>BOPM01000275.1:385665-418426 GCA_022179025.1 Porites australiensis | reverse complement strand
CCATAGAACTTCTCAGAAGATTCCTCGGAAAGACCTCCAGAAGGAAATGAACGACGAATTTGAACTTATAACTGTAACAATTTCACTTGCCGCCACGGCAAAACGAAAACAACTGTCGAACTGCCACAGGCAAACCAGCTTTCAGTGCAGTCATGTAAGGCATGTCACGTCACGTAATTCTACCCCGCGCATTTGGAAAGGAGGGAAGAAATTCTTCCATGGTGTGTGCTAAAACATTTATGAAATAAAACTAGCTTTGGCCTGTATCTTTTGTAACAAGTTAAAGTAAAGAATAACTTTTCCCCCTGTTTTTGCTCGAGGGGCGCTGTGCACTTCTTTTATTTTAGCTGCTGTTTATAATCAGATTGTGTTTCAAGTTCAGAACGTGCATCTATAGCTAGCAATCGGGTGTGTTCGAACTACCATGAACTACAGAATGCTTTAGAAAGGATGTCAAAGGGCACCAAAGCAGTGGCGGATGCAGTGGGAGGGCCCGGGGGTCCGGATCCCCCATCAGACCTGATACTTGTTTGAGATTAAAATTCTTACAACGATAGTATTGTATATCACTGTTTATCTGGCTGGCTTTTTTAATGAAACGCGTGTTGTATTTTGCCACCAAACTAAATTCCAGGGATATTCAAGAATGTGATTTTCTTTGGGTACCCTCCTATGATCTGTTCGCCTCTGCCTGCAAAGCAGTATTTCCCGCGCCAACGGCAACTGGTTTTCACAGATTGAGAACAAGTAGTTGTCTCTGCCTTCTCAGTGACTAGTGGGAAAGGTTGTGGGGAAAAAGTAATTTGCCACAAAAAAGTTCAACAGTCCTTTCTGAACCAAAATTTGGACCTCTCCTACCCCAATGAAAAATTCCTGCATCTCCCCCTGCAAAGATGTTCCTCTGAGTTCGGAGCCAATCAAGGCTTATGCTGGCGCGTGCAAGTAAATCAATTTTTTTCGAGATATATTAGAGGCTCACTTATAGGACGAAAAGCAGCATAATTTTATTTATGTAATATGAAAATTGTGCCTGATCATGTTTATCTTAGAGGAACAAAAGACATATTTGGCTTAAGAGGCAACCAAACATTTAGCCTCCCTTGGTGGCATTTTCAGGGGAGTCATATTTTCCCATATTTCCTCCCTTACCTGAGACCAAGATATGTGTCATTTATACCAGTGTGTAGATAAAGCGAAGGGCAAATCAGAAAATTGAGGGTCACGTTGTTGAGATCAAAGGTGAAAAAAATAATTCACACTTTTCGTTTGTGGGAAGGGAGGAATTACGAATCCCCTAAAAACGCCTGCCCATCAAGTTCAAGATTATATCAGCGGAAGAGGCGCCTTTGCCCTTTAAGCGAGGGCAAAAATGAAACAGTCCAAAGCTTATTTTATTTCTTAAATGTTTTAGCGCACAGCATGGAAGAATTTATTCCCTTCTTCCCAAATGAACAGGGCCGAATTACGTGACGTGACATGCTTTGCATGACTGCACTGAAAGCTGGTTTGCCTGTGGCAGTTCGTCAGTTGTTTTCGTTCATTGCCGTGGCGGCAAGTGAAATTGTTACAGTTATAAGTTCAAATTCTTCATTCATTTCCTTCTGGACGTCTTTCCGTGGAATCTTCTGAGAAGTTCTATGGACTCTTAAACTAACACAGTCTCAGGTGGGTATCGTTGGATTAAAAATTGTTAATTCGTTAAATCGCTGCATAACATTCAGAAAACGGAACAGATTACTTGTGACTTTTGTTGTATTTTTAACGGCTTTGTGGACTTTTTGACACTTAATACTTTAACTCAGCTTTATTTTAAAAAACCTATACACATTTCAGACCAATATTGTTTCGAGAAGTTACCGAATAATTAAAGGTTTGGCGCCTACCGTAATTCGCATTTGGTTGTGCTTCGGTCAGAGGTCACGTTTTTCGCCTGTTTTTAGTGTAACAATTACATTTGCTTCGCTTTGTCAGCGCTCGTGATTTCATTTACCCAAAAATTTTATTTCGCTAATTTGAAGAAAAAAGAATGCTCTTTAAGGCTAAACAAGCCTTGGTGTTCAAAGCCATGTACCAATCCGCTTTTTTAGCTCGTGAAAAAGTGCTAAATTTTGACGGTTGATTAAGCGATTTTGAGTCAACAATTTTAAAAATTTCTTAAAAAATCTCTTGTTGACCACATCGCGAAGTAACCAATTAAAATTATAGAGGAAAGGTAGCAAAAATACGAAGTGTCATTATACTTTAATAGCCAACTTTATTTCAAAATGTACGAGCCACTGAATATGACTCTAATTTTGCATGATTTTTGCCCATTTTAGGCCTCGAGAAGAAAAAAATTCGTTAAAAAAATATTTTTCACTCGATCGTACTTAAACCAACGATTTTGTAACTAGGGCCCTTAGGGCTTTGTTCTGGCTGAGTTTGAGGCCAGGTCATTTTTTGACTATTTCCACGTCTAGTTGATATTTACGCGGAGTCGCTCTTAAGAACCCCTCTTTTTAAGACCCCTGGTCGTAAGAACCCTTGGTTGTTAAGAACCCTTGTTTCTAACAACCCCTTGTTGTAAGACCCCTGGTTGTAAGAACCCGTGGTTGTAAGATCTTTGGTTGTAAGACCCCTGGTTGTAAGAACCCTTGGTTGTAAGCACCCCTGCTTGTAAGGCCGCTGGTTGTAAGAATCCCTGGTTGTAAGAACCCCTGGTTGGAAGATCTTTGGTGGTAAGTCCCCTGGTTGTAAGAACCCTTGGTTGTAAGACCCCTGGTTGTAAGACCCCCTAGGTTTAAGAACCCCTGATTGTAACACTCCTGGTTGTAAGAACCCGTTGTTGCAAGAACTCTTGGTTGTAAGATCCCTGGTCGTAAGAACCCTTGGTTGTTAATACCCCCTGGTTATAAGAATTCCTTGTTGTAAGACCCCTAATTGTAAGAACCCCTGGTTGTAAGAACCCCTTGTTGGAAGACCCCCGGTTGTAAGAACCCCTGGTTGTAAGACCCCTGGTTTTAAGAACCCCTGGTTTTAAGACCCCTGGTTTTAAGAACCTCTGGCTGTAGGACCCCTGGTCGTAAGAACCCTTGGTTGTTAAGAACCCCTTGTTGTAAGACCCCTGCTTGTTAGAACCCTATGGTTGCAAGTCCCCCGGTTGTAAGAACCGCTGGTTGTAAGATCCCTAGATGTAAGAACCCCTGGTTGTAAGGCCCTCGGTTGTAAGATGTTTAGTTGTAAGACCCCTGGTTGTAAGAACCCCTGGTTGTAAGACCCCTGGTTGTAAAAACCCCTGGTTGTAAGATCTTTGGTTGTAAGACCTCTTGTCGTAAGAACCCCTGGTTGTAAGATCTTTGGTTGTAAGACCCCTGGTTTTAAGAACCGCTGGTTGTAAGAACCCCTGGTTGTGAGAACCTCTGGTTTTAAGAACCCCTGGTTGTAAGAACTCGTGGTTGTAACAATCTTAGGTTGTAAGACCTCTGGTACTAGGAACCCCTAGTTTTAAAAACCCCTGGTTGTAAGACCCCTGGTCGTAAGGACCCTCGGTTGTGAAGAACCCCTGGTTGTAAGAACCCCTGGTTGTAAGAAACCCCTTGTTGTAAGAACTCCTGGTTTTAAGAATCTTAGGTTGTAAGACCCCTGGTTGTAAGAACCCTTGGTTGTAAGACTCCTTGTGTAAGAAACCCCTGGTTGCAAGATCTTTGTTTTTATGACCCCTGCTTGTAAGAACCCATGCTTGTAAGACCCTTGTTTTTAAGAACCCTTGGGTGTTAGACCCCTGGATGTAAGAATCTCTGTTTGTAGAAACCCGTTGTTGTAAAACCCCCTCTACTCTTAAACCACGCGGCATTTTTTTCTCTTGTATCAATAAATCATGTATCTCAAAGATAAACGGACTAAGTCTAAAATAAACAGGAACGTTCTTTGGAAAATTAAAAAAACCAGGGCCGGTTTCATCCACATCCGAGGGTTAATTCATTTATATGATACCATGAAGAGAAATCGTCTTTGGGGACGGGAGTCACATAGCAAAGTTTTGAGGTGTGTACAAGCAGCAAAAACTGTATTGTTGTATCTTGATATAAAAGGGAAACAGGATTGAAAAAGCGACGTATTAATGAGGCAACGAGGTATTTTCCTCACAGGGCACCATTTTGGGCTTCTTTTTAGAACGGATATTACCCTCAAGGCTATTAAACCACGTGTCATCATTATATCATGTCTAAATATTCAGATGTCACTCAACTATAAAGAAGATATTAAAAAGAGGATACCAATACGTACCCGTATCCCTTGTTATTTGTAAGCGTGAAGATTTCAGTGAGTGCTAAAACGTCTTTTTTGCCCTTGGAAATCTCCACACTGGCTCTCATCTAGATCAGAATTTGGCATAAAGACATGATCTCCCGTAAGAATGAAAATAACGTTACTAGCATGCAACACAAAATGTGTATCATGCCCAGTATTTATTTATTTGGTTGCCAATTCGTTATAAAAAGTTCAACTTTTATGCATGTATTTAATAAATTTGCAAGACTGCATGTCTTTCTCTCGACTGCAAAACGATTCCGCTACATTTCGCTGGGGCTTCAAAATGTGTGACTACTTCTTCGTGGTTTGGATGTCAATTTGGCTATTCAGCTTTCCTGTAAGTATTGCAACATTATGTACAGAAGAATCGAGTGTTACTCACCCCTAGCACCATGTAGTAGTGCCTAGGCATAGGTACTTTTTTATTACTCTTTATTAAATTTCGGACACACAAACAATTACAATACATTAGATTTACCACTCATTACAATAAATTCTAATTATCAATTACTAAATTTTACCTTACATTGAAACAGGTACAGAAGGGAAAAAAGTGAAATAAAAAGAAAAAGAAAGACAAAGTCCACAAAAATACTGTAGTTTATACATTAACAATTGAGAGAAGGCTGCCTGCGTTATGGTCCTCCGTCTCCCATCTGCCTGTTTGTCACTTGCCCTTTAATTAACGGTATAAATAAAATTGTTTTCTGAGGGGTATTGGTTGAAAGTAGCCCATTTCTTCCTAAGGGAGGCTAAGTTATTATTAACAAAGGCAATCTTTTCCTCAATTTCCATGGAGTGTATGACTAACTGAGTGTACACTTGTACCATAGCAATGGTATCTCGTAGTTTGCAACTATATATATAGTGTCTAGCAATAAGGAGGAAGTAGTGTAGGAAAAGATTGGATATGTTGTCAATTAAGTCGAGGAAAAGAGCTGGCGAAAAGGGGGTAATGTTCAAGTTGGTCAAATCAAGATTTTCGGAGGTCGACTGTTAAACATTTTTCCAAAAAGTCTGAGTTAATCTACACTGCCAAAAAAGATGTGTAATTATCTCTGGGGAACCAGCGCAAAAAGAACAGGAGTCTGTTTCCTTTTAGGTATAGATACGTTTACCGTTGTTCATGTCGACGAGATCAGAAAAAATAGAAGTTATACCCGCCTGGATTCACAAATTGCCAACGTTTACGGCAAATGAGAAAATGGCAAGATTTGGAAAAAATTCAAAAACGTGCCGGCAAGATTTGGAAAATTCAAGAACTTGCCGGCAACATTTGGAGAATTCAAAATCCTTCTTGCGAGACTCGGAAAATTCAAGATTTTGCGGGCAAGATCTGGAATTTTCAATATTTGGTAACTCACCACTCGCTAACTCGCCCCAGTAACTCACGACGGATGACTCACCAACTTGCCGGTCCCAATCTCTTCTGGTTATTATGTTTTGTTGTTTAGCTCCGGGGATATTCCTGGCATCGAAGCATTTATTGACGCTAAGGCTGAAGAAACACCCCGAACTTTGTAAGTCAACTTCAACTTCAACTTTATTCATTCACTTTCAATTTACAATTACACGATAGCTTCCACCCGCGTATAGCAGAGCCTAATCGAGGCGGGGGAAGAGACACACAAATTTAAAGAAAGAAAAGAAAAAAAGAACTATTTTACAAACAGTACCAGCTGTCGTAAAATAAAAACTATAGTATGTATTAAGCTAATTTAATTGCAATATGATTTACACACAGAGAATATAAATTTAGTTGTGTTCCTGAGCTAGTTAAATTTAAGTTGCTGCATGATTTCAGTGATTTCAAGATAGTCATCAGATTTAGATAAAATTTCAAAGAGCTTATAATTTAACCTCTTTCTTGGTTAACTCACTCTCCAGCAATGAAGTTATATCGCAGAGAGGTTTGCGTTTAGCTTGTCCGTTTCTTTAGCAAGAAGAAATTTATGTAAGGAATTATCTGAACATTGCTGGTCTCACTTTATTTGATTTTTCTGTGAACGTTAAGTGAAATAGCTGCGCCATGCACCTCGTATACAATTAAGCTTAATGCTCAGCAGACACTAACGGTGTATTATGCGGCGAGAAACGTGATAGAAAGGTAGTGATACTGATTGAAAAATGGGTGGGCGACGAATTTACAATCGAGCGCAAAATCTACATATTTTTCTCTTGTTCACTGTTCATTGCTGTCACAGGCGAGCGCCGAACAAGTATACCGTTCAGAGGGAACAAGCTGTACCTGGGTGCTCGGTATGTTATACTGCTTCATCTGATTTATACTCATCTGTATTAATTTTGTAAACGAAAAATGAGCGGCAGACAGACAGACTCAAGGGATGATCAGGGATTTTAAGGTGTCACTATGGGGAAGGCAACGAGAACCTCAAAAACGTAATACGTTTAAACAGGAAAACAACTTTTCAAGTGCATTGTTTGGGTACATTCCTTTGCTGTAACAATACGACGACGAGCTAAAATTGCCTAAATTCAAGTTTTTTGGAGAACATTAACAAACGGCGACCAATTTCTCTTTCTCTCTCTGAACTTGGCTATGATCGATCCTTAGGAATTCAACTTCAGTAGAGATTGCCTACATTATACAAAGTGAGCACGTTGAAATAATCGCTCTGAACGCGGCGTTTGGTTTTCAGTTAATTTCGACATAGGACTCTACTACTACTGAAAGTATATTTTGACTAGGTTTCGCGTCCATCCCTTGATCTCCCTCCCCACGCCCCCCCCCCCCCCCCCCCCCCACCCCCGGCAAATTTGTGCCACAAGAGAATCTCATTTTCATTGAAATTCAGCATTGTTTGGGGTGGAAGGCGGGAGGTAGCCAGTTTTACCGTCATTTAAGTGTTCCAGCACTTTCAAAGTCCATTAAAGTCACATCCTGATAATCTTGCTGTCTTGTTCCTTTGCCACTTGATACGTTGCAGGCAGGGCTCAACATACCCACCAACAATGTCTGGCCAGAATGGCGTCTTGACCGGCCAAAAGCTCCACTCGCCGGTCATATTCACAGGTCAACCAAACGCTTCTTGAACAAACAGCCAAATCCTCACCTGTAAATCTTAGATTTTGTCTCTTTGTATAAATACAATCAAATACAATCACGTTAATAGACATCTACGCAAGGATCAGCTCACTTTTCTCCACTTTTTGGACCGGTCCAGAAACGTGACTTGACCGAGCAAAAATTTCTTTGGCCGGTCATCGTGTCCAGCCACAATCGGAAAATCATTTTTTTGAGCCCTGCGTTGTTACGTTGATACGTTGGCTGCCTGGTAGTCACAGGCAGGACCTCACCTTACACTTGAGAAAGCTTGACTCATGTTTTTCCTGGTTTTTGTAACTTCTGATCACTTAGCAATTTTAATAAATTCTCCATATCTTTGTTTCAGAGTCAGTCATTACTTCGCACGCCACTGTAAGTGTATTTCTTTTTACAAAAACCTTTCACGCAATCGGTTGAACAAGTCAGTTTGTGACATGTCATGTGGTACAACTGTATGCATTAACGCGCCATTTTTTCCATGCTTGTAACAGGCGATCGAGTAAAACGTACAAAATGGAAGCGGATCTGAAGAACGACGAAGAGGTATAATTATCACTCAAGCATACCTTACTATGACTCCCCTTTTGTTAAGGATTGCGCCCCACTACGTAAATCCACCTAAACTGAAAGCAACGTAAAGTCGATATCTTCTGGTATCTCAGATGGTAATTTGCGTAGAGAATTCCAGCGCCTTGGAAGCTTAAGATAGCTCAGTTGACACATCCGAGTGGATGAACAAGGTTGTCTGGAGCTTCGTGGATAAAGCTTACTATTTCGCAAAGAACTGATAATGGTGGTATTAAATGTTTATAAAGAGGAGAAAGGGCATCATTGTTGCAGATAGGCAACAATATGGAGATTATTGCTGCCGAGCGTTAGCAAGACAGTGTACTCTATATGAGGAAAAGTCCGAATTTTTTTGGAATGTCAGATAGCAGGCATGCACACTTTGTTATCGTCATCTAGGAAGGTCTTACATAAAGTAGTACCCGCGCGCAGATAGCGATCAAATAGTCTAGGTTTCTGATAAGGGATCAGTTTCGCTTGATTATAAATATCTCGGCTCAAGAATTTTTCCTTTTCCTCAACTGTCAGAGAATATAACTGAAAGACTCATATTATACCCCGATAATGTGCAAGCAATGCATTTACAGTCAATTGTTTTGCCTTATGGGTCGTAGCACGTCTTGATTTGATGAGTGAATGATTTTATCAATCGATACGACTACAACTTTAGCGGAGACCCTTCTTTGCGCTCCTTTTTACCTAAATATCATTGCAGCCTCATCAATTCTCTTTCGAGGTTCAGGTGTAGTTCTTTACAATTACCTGTAGCATTTTACAGTTTCACGCGAGCATTCTTTCATTCACATCAAAACTCCTAGTTTAGTGTCCATTCATTTTTACTCTACAGAAGGGGCAGGCAGTGGCTTTGAATCATTACGGATCGTCACCAAGTCTACCACGTCCAGATCACGAAGAATCCAGTGAGGTTAAAATTTCGGTAAGCAGTGAGTAAATTGAATGTGATGGTTGAGAAAACGAGCAAAGATCATCGTACGGTTTCTTAACAAAACCCAAGATTATCCACCCTTCAAAGTAGTGATGCTAGAGTGATTTTAGCCTTAATATCCTTTATTATTTTAGTTGTTAAGCGATGGAATTCAGTGTTGAATAACCCGTCCTCAGCTGGGTCAGCCTAGAACTAACTGCCCAAAACTAATGGCAGAAATCATTTTGCTTCCATGTAAACAGACCCCAGAAATTTTCGGACCATTATACGTTTCTGGGAAACTGCCCACTTACCCCTCCCCTAAGCCAACAGTTTGTCCTAAGTGAGAAGTAAGTGTTAATGTTGGCTTAGTGGAGGGGTAGGTGGGCAGTTTCCCAGAAACGTATAACCGTACTTCCGGCCAAGGAACTAATAATCGAGCGTTCTTTTTTCAGACTACTTCCTTGATGCGAACTCCATTGTAAGTAGTTTAATGTGAAATTCTCTTTTTGTCGGAGTTTTTGACAGTTTATCTCTGAGATAATGGATTTAACTTGCATTTTTTTTTCACTTCAAACAGGAGATCAAGCAAAACTTACCAGGTGAATAAGGAACTAAAGAAGGATGAAGAGGTTAGTTAATCTTACTGTAGACATGATCGTATCCTTTACAGCGACTGACACGAAGCTTAAAACATGCACTCGACAGTGATCATTTGTTATTGCAACAAGGGGTCGAGCCACCGACACTACTGCTATCATTCAGATATCCGCATATCCACCGCTTAGGCAGTCGAGATATTTGCTTCCTACATTAAGCGCGAAACCGCTATCTTAAACACACTAAGCTGAAAACGTTTTAATCTAGCTTCCGTTGTGAGATACACAGTCGAGAAATTAGCCAACCAGCTGTGACGTTCGGCTCTTTAAGTCACGGGGACAAGCCAAGTCGCGCAGAAGATCAAGAAACACACGATGAATCTTCACACTCAAGGTTTTTTTTCTTTCACATGTTGCACTAATTTTTTGCACTTGGCTTCAGTTATTGATTGAATTTTACCACTGATGTTTTTATTTTTTTCCTTCTTTCGCAGAAGCAGCGAACAGTCGCTATGAATCATTATGAATCGGCGGAGAATCCATCCAATGTCTTTAGGAAGTGTCAAGAGGTTTTCGAAACAGTGTACAGTGAGGTGGGTGATCCTACGATGACTGCAGGCGACGTTGAAAGTTATAACAACGTGGGATTTGAACCAGAAAATGGTACGGTTGAAGAGCAATGTGGCGAAGGAAGACCACTGAAAATTTCTGTCGAAGAGAAACCGGAGAAAGAATACGAGAACGCAGACAAGAGGGAGGGAAGTGGCCAGGATAGGAGGGTAAGGTTTGATTTGCGCGGCCTCAAGGAGAAGAAGCAACAGAAAAAGAGACGGCTACCTATGGGGCAAATTCCCGACATTATCGTTATCAGTGAAGAGGGACGTCGAGGCGGTAATTCTAAAATGGAAAACAATGAGGAGGGAAGAGCAGTGGACGATGAGAGTGATGACGATAACCTCCCAGCGGATATAACGTCCGTTTTTGATGATCCAAGTGCAATTGGAAAAGAAATAAGCAACCTTGCGGAGAATCCCGTCTCTGCGCATTCGTCTGTCATAAGCGATGAAGAAGGGACGGTAGTGGAAATTTGAAGAACGTTTTCAGAGAAAAAGGTTCATTGTAATGGAAGGACCATTTTTACAATGTATTTCTTGTCGCACCGTTCCTTGTTACATTTCTCTTTTCAGGCTGGTATGTACTTTCAGTTATTCCCTTTTTTTGGCATATGTGTACCGTTTTGTGATCATCTTTGCACCTTCAGAGCAGAGATTTAGAAATTAACCTAAATTCCGTGTTCGCAAAAATCATTTTACGCGGTCAAACTTATGAGAGTATTAGGCTCGGTTCTTATTTATTTGTTAGTCGCTTTGTTGTAGTACTTAGTTTTTCGGCAAAAAAAAATCACGTGCAGCTGTAGGCTGGCCTACGTTTCACAGGATATCAAAAACTAAGCATTTTTATGGTATTCCGGTTTACCATAAGCAAAATACCGTCTATAGAGCATTTTCACATAACGTCACGGCGGCCATATTGGTGTTCTAAAACAATCAAACGGCGGCCATTTTGTTGTTTCAAACCAGTCTTGTTGCATATGAACTCTTTTTTTATGAAAACGTTTTCTTTTGCTCAAATACGTTTGCCTCTTATTTTGGTTTTCCCTAGGGGTTTCACTAGCACTAACTTCAGTCAGAAAAGTGGTTCGTTCTTTGATTATTGAAGAGATCGCTCATGATTGTGTCGTTTATTTTGCGAAGCCGGTCGCATGATAAGATTTATTTATCTATTTGCCACCGAAAGGTGTTTACCTTTAAACTTTATTCCGACTTAGTTACCTATTCTTTGAATAGTGTACGTCTTATCGAATAGTATTGACAAATGGTATTCTAATTCTTATATGTATTTAAGCTTGCTGGTCGACAAAAGTGTGGGATCCTGTATGGCAAAAAAAAAAAAGAAAAAGAAATAGGCCTCTGGGGGCAAATTGGTTAACGCAAATAAAAAACTATGGGCTATTGTGGAATAGAGACACCGCGGAAAGGAATTTCCAGGTTCTTTGTTAGCAAGCTTGTTCATTGCTAGGAAGTTCGTCGCACATACTCATTTAAAACAACATGGTCATTTTCTTGGAAACTTTTTATTCTAGGAAATGTTGTTAAAAACACCCTACACGTATAAACGTCCCTATTTATACAATAACTACACGATACGTCTTGTCTATAATAAGTGCACTGTGAGAAATGCATTTTTTTTTAGACATCTGTTTGTTCAGTTCAGTTACCACAAGGGTGACACGTCTTCATTATTTACAATGCTTATGATTTAGCTCTCTGACTATCTTGGTCTTTAATACAAAATAATCACCGTATTATACACACGAGTTTTTTTTTCTGTTATGTTTTCCTTCAAAGAAATCGTTGACGAGTTTCCTGTAGGCGATTCTGTGGGAAAAATTCCTTTTTCATTTCTCGTATTTTCTAATACAAATGTCAACTGTTTTCCTAGCGACAGATTTCTTTGCCGCTGCATTCAACACATAGCTCTGTTACATAAGAATGTACACGAGTTTAACGTGGTCCCACAGACCCACTAAAGCTTAGCCCACAGGGCCTTCTCTGCGTCATTATATCGAAATGTAGAGTGCCCTACTTCATGCTCTAATATACTCTGTGTTAAAGGAAGAGTTAAGCCAAAAGGGACCCAAATGACCGTCGGTAGTAATTCTTTCCGTAGAGTAAAGCAATTAGGAGTAATGTTACATCTCCATGGAAGGATTCTTGTTCCATTTCGGTGCCCATATTTCTTATGTGCAAGCGAAAATGTGAGCAAAAGTTGTTGTTTCAATGAAACTAATCCTTTATATGGGCGACATACGAACATCAGCCTAATCAGGGCCCAATTGTTGAAAAGGTGAATAACGCCAACCACTGGATAAATCCCTATCCAACAGAAAACGCAATTAGCTTTCTTTACACTTATCCAGTGGATATTGTTATCCAACTTTTGAACAATTAGGGCCAGAGCTGAGACGTTCCATTAATTTAACACTAGCCTAGCACGACTATACGAATAAATATATGAACCATATACTATTTTTCACCTTCAACATGCACGTCAGAAAACTGCGAAATTCTTGGATTTTTTCGCCAAAAATGTTAAGCATTCTGCCCGTCGCTATATTGAGCAGGAAGGTCGCCGCTCAAAGTTGGTCAAAAATTCTATTCTGTTGTCGTATTATCGTCTCTGAGGCCTGCAACACACCTTCAGTTGATATATCGATAAAAATCAAAAATTTTCCTTGCGTGGTATTTGATTTATTGCCCCGAAACTCCAGAGATTCCTATTATCAATCCCTAATAAGTAACGTAATTGCGAGTCTAGCAGGATTGCTTTTCTCCCTCATAAGACCAACTCGCACCGTGCGAAAAAGGGTGAATATTTACAGAAATCTTAATTATGATTATGTCCTAATTATTAAAGCATCTGTTCACGCAACTGTGGCGTGAAACGGATGTTCCCACAGTTCATTCAAAAGTTTTTGTTTGGATTTTTCTCTACGTTTTCTAAGCACATCCTCTAGACGAGTTCCTCTCTTTCGCCTTTTTCCCTGATCGAGCAATACATCAGTCGCATGAACCTCGTCAGGGATACATTCGTAACAGAGCTTCAGATATTTGAACGTGTTCTTGCACGTTGGATCGTCGAAAAACGTATTGGAAGCAACCACTTCGCATGCTTGGTTATGTCGGCATTGGCTTTCGACCTTCTTAAATGTATTTTCTGGGTCGGTCTCACATGGCTTGTCTGTGACGAGGCCTACAGGAGCTTCAGGGCAGAACTCGTTTTCTTCTCGTCCCCAGAAAGCGCGGTTTACTTTGATGGTTTCATACTGTTTGCATTGGAGCCACGTCTTCTCTCCTTCGCAAATATACGAGCAGTTCTGACAAAATTGTAAAAAAAAAAAAACATTTAAACTGTAAGAAGCCAAATGTTCACTGAAAAGAAAGGTTAGACAATTTAAACTTCTGTAACATTATACAAGGGTAATTTATGCTTATGCATGGTGTAAACGTCAACGAAAGATACAGTGTAGTACACTTTGACTCTTTAAAACCTCTTTCAACAATTCTTTTGACTAGATAAGCTACAGCTAACTCTCTTCTAACGGACACATTTCTAAAACTGAAACCTGGTCGACGCCGTTCTTAAATCCTTTCGGTTTCCTCTTTAGAGAGAGTTACCTGTATACAAAGCTGAGACTGTTTACACATGAAAAATCAAAAAATAATTCTCGAAATGGTTATCACGATCGAGCACAAGCATAAGTACTCAACTACTTACTGGCATTACAGCTTCCGGACCAGAAGGTCCTTCATCACCTAATGGTCCTGGAAGACCTGGTGCTCCAGGTTCGCCAGCTAATCCCATAAGACCGGGTGCGCCTTGTTCTCCTTTAGCACCAGGCATACCAGGGAGTCCAGGGGGACCAATCGGACCGGATTCACCATCGGCACCAGGGGCTCCTACATCACCAAGAGGACCAGCAGGACCAGAAGCTCCTGTCATACCTCGCGCTCCCCTTGGACCCGAGGGACCTTCGGGACCCGTTTTTCCGGGGCGTCCAGCTAGCCCGCCGTAAAATAGCGTAAGATTTTGCTCTAAGATTTGACTGATCATAAAGCGGTCCAACAGCTGTTGATCAACTGTGTCTCCCGGCTTGGGAAGGTCGTATTCAACCTAAAAAGGTATATTTATTTATCAATATAATTTCTTGATAATATTTTTGGAACACCTCTGCAGTTTTTCCCCGCTTTCTGCTCCCACCAAAAAAAAAACATAGGCTAACTGAAACTGAAAGGTAAGTGACTGACATCATAGCCAGTTCAGGGATGCTCTTTATTGAAACCTGTAGCACAACAAGGATAATCATAAGAGTGGCTTTGGAAGATCAAGTTCGAATATAAACTGGAAATCGTTTCTCCATACTTACCAAGAGTAATTAGTACATTAAAGTTTTCCTTTAAAGGCTTACCTGCTCTTTTTCTTCACTGTCTTCAGAAGGATGATTGTCGTCAGCAAACTCGTCAGTGATCGGAATTCTGTGCCTACTTTTTCCCCCTTTGTGATGAGAAGTAGCGGATCCTCCGCTAAGAGAGGAACCGCTGCTTGACTCGCTATTTTTCTCCTTTTCGTTGTTACTTATCGCGTTGCCAAACAGGTCAACAATTGCTTCCGAAGGATTAGTTGCTGGTGTTAACTCCAGGGTGCCACTTCCCCCCGAACCCGAAAGGAAATCCGAGGCAGAGCCATAATCTATCCCAGTGCCGGACCCTAGGCCATAATTGCTACCAGATCCGACGTCCAAATTGAAGGGAATCCTTGCAAAATTGTCAGGAGTAGCACTAGCTTGTATTCCAGAATTTGAGGTGAAGCTAAAGGGATTTATTTTTCCAGTGTGTGAGCGTTGGCTCGATTCTTCTATACCAACATCACCAGATGAAAACGCACCTGATCCCTCCCCAGCTCCGGACTCGACTGCGTTTATCATCTCTGCACCCGAGGAAGAGCTTTCTTCATTGGCAATAAAATCTTCCGGAAACTCCGCTATGTTATTTGAGCCAGAGCCTGAACCTTCGTTTATCGTAGTAGAGGTATCGAAAATTGCAGACCCTGAGGAGGAAAAAGATGCTTCAAAGCCCACGCTACCTGGGAGGGTACTTGCTCCGGAGTCTGACTGTCCAGAAGAAGCTCCAGCGGCAGATGAAGCCAACGTGGCCGATGAAATGCCTGTGCCGACCCTTTTTGGTGTTGGTAGATAGGCGTGCTTGGCAACTGGAAGTGCATGGGAACCAGATCCTGAGCTAGATCCACTATCGTGCTCTGCACTTGCTGATGATGCTGACGCTGATGCTGATGCCGATGCTGATGCTGTAGGCGCATAGTCCTTCTTCGCAAAGGTTTCAAATGATAATCTGCCGCTTCCACTGTCGCCATTTCCTGATTCAGACAGCTGGTCTTCGTATGCTGATCCTGATGCAGACTCGCTAATGTCCATGACGTGAGGCCCAGTCCCGGACAGTAATGAAGTTCCTGATGCATCCTCGCTTCCGGATCCGGCCAAAGACTGAAGGTCAGTGCTATCACTAAATCCGAATCCACCTGGTAGCGGCTCATCCGCCTGACCAGATCCTGTGGATGATGCCAACGTATCGAGTCCAAACCCAAATCCCCCGCTAGTTTCAGCTTCTTGATCACCTGTGGATGTCGGTTTCGTCTGTGAAGGAATGGTTGTTTCATTAGACTTCTCGTTTGTTTCGTTTTTATTAGAAAGTGCCATGACCGGTTTGGCAATTTTCTTCTGCACAGTTTGCTTTTTTGTCGCATATACAACGCCTTCGTCTTGTCCCGAACCAGATCCAGAGATGTCTGTTAGCTCAGCTGATTTCATCAAATTTGCTTCCGCTTGCATCCCAGAACCAATTCCAGACCCTGCTCCAGATTGGTCTGTCATTCCGGACCCCAGTTTGTTTTCTGGAGAGGCCATGGTCATGAGATTAGGGCCCACTGCTCCAACACTACCAGGCAGAGTCTCGTCTTCTGAGGGTGGTATTTGTATTGACTGAAAATCTTCAGTATTTCCAGAGGCGCTTTGCTGTTCCTCACTTCCTGAACCGGAAGCATCAGATGACTGTAAGACAGATGCAAGCGAAACGTCAGCACCTGTTGCGTGTTCTTCTCCCGAACCAGAAGCATCTTGTCGTACACTGACCGTGGGCTTTACTATCTGCACCGCCTCTTCTCCCGAACGCGACTTGGAAGAGGCTTGTAATTCGTCCAAGTTTAACTTGCCTCCAATACTACCAGGGAGGCTTTCTCTTTTTTCATCTGAAAAGCCAGATCCTGAAGATGTATCCGGCAGGATCTGTTCTAGCAATGATTGCTCTGGGGCTATTTGACTGTTTGATGTGGATGCTTGAGCGGATTCACCTGAACCAGAAAATGAATTGCCAGATGCATCTGCATTTACATTGGCTTCGGTTTCTAGTTGCCTAAGGTCAGCAATGCTGCCAACACTACCTGGAAGCTCTTCCTCTCCCGACCTTGAGGTTTGCTTTGCTTTTGTTTGATCTTGAACGGACTGCACAATAGAATTTCCAATTCCTTGAACATGTCCAGAGCCTGACGCAACTGCATCCTCGACGTTGCTCTGCAAAGGGGTTCCAGACCCGGACGAGAAGGTAAAACCAGTTGCAGTAGCTGGCTCTGTTTGTGTTTTCTCAATTTTTTCAATGTCGCTCACTTGACCCATGCTACCTGGCATGGGTTCTTGAGGTTCATCATCCTCACCAGAACTATCTGCAGATGCATCATCACTTTCTGACTGGCTAAACCCCGAGATAAAGCTAACTCCGGAGCCACTCGCAACGTCAATTATCGTATCTCTCCTTTGTTCCTCGTCAGCACTGGATTCTCCTGAATCATCTTCATTCTCTTCGTCATCTGCCGAGCCCGAACCTGATTCCTCGTCATCATCATCGACATCGTCATCGTCATCGTCATCGTCATCCTCTTTCCCCGATGTTTCCTCTTGCCCAGATGAATTCACCTGAGATCTCCGTTGATATTTATCAACCTGACTTTCAGCTGAGCCAGATGTTGTTTCTTCGTCCTCCTCGTCCTCCCCACTTCCACTTGCACTAGCATCGGATTGCTCTCCGCTTTCGTCACCGCTCTCGTTATCATTATCATCAACACCTTCATCATCTTCGTCGTTACCCACACTTCCTGGCAACTTCGCTTTCTTCTGTGTGTGACCCTCACTGCTCTGTTCTGTCTTCGCCTTTTGAAGACCAGCGATAAAGGCAAGCTCGTCTGCGTTCAATCCACTACCACTGGCCTCTAATTCAGATGCTAGCTTTTGCTGGTTGGTATCAGCAGCGGTTAAAGGAGGGGCTCCTCCCCCTAATCCACTAGCTTCGGGAAACCCTTGAGAAGAGGAACTTGCTTTTCTACTGTCTTCTGTTGGAGCAACCTCTTTGCTTTCATTGATTGTTCTGTTAGAGGCATTTATGGCTTCCTCAGGCTCTGCAGCGTTAAAGGATACAGTCTTTGGGTCCGTGGAAGTTTCCTTGTTAACCGAATTTTGTGAAAGAGGGACTGGGGGTGGTTGGGAGACGGGCCTGAAGCTTTGCGTTGCAGCAGCAGATACATCTGTCAGGGATCCCGAACTCTCTTCCGCGCTGCCGACTGTGGACCCAAAATCCTGTTCTGTGGGTTTCACTACAACTGGTTTTTCTTGTTCCTGTTCTGCGTCCTCCAGTGTATTCCCAGAACCGAGGGTATCTTCACCAACTATGATGTCCTTTTTTGTTTTCGACGATGCAGCATGCCCGCTGTCCCATTCTCCATCCCCAGAAGGCGAAGTTCCACTTTCAGTTAATTGTTTTTGGCTGAAGATGGAGTTATTCTGTTGAGGTTGCGGGAGAACTGGAAGAGAGGAAGTCCCACCAGCAGGCTCTACTCTTCGCCTGAATCTCTCTATACCCTCCCCTTTGGGTTTTACTGCCACCACCTCCTCACTTGGAATCGGCGCAAGGCTCTCTAATACTTCCATTAGGTTGATATCTGAATCCTTTTGTAGTTGGACATTGTCAGGGACATCACTTAGCTGGATAATAGAAACAATAGTCGTAAGCGTTTCGAAGTAAAACCCTTTTTTCCTGCCAAAGCACTCTGTAGCTCTTCTCAAAATAGGGAAAGACAGGCTCGCAAGCGGCCGAATCGTTTCTAAGCTTCAAGCAATTGGAAGTATTATCAGATTGTTTTTGACCAGTGCCCAGTGATCATTTACACACCAAGTTCAAGAGAGACATTGTTATTCAGTTTTCACTTAATTTTCTGTATTATTCTGTAGCTGATAAAAAAAGCTAACCATTAAGGGACGCTTTATGGGAAAGTTAAAATCAGTGAAACAGTGAAACCACTGCCTTCATATTATTCGCCTAAATGAACAAATCACGAAAGACTCCATTAATTCTACAAAACTGTTAGTGCTAGTTATTGTGTTTTAGGATTTTACAGTTATTTTCGTACTGCCTTTTCCTGTTAGTATCGCCTTCGATGTATGCGTAATGAAGTCGATGTGAAACACGGAGAATCCATTTTGACAAAACTCTTTTGTTTTTGGATTTTTTTCGGTCGCCTTGAGACTTGTTCAAACACATCGAGCCGAAAGCAACAACAACAACTGGTTCTGGCTTGCGTTTTTTGTTTCACATTTACTACATGTATCTGCTTCAAATTCTGGCTGGTTCATAAAAATGCTTGCGTCCTGATAGGATGGAGGGGAACACCTGCGGCGAAGCCAGTTTCTTGCCCCTTCATCACGATCGGTAGAATTAATTAGGTGTTAATCGCGTCCTTTGTTGCGCGTCTTCTGCAGGTTTTCTGGTGCTCTATTTTTACCTTCCTCGTGGCTTTCGAAAGACCTGCCGCTTGACTAGCATTAGTTAGTCCCAGTGGACATTAACTAATTTATTGCATGATTACAACTTAAACGATAACTCTATGCCGGGTTAATCACCTCGGTACACGCTCCAAAAGCGACAAGTAAAGTTGTTATCAAAGTCTGTAGGATGAGCGCCATATTTTCCTGAAAAAAAAAGACATACTAAATTTTAGTAATGTGGCATTTACATTTCCTGGCATCTTTGGATATTTTATTACTTAGGTATAATTCCTTTCAGAATAGAGTTACATTTGCATCCACTCTGCATAACAAATTTCCTTTTTGCTGAAACTTTTGAACAAAGTCATCCATAATGCCCGTCTAAGGAAAGGTGTTGAACAGTACTATTCCGGTTCAAATTTATGAAGCCATCCTAAGCTTAATTTCTCCATTATTGTTCTTACTACATTTTCAGGTCTTTTTGTCCTCTGGGTAAGGATGAAATAGCAATATACTGATATTTAGTGGCGTCCTATACCGCGTATAGCCTCTCTTCTTGCCGCAAAAGAGCACGTTAAGTGTCCTTTATTATTTTGTTGCATTTTATTAATTATCACTGATCTGAATCCTTTCCAGCGGTATGATAAAATACGTATTGGATATTGATATTATCTATATGTACAGGATAATATACCTGTGTGCGGGTAGTAAGACCCTCGGCACTCCTCGCCGTTTGCCTACTGCTCTTTGGCCAGCTTCGATGAATGACTGCGAAAAATATGATAAGCTGACCAATTAACTTCACAGGTCTATTCAAAGTACTGCGAAAATATGGGAAGCCATGCAGAAAACTAAGTCGGGTTGAGAAGGAATTAAGGAAAACACCCTGTGGTATCATTCTACGTGTTCAAAATTGTGGTAGGGGAATGGGAAGTAATTTCAAGCAAGACCTCTTCCAACAGATGTGAGGGCCTGCAATAGCCTAGTTTAACGAAAGGGCGCATTAAATGTAATCATACTACAAATATAATTATATAAATTCACTTATATATTTTACTGTATACCCATTGGCTACTCCTTTATCGTATTTTTTCTTTCAAGAAATTTCAATAACCTTTTGATCAGACAAGTGTGTCTAGTGAACAAAAGTCAAAACAGTCTTTGACAGAGAGGTGAATGTTGGTCTAAAACGAAGGCAATTAGCCGCGTCCAAACAGCGTAATAGTGCCAACGGCTACACCAAAATCTTAGGTCCCGTTTTAGCATAAATATAGACAAGAATTTTCGTACTTACGTTGTATAATCAAGTCACCAGTAGGTTTCTCGGTTGGCCAGCAATTCAAGCAGATTAACTAGCCCTACGAGAAAGAAATACGGACTCTTTAACTATGCATTTAGAGTAAAGAAATTTCAGTGAAATCTAAAATCCGTACGCTTGAAAAAATAATCAAAATAAACCTTGGAAGGCAGAAATTTCCCGATTTTTTCTCAGAATTATGACAGACCGTCCGTGCTTGCAAATGCTATTTCCATAAAGTCATTCTTTCCATTGCGTGTTATCTCATCTCCATGGTATGCGAACCTCCAAAGGCACATGCGCGTTGATCGTTGATGACCCCAAGTTAACATATGGGAATCGATTAAAACCAATCGCGCTGTGAAAAAATGTAGTTCAATGAATTTTCTACAACATTATTTATTGCTAAGAGCGATAAATTTTATCCCATTCTGTGAGGAAATCTCAATTATCGCTTCAGGTTCGCGACGGTTGTTTTGGCCACCTGCATGTTTGTGATCAGGTCATCCGGGTGTTCTAAAAACACCGCTTGCTCTGTCACTTTTAATTCTGGAATGGAACGCGGACCTCCGATATTTTTTGTCGCTTTGCTTTCAGATTTAGATGGGCCTTCGTGGAGTCATCTTATGAAAAATACTAGAATGGACAACACCACTACACAGTACAGTGTAATATCTTTTAATTGGTTGATCGCACTAACCAGCTCACAGATTTTATGTACCGGTTACGGGGAACTAATTCTTAAACCGTAATTGGTTTAGTTTGATCATCCTCACAAACACTTAGCCGTCAGGTTTATTACTCAGTGGCTAAAGATCATTGTTGCCGTTAGCAGTAGTTACTATTAAGAGAGACTGAAATTTTAAAATTGTGTCAGTGAATATCCTTCGCACAAATAACATGGGTTTGGAATAACTGACACTTCGTTTGTCAGGTTAAACGTCACGATAATCAGCCGACTGAACGGTTTTGCTGAAGCTCAACTCCACCGGATGATAGCAGTAGTAGATATTTAACTACCTTGATTCGAAAAAAACGTCATATCGTTCTACCAGAATTGGTTAATAATTTCGTTGTTGGAGTGAACTCCCTAACTACGGTGATTTACACAACGCATCTTATAGTTAAATACACCGGTACAATTATTCTATTCAGTATGTACAGTATTAAATACCTTTGTAAATACAACAAACAATTTTAAGACAGATATAAAATAAGAGGTTTATCAGTTTGAAATTGTTATAAATTGAGGAGCCGTTTGCTGCTTTAGTAGAATTCTGTGTCGTAAAGTACTTTGTCCTTTTGACGTTGACATCAGAAATCTGTTCCATCGATGGATCAGATATAAACCCGTTATAATTATTTGTTTTGGTTTTGGCTGTGTGTATTTCAGGTTGGTTACTCACTGCTGGCCAAATCAAAATATCCTCTGATAAGCAATTGAACAAGAAACTCCAACTTAAGATACGATCTACTAATCTATTACTGGTGGCCTGTCACAAACGCTAATTGGCGTGTGTGCAAAACGTAATTAATTATGCAACGCCCTATATATAATCTGACAGTTTGTTTGAGAAACAAATGTTCCATTGGTAAGTTGAGGGCGTTAAGAATTATTCCCCTGATAGATTCGCTTCTCGCGTAGTATGCGTCAGTTGTTTCACTTGTTTCTTTATTGCTGTTTTATGAAAGCGTCTGGTCGACCTTTTGAAAGCACACTTACCAACTGGGTAAGACTAGCCAACGCCACCGCATTGGGGTGCGACGGAAACATGCTCTCGCTGTCCTGCGGGGGACAGGAAGAAGGACTTAAAATTAATTCTGCATTCTGGGGAAGGGACGATCTCAAGACTTGTCTTCCTGACAAACCTTCGGCGATGAATTTCAAGTTATGTGCACCGACTCAGCCTTATTATGCTCTGGCGAAATTGCAGTCTTCGTGTGAGAAGCAGCCATTTTGTAATATACCCGTGTCCGACCTGTTTTTTGAGCGCTCATTTTGCCCGGGTGTGGCGAAGTTTCTAAAAGTTGTGTATGACTGTAGGGTGATGAGTGGAATGGGCGCAAGATAGTTCAAAAGTTAAAGGGAAATCTCAACACTTGTCTCCAAAGAAAAATATCTTCACAGAATACATGAGTGCCTGCTGGTTGGCTGCTTTTCTAAGAAATTGAGGGGGAAGAAGTCTTTGTTTTAGAAAGACTGTTACACTTGACTATTTGAGGCTATTTGGTGCCTAATCGACCTTGGAAGATTTTACCCAAGAAAAGAGCTAGTGTTAGTACGGTCGTATTAGTTTTGAAGAACCTTCTCTACCAACATACCAAATCATGATAGATGTAATGTAGAAAGACTAGCCTGTGTTTCACGGACGCTGAAAGTTGAGCCATGTATCACAAAAAGCCACGTATGCCGGCAGAGTTGAAGCTTATGTACGCCGGGAAAGTGCCCTACACCGGCATTGTCAAATAACGCGGATAAAAACCGATTTGAAACTTATTTAACGAGGGGTAGATACTTTGACAAGCAGTAGGCTTTCTTTACTTCAGTGACTGTGTTTTTATTCAAGCCAATCTTCCAATAAACGTTCCTTTGATGTTATATCAGGATTCGTAACATCCATGGCCAGTTCAACTGTTTGTGACCCAGGCGAAATAAGTGGAATCTTGGTATATTATTATTCCGTGATTATTGGACATATTCAAGCACTAACCATCCCAATCACCTCTCCGCTGTGTTTTGTCAGAGCGTGTACATTTAGATAGTGTTTACTAGATGATGATTGAAAGATAAGGAGGGGTACTTTCTGACTCGCTTCTTAGCTGCATATCGACCAGATATCGTAGAGGAGACAATGGATCAGTGTTCATCAATAACGTATTAACCGACTATCGGAGTGTTTATGTTGAACCTCATTGCAGTGCTTGATAAGGACTTAGAATAAGCAGTAGGAATGTCGCGATTTATATCTCGAGTGATTATCGTGAAACAAGCATTACTATTTAAAACTGAATCATAAATAATGAAATTTCAGAGCTCTGAAGGGCTTGGCCATGATCATGGTTTATGAGCCATTCTACCATGCTCTCCAAATATGGTAACTGTACGAGTTTCCTCAAAATTAAAAACAAGCTGAGAATCGGTTGTTTTTACAAATAAAGTCGGGAAGAATTCTCGATATTTTGTGGGCGTGTTTAATAAAACAATTATTCCACTCGCGCTTGTTGGATATGAGATGATTATAGGCAACTCATATCCAACGCGCACTCGTGGAATAATTGTTAATTATATTTTATTAAATCTCTTGTCCGGGCCTCTTGATATTTTTTATGGATATTATCCTCAATTCTTTTTCTTTCTTCGTATGCTTAATATGCGGCTAGGCCCTCAAGGCTGGGTATGCCTCTCCCAAGTCATGATGTCAATAGTGTGATTTGCCCCTATAATTTATCATTTTTCATTTCATGTTTCTCTTTTTACCCAACTTATATATTGTTTATTGTGAATTTTGTTTTGTTACTTCAAAAAGCTAACAATACAGAGTGTGAAGAGAGTATACTACGCATGGCCCTTCCTTTCTATAAGTTTTAATTTTGTACCCTTTTCCCTACGGAACATGAGATACCCTGTTTCTGTCTACGATACGGTAGTAGAACAGGTCTACCTTGTGTTGTTATAAAAGGGGACCATGGTTTCCCAGCTGTGATTTTGGCATTATCACTCTACCCGGTATCCAAGGTAAGGGGCAGACTTCTGTATATAACTCAAAAGTGATGTTAAGATACACCGTTTCTGTCAACAGGTACGAGTAGGTTAGCATGTTCGCCACGTAGTTATACAAAAGGCGACCATGATTTCCCAGATGCGATAATGGCATCAACGTTCTACCTGGTAGCCTAGCCGTTTCTCCGGGATAAGAGGCAATCTACCCGTAATTACGGCTACGCGCACGGGTATTTACCCGTACCCCTACACGGAAACGATGTATCTTAAGGTCCCTAATTACTCATAAGTACTCATACACCGGTAGACACACAAAGTGCAAAGTCGCATATTTTGGCCATGTTGATGGAGCATCTTGCTGCCATCTGAACAGATCTGTTTTAAGGCAAGAGAAAGGAGGACACTCTGGATTGAATTATGTGGACAATATTGCAAAATGGTGTTATTGGCCCACTGGCCGTGGGTATAGTGTTTTAAAGCGAAAAAACGATTCCAAGTGAAAAAGCTAATCAAGAGTGCCACTAGGGCAGCGCGGCTCAAGATATTAGATTAGGAGATTGTGATGATGAGACATTGAGACAAACGGCATACTTCTAAATCCCCTATCTCGGAGTGACCGCTGATGCCTTTAAGAATCACCAACTAACTCAACTCCGTTGTGCACCAATACTCTTATTAAGTTACACACGGTAAGTTTGAAAAGACCATAAAACTTTACTGTCACAAACGTAAGACGTTGCGTTTATGGTACTAGGTCACCTACATTGACAAATGCTACTAACACGGGCATACCGTACTTCATTTACATTAGCATCTGTAAGACCCCTTAAATAGTTTGACATGAAAGTTAACTTTTTGAGTCAAGAGATTACTAAAAAACAGCGTGCACTCAGTAATCCTTGTAATTACTGGTGGTTTTTACAAGAGCTTTTTCTCAAAATAAGGGAAACACTTTAGAAATATTACTATTTACACCTTCGAAGTAAATAACAAAGTGTAGCATGAAAGACCATGAAATGAATCTTCCTAGATTAATAAAATGCTCTAACTGTTGTTTTCCTTGGAATTGTGAACAGAATGGTCAAATACAGAGTTTGTTCCTTCCCAAATTGTATTTCACCGACTAACATGACTTCTTTTTCCTGCTTCGAAATTTTCCAAGCCCTGCTTCAGAAATTTGCTACACATTATACAATCTGTAACTGGCATTGAGAGTGCTGAACAGTATTAGCCGGTGAAAAACGTTGATATTGTGTTCTCGTCATGCTGATCGATCCAGTTAATAGCTAATAAGATTAGCCGCTGATTTTTGATCTTTGAATGGCTGCTTTGACTCGTGATTCACTAGGCAGGCACTCGTAGTTCACTCGTAGATACTTGTAGACCTGCCCACAGTCAGTCTTGTCAAAGAAGGTCGAGGTGGCAGCTAGTTCACAAGCTTGTTCGTCTTTACACTGTCCTTCCACTTTGGTCATTGTGTTGGACTCGTCTTGAGGGCACATTTCTGCGGTGCTGAGTCCGTGTTGGACGCCATTTGTGTTACAGGTGGCGGCGTCATCACGGCCCCAAAAGGCAGAATTAATTTTGATGACTCTATATTGTGGACATTCGATCCATTCCTTCTCTCCTTCACACGTGATGGTTTCCTGAGCCCCCTGGAATAAACAAAAATACGTCGTTTTTTGCGCTTATATAGGAAAGCAGAGTTTAAAGCCAAAATACAGCGAAAAACCGGCACTTATTATATGTACTGTGAAAATCTGTTATTTCAATGTACCAAACGTGCAAAGTCGGCTGTCGTCGATTATGTTTTTGTCGCATGTGCCTAAAATGACCACAATTCTGTGGAAGTGTTACAAGTAAATAAAGCACTTATTTATACAGGATGAGATTTCAGCAACGCTGATGTGGTCAAAACTTTTTATGAGAAAGAAATTATAGACTGGAACGTATAAAAATATTTGCTTCGAGATATATCAGCCAAATCACCTGGCTACTATGTAACCTTGCTTTCACTTTCGACTCGTGAAAGCCAAGCGATTTGCCTGAAATATCTTGAAACAAATATTTCTGTAAGTTTCAGTTTTCAATTTCTTTTTCATGGACGACAACGGAACGTGAAATGAACTTTTTCGCTTCAAAGACTTTTTATGTTTTCCATCTAGTGTTCATAGCATTCAAGCTACACTGAAAATCCACTGGCTGCTACTTACCACTGTTACGTTTTTCTTAAGGACTCTTATTATCATTGAATAGAAGACCTGATCCCAACTGTGTAAACACGGATCACAGAGGTTCAAATCTACTACGTCACAGCCTCAATTACTTACTGCTGCTGCAGCCCCCCCGAGACCTGGTGGACCAGGTGGCCCCGGAGGACCCGGTGGTCCTGGAATGCCCCCACGGGTATAAGCGTCGCCGCTTCCACTTCCACTACCTCCGCCTCCGTAGTAAGCAGGAGGTCCTGGTGGTCCGGGTGGACCCGGAGGTCCCATCAAGCCACCTTGCCCATTGACGAAGAATCCCACGGGTAATTTCTGGTTCCAGTAATAACTCAGAATATTTTCTTCTTCAGAGTTTCTCTTTATTAGACGTGGCTTTCTCGGTACAACTGAACAGTGCTGGGAAAAGAGAAATTTTTGTCTTATTGTTATTTTCATTTAACTTAAGTTATATTTATTTATTTTTTGTTAATACCCAATTTCTTAGTTGCAGAGATACTCTAGGCAAATCCAGGCTTCCAGTTATCTTCTCACAAGACAGTTTCAAGTTTTTCTAATGTCTTGGTAATCATATTTGGGCATTCTGGGTATCACTGGTATCAGAGCCAAGTTTAATAATCAAAATCCGGTAGCCAGACCAAAATCTGGATCAGCTTAAAGTCAATCATGGTAGAGTTGATATTTAGCACACCAAAAAGAAACGTCATGAGTAGAATAGAGGGGATTACGTTGCTGCAGCAGGCAAATTTTTGGCAATATGAATAAAGGCATTGTAATGGTTCGATAATTATTTTCGTTAAGTTAACAACAATCTCGACCCAGTACGGCTGTATATGACTGCATTAATCTGGCTTCATTCAATAATCATATTGAATTGTCGCTAAAATCGGTGCTTTCGAGATTTGAAAGTCATAACTAAAATTTTAGCTGTATTGTTATAACATTGTTGCCACAAGACTATTGAACGATCCCAACTGTACATATTACAAAATACGTTAAATCGAAAGGGCCCTTGATGTTTACAAAGTGTGTAAGTGGACTGGGTGAAGGCGAACTACCAGGAAATAAACTCATCGTAAAGTGTTCACAAACAAACCAAAATGTAACTTACCGCTAATATGAATAAGGCCAGGCCAACAGCCAGCCTCAGCAGGCTTGTATCAGCCTTCATTGCCTAAAGAAAACAAGAAAACACACAGGGAGAATTTGTCAGTCGCTCCCAGTTAAATCACTTTTCTTCGATGGCGCGTGACTGGTACCAGTACAGCTATCCTGGGAAGTAGTGATATCATCAGTAATCAGCTCAGTCATGGCGCCTCATCAAAGCTTTTCGGTAAACTCTGATTTTTTTCATTCTCAGGTACCTGGATTTTGATTTCCTAGTTTAAACAAGAAAATTTTCGAAGCTAGACAAAGGTGTTGTCCCTACACGTATAGAATTAGATCGATTTAGAGTTTTTTCCCGCATCAGTTATAAGGAAGTCATGCATTAAATCTACTCCTCCCCTTTACCTTTCACCTGTGCACACTTAAAGATCTCAAACTAAGATTAAACACTTCTCAAAGTAACAGAACGTTAGCTGATATTTAATTGGTGGTTCATTTTGAATTGAATCCTTTTATAGGTACTCGATATCTCGACTCGAGGCAGACAGAATTGACATGAAAGAGACAACTTTTAGGCTACAATGTCCATTAGGCTCGCATTACAAATTCTTACAACAGCTTTTGAAATTCATAAGTTTATTCGGGGATATTAATTTTATCAGCACTTAAATTAAAAACATAAATGGCGATTCTCTTTCCTAAGTGTAGATCGTTTATGCTGGAAGAACCCCGATTCAATTTGCTCACAACCGTTTTTAAGGCCTGATACCTTTGGCCTCCCCTCCCTCTAAGGTAGTGTTTTGTGACCCGTTTAAAAAAACGAATAAACCGAGATCAGGGGCCTATTGTTCTCTCTCAATTTACTTAAAAGTATTTACTTAATATGACGCCCGAAGAGCACTTTCAGAAGAGCTACATTTCTCTTCAATGAGAAGCAAATGGTGCTAATAAGATACAGCATCAACAAACCACGTAAGATTTTTCTTGTGCGAACAAAATGTTAACGCAAAGATTAAATTTTGGCTTCTTCTTGGACAGTTACGTTCCTCAAAACCATTTTGCAAAGCCTTATTAAATGTAGACAGATGGAAGACACGATGATTTTCACTGTTACTTCAACAGCCGAAGTTGCCCTCTTCAATGAACCCTTCATTTTCCAGTTTTTTGTTTACGAATACCAAACGCCAAATCGTTGGGCAGTCAATCATTTTTTGGTTCCTCATTCACATTCTACAAGATCAGCCGCAATGTAATACAGTTGGATATCTCTAAGCAACTAATGTCACAATTTCTGGCGATCATGTCCGATAATCATTGGCGTTTTTTGAGGCTTACAAACAGTCTCCGGGAATTCCGGTTGAAATGTAGATGGAACTCGACTCAGTTATCGAATCGTTTCAGCTTAACAAAAATTCACAGAAGCGGATCCCCCAGAGAGAATACATGCAACGCTGCTGACAATCGGTGAAAGTAAATGGCAAACGGCTTCTTTGCTCGGAGAACTTTCTGTAATGGCCTATACGGGTATATGATATGGTATACAAAGGGTTTGGACCTTGAGGTGAAGCTGCCTCGTATGAAGTATATTGAGTACCTCCCGCGGCTAGGGGCTTTTTGGCTCGTTCCAGCAAATTAGTGTAATTTGTTAGAAAATTTTTTAATTATTTTACTTTTCGTGTTAGGTGTCCCCGATTAGTAGGCTACGTGTAGCCAGCTAGAAGATTGACACATTGATAAAGATTTTCATTCAGACCGAGGGTAAGGCGCAATGAAGATTTACTATTACTGTTAACAAAGGTTGCCCTCTTTTCCAAGTGGGAATCAGTGTTCCAATTCAAACAGAATTTCTCCCGTTTCTTCAAAACTGTCTTTCATACCAGGTTTTTACGGCCATTTTTCGGTAAATGGAAACTGTAAATTAACGGTAAGCAACGAGTCCTGAATTTTCTTTACAATTTGCTTGAACGGTTTGTAGAATTACAAGACAATGGCGAAAAAAAATTGTTCTGGACACTCAACTGAATCTGAAAAGGAGATTATTTCCTAATTCATCACCGTCTTAGCACTTTCCTGAAAGAAATGCCTTCATTATTGCAAAAGAAGCGCTCCGATACATGAGTGTAGTTACATAGTTATGAAAATGATAGTTTTGCGAGCTGCACGTAATTCTGGATACACCCCAATAAGAATTGAATCAGTTTCCAGCCAGTTAATTTGTTTGAACCTTTTGCAGTCATAGTGTGGTCAATGCCCTTGAAATGCTAAACTATCTTCATTTAGATAAAGGGAAAGTTTCAAGAATTGATAAACTTTTGGCCCTCTTAACGTATTTGCAGTGAGGCCCTGCTTTTACTACAAAAGAGATGAAAATTCAATCAGAAAAACTGACCTAAATCTCTATATGTTGGATTGTCGAAAACGTAAACTAACCACTTTTCTAGTCAATTAATCCTCTTTGAGAGATAATGAACCGAGGTGAAACGAAACAGCAGGTAGTTTGAAAACAAGAACAACGGGTTACAGCAGTCCACTCTTATCTGATCTTAAACAAGGAGCTTGACGAACTTAACCACCAAGGTATTGGTGACATTGTAATTGGCAGTTCGTAGAAAGTAAGGGGATATGCAATTTATCGTTCTCATTAAAATTTGTAAGCACAATGACTGCAGCAGTAGCATAAAAACAGAGAATTGGCTTCTTAGATATCATCATAAGCGTAGACACCATCAATGAAATGACAGACAATTTTTGTCTGGTAGGCTCCCCTAACTGCAAGAACGTTTCAGATAAAAATAAATAATAACAGGACCAATTGGAGTTGATTTGCTTAGCTGCACCAATGCATAGGTTTCATCAGTGTACAGGATTCCTGATTCCAATACAAGCGTCTCCAGTTTCCTCTCTATTAACAATCAATTATCTGTGATAGAACATCTCTCGTGAATTATTGTACAGTTCAGAGGACTATCGTTCAGCACGTCACTAGTTCCACTTTTCAAAGCGCAAAGGTCTACGGGTCGGTGCAAAAAAAATTTGCCTTAACAGGTTCCACTCCGACGAGACTAAAAATAACCATGCTAAGCCTTTCACGCCTTCGAGAAGAGAAGCGATTGCCACCAATACTAAGCCAAAAAAACTGGGAGGAGCGGAGCGAAAAACTCGTGTTTACTTCAACCTCTTGCGTATGTGTAATTTCCAAGATTGGTCTACGCCCCATGGTTTCCACAGCCTGATGTTAACCGGTGTCATGATCACAAAATTGATTCTCCGGTCATAACTCTTACGGTTCAGTTAACTGATTTGTGCGCAAGAAAAAAAAGTAATAAGGTTTATCTAGTCCGTCGCAAAACATAAGGAAAGTATTTTTTAGTTGTTTGATACTGGCTGTTTTTACTACTATTTAACGAAAACAAATCTGTAATGTTATAATATTAATCTTAGTCATCACTATAGTTTGATATTGTCTACTTATGTTTCCTGGGCAAGTTTATCTTTCTTTAAACAACAATAATATGGAGGGAAAATAAAAAACGCCAGCGTACTAAAATATGAATTAACGATTAAGTCGTCCAACGCTGTACGAAGTTAAGAGATAGGCTTTTATCGAAAGGCAAAAAGTTGGGAAAGTTTACATGAAAAATCGAACGCTGTTTGTAAGGTCGACCTGGCAGTGGAATTTTTTTGAATCATTTTTTCAGCACTATCGACTTTATCTTATAAAGAGGAAAATATGGCCTTAAAATTTTAGAGAAATAAATTCTAGTGAAATAGCAAAAAGTATCTGATTTTTCTTAATGGTGGAATTCACGTTATCTCAACGAAACGAATACCGTTTCGCTTCAATGAACCCCAGGGTGTTTTCACCTTCTCCCTCAAACCCCCAGTGTCAGAAAATGAAATGAGATAATTTATGCAGTTCGACGAATCCAAATGTGATTTTTGAAAATCTCTTACCTCTGGTCAAAATCCACGGCCAAGAAATCCGAGGAAAAGAAATAAAAGTTTTCCAAAATGGACCCTGTTAAGCCTGTCCAATTTGGTCACCGTTCTCGTCCCAGATGTTAGGTAATGAGACTACACGTTATTACGTCATGTGTCAAGCGCGTAACATTTACCTACCCGCCAAAAATGAAGCCACTGAGCGTGCGCATCTGGCACCAGTTCGACTTTTACGCTGGGTGATTTTTCAATGATTCAGTCACTGTCAATAAACAAAACAAATTATAGTTGGAAGTTTGTCAAAAACAGGGAAGTAATGTCAAATAAACGCCAAGAAGTTTGCTTTTTAAGTCTTGCTTTCACTTATGTTTGAAGACTTTTTCTACCTTTGAATGTCAAAATCAAAGGCTGAGGTGACTAACTAAGAAAACATGATTACCCTGTTATTAAAATAGCTGCAATCACATCACATCACTTGAAAATCAAATAGGTGGTAAATATTTCGTTCAATTTATCTCCAGACGCTTATTTATTTAACCGACGAAGAAGGTTTTCAAACTAAACGCAAATAGTATTGATTCTCTAATTTTAACAAAAGTGCAGTTCTAACCCTTACGTTTGAAACAAATTTTTTTGGGAAGTTACTGAAGTGAATCTGTTTGGTAATAAAGGAAAAATTGAAATATTGTCAGAAAGCTCACTGGTCTTTCCTGCAATTCAAAATACTCTTGCTCCCAAATAAACGTTATTTAATTCTAACAGCGACGGTAATCCTTTTTAAGAGACTTGATGAGAACGTTAGCCTTCCTTGCGAAAATATTCTAACCTTAGCTGAATCTGAGTATGAGAATTGTCCATTTACGAATCTCACCTTTATATCACTCATCGGCGGACAAATAAGCTTCTGTATCACTCAGCTACAAAGAGAAAATAATTCTCACTGTTTCCACGCAAGGCAGGCCTTGTGTTTTGTATGTACTGTAGCTGTCTTGAACCACAAAGTGTTATTTAAACCTCAACACGCTTGAAAAACCTGGCCAGTATTGTTGATGTCATGGTTGGGAAAAATTCACTGAACCAAAGAAACACTAGAGTGCATATGTTTGGTTAGACTCGCTCAAGCAAGTCAGCGTAAACGAAACTGTGGGTTTATTTGTATCATCTCTCGGCGTTCGACGTAACAGAAACAGCAGGGTCTCTCGTTCAACCATTAAAAAACTGACCGTGCAGGTCTATGTAATTCAGCTAGCCAAAACACAAAAGGGGTACCGTCTGGTTGAACACCAAAAAGGTGAAAACGTGCTAATAAGTTATTACCTAGATGAAACGTGCCTAGGATGTTGTAGTACTAATGTTTCTTTGGGTTAGTAAAGCTAAAAAGCTATTTACGGGAATGTGTGCGTGAACCATCACCACCTGCGATAACAGAAAACGCTGCGGTAAGAGAAAACGCCCCTCTCTTAATAGAGAGTCTGCGTGGGGTTAGCTAAGAATTGTCTAAACATATAACTGTCAACTGCGAAATGGCTCTCTTTTATTTCTTGGTTAGCGTAAGATACATTGTCTGACGACTAATTCT
>BOPM01000275.1:355487-385640 GCA_022179025.1 Porites australiensis | reverse complement strand
TGCCCCCACCCCCTCCCCCCCCCCCAATCCGGCTGACCGCTGGGCGACAATAGACTGGTGAATTCACAACTTTCATGTAGGCCGCCGTTATCCTAATCATCAGTAGAGTAAGGAGTTTTGCCACATGAATGTTGGAGATAAAATATAAAAACAGTGTATGTGTATCATATTATAAATCTAGGGACTACCGTCTCTGAGTACATGAATCAGGGTGCCTAAGAGAGCACCCTTATTGTGTGGTTGAAACCTAAGAGTGTGTTCGAGGCTTGGAGCTTCTCAAAAGTCTTCTTAAACAGTCGCATGATCGTCGGGAGGTGATGAGCTTCTCAGAAGTCTCCTTTAACAGTTGCATGCTCTTCGGGAGGTGATAAGCAACATTTTCCTTTGTCACGAAGAGACTGAATCACGCAAACGTTTTTCGGCAATCTGCGCATGTTCCTCGACACTACATGTTCAAAGGGGTGGGCACCTCTAGTGAGATTTTGATTAATACCGTTAAAAAAAACGTGAAAGTTAAGACGAGTCTGAAGGTGCTTAAATATTTGCTTATTACTGTGAAATGACCTGAATTATAGCTGATCACTGAAAATCCGGCACCCCATGCGAACTGTTTTTATCAGTTAACGGTCGATAAAAAACCGAACTCCATTCCTCCAATTTACGGTGACCTGAATAACTAACTGTTCTTTCGGCAGCGTAAACTATTATGATGTGCTTCTTCTCTTCCTGCAAGATAGGAAGAGCAAAGAAGCTCTGTAGAAAATGATGTTAGCGTTTGGTAAGGGGCGTTCTTACCTAACGCTTGGAAATACCGGTGGTTAAGCGGGTATTAATTAGTGTTTCAGAAAGTGTTATTTTTTTTCTTGGCTGTTATTTTGTCGTGTGATAATTAATGTTCATTGTGTTTCCAATCTTTTGTATGTATGTCGAAAGATTTGGTGTTCTTAGTCTTCTGCATCTCCATGTCTGTTTAACCTGTTCAGTGAACATGTATGGGCATGCGTTGTTTCTAAATGAGATAATCATACGTTGTGATTATAAGAAGGAGACTTTTGACTTATTCTAACAGTTCCTATTGAATTAGTAAGCATATCACACTGGTGCCTTGAATAGTAGGCTGCTTGAAGGTCCTTCCCTAGATGATGATAAAGCTGGCTTTTATCGCGGTCGCTTTATATGCAGTTGCAGTAAGTCCTACTCAGGGTCTGTAGTATTCTGTCTTGCTTACCATTTTGGCCTTTTACAATCACTGTTTTAATTTCAGCTACGTGGCGTTATAATCATGGCTTCTCTCCCCGCGGTTGGGTTGATCACATGAAAATTCATTTGGTTGTTACACGATAGTTTTCAGGGCATAGCAAGCAAATTTACTCAAAGCAAAAGGACATAAGTTTAAATTCCATGCGAAATTATTTGAATTTGTTTTTTCGTAACTAAGCGAATTGAAATAGCGCTAATTAAAAACGTGTATTAGGTCGATTTATTGTTTAATTATTTAATTACTTCTTCTGGTCAGTTGATCGTAATTGCAATGGCATTGGTTATCAGAACACCATATTGGAATCATTCATCGGTACTGAATCTTGATTTAGTTTTGAATTCGTATTATTAAAAATTCATGATTCATTTCTGTTTCATCAGCTGACTCAGGCTAGGCTTACACTTTTCCAGGTGTCTTTTGCCCCGCACGAAAATTATACCGGCTAGGGCTTCTGAGCATACATAAGAACAGTTGATTTCGGCGTGACTTCCGTAACGGAGCAAAGCTGCGCCGCGTCCATCTCTAAAGAGGAGAGAGACATATCGGATAGTTGTGCTTACTATACCGGATAGCTAGTAATCAAGTTTGCCTTTTGAAACAAGATTAGATTGGCATTATTTTTAACTGGAACTTTCCACAACGCTTAATATAACGACCATGAACCGTCCTCTCCCCGCGATAAGCGACCCCATTGAAGGGAGAATGGGACGCGCAAAACCTTCTAGGAGTTCGGTCCGCCATTCTGTCTTTTTTTCACATAGATAGAAGCAAGAGGCATTGCCCTCAGGGGCAGCCCGATAAAAATTGGACCGTAATTTCTTGTATCGACAGACTAGATTTTAGTTCTTCTTTACCCCCTGAAAAACCACGTGACATTGCTTTTATCCCATCAACAGGCCGTGGGACGTGCATGGGGGCGGACGTGTTTTTATGAGACTCGGCTACGACATACAGTGATCCTGTTTGCCTTTTTCTGCCCTCGTATCCTTAAGCGCGTGCACTCTGGCGGGTATCGTATGAAGGGTTCTATTAAGACTGTCTCTGCGTGCTATTATGAATGCAATTGTAGTTTTGATCAGCCATGCCTGGTATAGCTACTGTCAGTAAAGAAAAATCTTCTTAATTTGACTTGTTGTTCTCCTACCAGCAATCTTCTATAGTTCCACGAAAGCCCCGTCACCTTAAGAATGAACGTCAGAGCATAGTGAGTTACTACCGCAACCAGAAATTACCCTTGGGATTTTTTGTGAATGGACGCGGATCACGGACGACGCCCCGTTCACTCATAAGTAGCGGAAGTGGAAGTGGAAGTGGGAGCGGAAGCGGAAGTGGTGATATTATTTCCCGTTTTGTGATTTCCCATGGTCGTAAGAAAAGTAAAGTGTAACAAATGATGCTTGTCAGACTCACTAATCTTGTTTGATCATCTTGAAGACGAACGTTTGTTAATAAACGAAGGATTTACTGGTTGAAAGTCTAGTTTGCTTTATGTTTTTTATTAAGGAAAACCACGTAATTGCGTAAGTCGTTTGCCTCCATTTTATGACCCTTTCTCTAATCTGTTCTATGATTATGTGAAGTGATTTCAGAGCAATATCAAACAATTAATTTAATCATTAAACACCACGCAAAAAAAAAGAGTATGCGTTTGACTTTTAGTTACCTCCCTTCGAATAAATGTTTCAAGGTATTGATAGCTGTCTGTTACGTAAGATTTTGCTGACCAATCAAGCTGATAAACAAGAATGAAAAGGGTAGATCGTATCATTAGCTGCTGGAGAAGGGCAGATGGGATACAAGATTCGCATGAGGACAACAACAGATAATATAGAAAGTAATTAGTATGACTTGTTTTACAAACCTTCTCCAAAGACATTTTAGCTAGTATTTAAATTTCCGTCTATTTGAAATTAAGATTTTTATTAGACGGGATTTTAAATGAAAGCGTTTGTGTGCACATGGTAAAAAGTGACGCGTAATGTTTCAGCTTACCGAGGGACTTAGCGCGCGGAAGATATTTGCAGACCTTTGAAATAGCCATATCGTTTTTTCCGGTGTTTAATAGGTCTTTGCTGACCTCAAGGCATCTGAAAAAGTCGCTCGTTGTGCACATGGATTCTTGTAAAGTGACAGAAAAAAAAAATTTAAAAAACGGTGTGCGCCTAAATGTCCTCTGTCTCATGTAATTTCTTTTCACCCAGCCCAATAAAACAATGAATTAGGAACTAAGCAATAGTTAAAAAATGGGATCCGGTCATTTTCCGTCTTCTTTTAAAACGTCTCTTCTATCTTTACTACTTAAGAAGGCCTGCTTAGATCATGAAGTTCTTGCAAACTTCAGACCTGTTTCAAACCTCAAGGTGATGTCAAAAGTTATTGAAAAGGTCGTCGCAGTACGTCTTCAAAAATATTTAGAAGCTAACCAGCTAAATGAGCCGCTACAATCTGCCTATAAACCTTTTCACAGTGGTGAACCCGCCCTTGTGCTTGTTCATAATGACATTTTGGTTTTTATTGATAAACGTCACTGTGTTATGCTTCTACTGTTAGACCTGTCTGTTCTTTCGACACTTTGGATCACGATATCCTCCTTACAAGATTGCACTAAATACTCTATCTCTGGCATAGCCCTTGAATGGTTTCGCTCCTACCTTACTAATCGCTCGCAGTTTGCGTTAATTGAAGGATGTAGATATCACAGTCTCATGAGCTCAAGTGCGGTGTACCTCAAGGTTCTGTCCTTGGCCCGATTCTGTATGTACTCTACACAGCACCTGCCGACATTCTACGATTCCGTGAAATGCAATTTCACTTTTACGCCGATGACACTCAATTATATATTTCTTTCTCTACAAACAACGATATAGAATTAACCAACAGTATCACTAAGATTGAGGAATGCCTGTCCGACATTGATAAGTAGATGTCCATCTACAGACTAAAACTAAAGGCAAAGACAAGACCGTGCTTCTCTACTTATTCTCAAAGTATAATCCACAACAATCTCTACCAAAGCGTCACTTTGGAACTGACATAATCAAGCCCTCTTCACATGCAAGAAATATTGGCGCTATCTTCGATAACAGTATGCCAATGCTTCCCCATGTCAACAATGTTTGTAAATCTGCCTTTTATCATTTTCGCACCATTTCCTGCATAAAGGAAACTAGTGAGATTCATATTCACGCCTTTGTAACTTCCAAACTTTCAATTCTCTACTATATAATGTCCCTAAAAACGTCAATCGGTGCACAGGTGCAGCTGCCAGACTGATTACACGCTCTAGGAAGTGTTATCTCATCACTCCCATCCTCTTTGATCTTCCCTGGCTACTTGTTTCTGAACGAATTAAATTCAAGAGTCTACTACTTACCTTCAAGGCTCTGCATTCAAGACGTAATCACCCGCTACTTACCGTCTAGATCGCTTCGGTCATCTTCTACGCTCAGTCTGAATCCTGTTAGCTTTAACCTTAAAACCTATGGATCTAGAGCATTTGCTGTCTCAGCCCTCCAACTTTGGTCGTTGGGAAGATTTATTTCATTTTATATGTGGTATATTTAAATTTACATTCTTAAGTACATTTTAGACTTTCGAAGACATCTTTCGTCTTATTTAAAGTTTGGCCCGCGGCTTGAAGACTTCTCTCGATTTTGTCTCTAGTTGGCTGCCTTGCGACCTAAAATGCTCGTTTCGCTCGCTTTTCAACTTTTCTGCGGTGGAACTCGTGTCAGAGGTCAATTTGTGGCAAGTCCAAGCCTAGCAATATTTACTCGCGTTCTAGCTTCAAAAGTTGGAAAGATATAAATAAAAATCTAATCTTAACGCGAAGAAGCATCGCAAAGGTTACTCAAAGATTATATTATGATTTCATTGCACCCGTTTCCCTCATTATTTAGTGCCTGTTGTTTGATTTTGTCCGCCGTAAGGAGGTTTTATTATAAGTTTACTAACATGTCTTTGCGACACATCGTGCTTCATGAAGCTTCCACAAGATATCCTCAGTCACATTCGTGTCTCAATGGTTTGTTTCTTACATAGTCTTTATTGTTGCTGTGCCATTTCTGCTTATTCCTTTCACGACTATCTGAGCTTGTATGGAAGCTGACGGGAGAAATAAACCTTCAACTGGCATTAGAGTGCTCCCCTTCTCTCTTTGGTCCTCCCAACAGCAATGAAAGTAACGCCAAAAACAAAACTGTTTTGCCCAAATCAAAACTTAAAGGGAACAATATATCATTGATCTGTAATTCTGAGACGTTTTAGTGAAGTATCGAACTCGGCCAAGCGCGATGTAAACGGATTTTTCAAGGTTCTATTGCTCTCCTCGCATCTTTTGAATTCGCGACATCCTGTCAGAAAATCAAAGTTACATGCACGGTAACCGGATACTGCTCCTTTAAGGTGGTTTTATTCTTTGGGTAAAATTCTAGTTTTCAGGTTAAGTATTTACAGTGTGGCGCTGTTTTGCTACCATGCCGTGGAGCATGCACAGTGAGTAGTGCGCACGCCCGAAAAAAAAAACGAATTAAGCGTATCGCAAGTTATACGTTTTTGATGACGCAGTGTGGGCATTCGTCAACGATGCTTAAACGCTAATGTGGACGTGGGAAATTTGATTCGTTTTTTGTTAACCCGGAAGGCTTTCGGAAATGTGTAAGCGTGAACAGAGTCTGACCGTTAATGTTATCAGTTTTCTTTTAAACACCGTCGCCATTGGAACAACGTTGGAAAAGAAAGCGTTAACTACCTGAAATGGTAACAAGTAGGTTCCAAAGAAGTGATTGAAAATAGTAGCTTTGTTCCTGCTTAATATATGGTCAGGTGTGGCTGCAGAAGTTCCATTTTATTTTAAAGCAAAGACAACAAAGACACAAAGTCTTGTAGTCGGTCGGTCCCTAAAAAGACTTTATTATCGTGCCACGGTTGATTGCTAAAACACAACTCAACTTGTTGAAAAAAAGTACATGAGTGGTTAACGGCAATGTCGTTTATTGACAAAATTTAAACTTCAAACTGATGAAGTAGACTTCATTCACATCTCGTCACCAAATAACAGCATATCACCACCGATTAACTCTTCTAGAACTATAATACTAGCGTGTACACCAGTAAACCATTCCATTATCAGTTTATTTACATATGACTGAAGATAACATCATAAATCGCCCTATAATATCATACACAAACGATTGAAACAGGTAGTGATTTTCCGTTTTGTATCGTGGCTTGTACCAGTTCGTTTGGTTAGTTTGTGTTGGTCGGTTAATCTTTTATTTAAGTAGCACTAATTAGTAACGTTTTAGAACAAAAACTGTCTACAAACAAAAAAAACACACCCTAGCTCTCTAAATACAATCATTCTCTTGTTAAATTTTATAACAACGTGTCGAGCCGAGCAAATATCGTTCGATTCTACGAAGATGATTTAATCATGTCATGTACAGAAAGAAAACTACCTTAAATCGATATAATACATGGAACAAGTGCCATGTATGTCGTCTTCTTTCGCGGAAGAATTAGAAATTTGCAGGCCTTCGCCTTGGTTATGATACGATTTATTCGCTCATATTCTCCATATCAGGCAAGCCCGTTTTTACAAATAGAACTCTTTCCAGCAAAGTAAAATGTTACATCCATTAAAGAGCCAAGAAAATGCAACGTCCGATAGAAAGTTCGTTTTGTTCTTTCATTTATTGGCTCAACCCAGGTAGTTAGCGTTGAGAAGGTTATCCTCGTTGACAACTTCGTGCCCGTTAATAACTTCGATGCATTTATAGTAGACTTCCAAGTATTTGTATACGTCAGCGCATGATTGGTCGTTGAAAAAGAACTTCGTGCATCTAATCTCGCACATGGTCGTTCCCTCGCAGGCGTCTTTTACTTTTGTGAGAAACAATGGTGTTGTCGGGCAGTACTGATTAAACTTAAGATTTCCTGTGTGCTCTGTGCACAAGCCGAAGTTTCGTCTTCCCCAGAAAGCAGAGATTATGCTAATGTGTTTGTATTCGTTGCATCTGAGCCAAGCTGTGTCCTCTTCACATTTCACTGTGCCGTTCTGTGAAAAACAAGACACAAGTTTATTCAAGAATTATCAGAAACTGGAAGATCAGTCACCGCCACTACTCAAGTTTGAAACTTCTTAAACTTGCTTGAACATTAGCAAAGAAATTAAGTAAGAAACCTTTTGAAGGGTAACACGTGACAACTATCACTGATCACTCTGGTGTCATTCATTGATTTTGACAGATACGTACTGTCGTTGTCGCCTCGAAAGTTATGTTATGGCAACCAACTGTAGGAAGAGTTAGGAAGAAAGCCAGTCGACTATATCCACAACACCAAAAGGAACACCAGTCTTGACAACGTCAGCGATATTTGGTCAGCAATGCTGGATTGAAATGTGTGGGAAGATTTTGTCATGGAAGCTCGATTGTGAGATCGGCCTTAAGTAAGTAAGTACTTTCGTCTGTATCCTTTAAAACCTTAAGCTCGAATAGTGTTTAGTGTTATAAGACTAAAATAGGGTACTTACGTATCTGATTGGTGTGGGGCCAGGGGGACCTTGCGGACCAGGGGGACCTTGCATACCGGGGATACCAGGCATTCCGCTACCTCCCGGGAAACCAGGAGGACCGGGGAAACCAGGGGCTCCAGGAGCACCATCCATACCGGGAGGACCCTGGAAACCCGGAGAACCGGGTAGACCTGGTGTACCTGGAAAACCAGGCGGACCAGGATCTCCCTTGAAACCTGGAGGTCCTTGTGGTCCAGGAGATCCAGACATTCCTGCCATACCATTCATACCGGGAGGACCTTGAAGGCCTTTGAGAATGAAACCCAGTGTTACATTCTGATCCTTTAGTAGTTTGTTTAGGAGTGGAGGGACTGAAGACATTGGCAGCGACGCCTTACGGAAAGAACAATGAAAAACAATTAGTGAGGATATTTTCTAATTCCTGGTAATTCTTTTTGGCTCTATGATTGTAAAAGCTTTCATTACCGTCCTATATAAGCGAACAAAGACAAGAAAACATATGAATAAGACTGTGAGGTAATAAAAGTTCAAAGTGGAAACAGGAGAGCGAGGACTGCTCGAAAGAAAGATGTACTACCCAAGAAATGCGGATAAAGTGTGTTTTTCAACTGCTTATTTCTCTTTTATCCGTTGAAAGTCAAGAGACAAATTAAAATTGCGTATTCGATTTCGCTATCAAAATTTGTCAGTCCATATCGTACATATATTATTTTGTTCTGTCTTTCCTGTGCCAGAATCCCTCTAACTGGGACGAAGTTTTCTTTATCTTCGATCGGTTAGAAAACACTCTAAAATTCCAGAAACAGATTTGACCCATGCTTAAGCCTTATAATCTGAAAGCAAGGTAATTATAAACAGCTCTCGGGCAGCGTATCGTTGTATAAGTAAAATCAGTGAACACAAATTAAATCGCCATAGTCAAAACCACCAGGATAACTATCACATGCCACCATGAAATTCACCTGGTTTTAAAATCGATCGATGACTACACTTAAGTTCACCTAAAAGCATTTGTATTACCGATTTGTCTGTGGCGACATATATCGCCGCAAAAGTTACGACAACCACCGCAAGCATGATTGGGCCTTGGCTTTGTTCCTCTGGATTAGTGATTTCTGTATTCTGCCGATCTTGTCCAGTAACTTGTTGCTTTAAAATTTTAACAATTAGAACTTCTTTCCTTCGCCATTTCTTATATTCAAACGTTAATTTCTGGCAAAATTATAGCGAAAAATCGAAACGAACGGAAAACGGAACATGTAATCGACGTGTGATTGTAAAAAATTAACAAGAAACTTCCTTCACAGTTTATTTCAGTCACTCCATATTTGGTGCTAAAACAGGTGGGTTGACACTAAATATGGCGCGAAATAGAGAAAAAACACTTTTGAAAATGGTTCCGAAGCTAATATTCATTACGATAAAATATTTCCATACATTAAATTAAGAACCATTTGGAAACAGAGATATCAGGAAGTTTCACATCCCTCGATCGATGTAGTTTGTTGATCTTTGATAAAATCTGTGATGCCAATAATCTGAAACTACATATGTCATATGTCTTTGTGTGTTAAGCAAAACATCATAGTAAAAAATAAAAACGATAAACCATAATGGACTGTGCACAGCAATTTTAATTTACGAAGTAAGAGACTATGGTAGTACAAAAAGTACTCAGTTGTGCCGTTTGCGTATATACATTTAAGTCGTCGGTATATGTTTTAAAGCCTGGAGTTACTCATCCAAAATGATACGGTTCTTTGATTAGCCACCAACCGTTCGATCAATCGTTCCATTGATCAAACGTTCGATCGACTAAGACAACACGCCCAGTAAACTAAACTCAGTGATTCGTTGATAAATCAGTACTTACCGATAACTGAAAATGTACTAGGCCTACGGCGACTAGTACCGCCAAGGAAGCGATCCTCATGACCTAGGAAAATAAACAGAAAACACTATTTTTCCAAAAATGAAACTGACCCTTCCGTCAAGCCAACATAGGAAGGGGGTTGGGGAGTTTGGTTTCTAGCCAGGCTACCGTGACTTCATTCCACCAGTAAATTGTTTATATATTAGGCAACTGGTGAATGAATAGTTAATTATCTTTGTCTAATGACTTAACTATTTGAGGATAACGTAGTGTTGGATTAGGGGGACAGCACTCATTCAACTGGTCCGCTCTACAGGTGTTTAAAAATCTTTCGGCCAATAACAGCCGCCTGTTGTGACATTTTCTGTTCTGGTTTGTAATTTTTAGATCTTTAGCTAACGAGGGTCTTTTGGATTTGTAATTTTTCGCGGGCTTTTTTCCCTTGCAAATAAAATTACCCGAAGTTGCTCATAAAGGCTAACAATCGTTTCATCGCCTTACGCCCCTTAGTCAACTTTCCGTCACTCAAGAATAAGAGAAGAATTCTATCTTGCTGTAACCTTGGCACCAAAGTGACCTAAAAAGACTCATGTTACTAGAAAAAGTAAAAATCTTTTCTATTACTATTGCTATATGAGAACAATTTGCTCTTTCAGCGTGGTATCATTACTTCTAAGTTGCTGGATTGTTTCTCAGGAGTGACCATCCACAAAAGGGTGGTATTGAATTGCCTTCCTACCGTGCTGTTTGTTTTTTGGGTGTTTGTAACGCGATTCTTCTTTTTTTTTAGTTCTGCATTCAAGTACCATTTAAAGGAAAACGGCCAAAAGAGCAGATCTAAAATAAATTTGCTACTACAAATTAAAACGGGAGCGTCAGATGTCTAATTTGCGTAGTTCGTCAGATCAAGCTTCATTACAGAGTCTGACTCGAACAGAAGGTACACAAACACACGTTCGAGTCTTTCGATTAAATCCCTCGAACGTTTCACACTTTATATAACAAAATGCTTACCTTACTTGACCATAAAATACCTTTGATAACTGATATGATAGTGCTATCCAGTGGACTTAACTTGATATCGGTGGGAGACGTCTTACACAAGCAAGATATATCACCGTAATGCCTCCAGAAAAGGTCCTTTAAAGGTGATATCAATCACTTCCGGGTGTAAAGGAAACAATGAAGCTCCTCTTTTGGAGACTTGAGCTTTGGGTTCCCGAAACAACCCCTTGATGGATAAGTCTGTTATCGAATTGATATAACGATCCTGTTCCCTTTTGCCGATGCCAGAATGTAGTGACCACGACAAATGACCTCACGCTGGCCAAGGCATTTCCCACCGATATCTTGAACCACTTGATCCGCAAATATATTACACAGTTCCCTCTCAGTGTAGTTTTGAAAACACTGCGTAGTTACAACACCAACCTGAAGTTATCAGCCCGTTCTACAAAAAAAGTATGGCTGCCACCTACAAAGCTTCCGGCGCTTTTTGCTCTGAAACTGAGTTCTCGAATTGGCTCCCAATATGAGAGGTTTGACTGGTTGATTGGGCGAGGGGCACCGAACCTGAGCCTGCGTTATTTAGCGTCAGTGTTGTCGCGCTTAACGTGGCATCACCGGCTCGTGAAGACTAAGACACTTGATACACAACATTAAGATGCGATGACGTAATCAGTTGACCCTGAACACTACTCTGCCAATCAGCACTCGACTTTAAGCGCGCGAACAGGTTGTCGGAGTGTGGAAAAGAGAGCAAATAAGCTCTTGAGTTTCTTCATTCACGCCCTCTTGAGAAAAAAATAATCACTGAGTATGTTTTCATGGTTTTGATTTTCGACTTATAGGGGCAGCATTTTATGTTTTGACTCCCATTAGAATTTCTTAACAATTTTTTTATGTGGAAAATAATGCCTTTTCCTTCTGTTGTGTCTTGGAAAATGAAAGTGTTCTGACGTAATGTTACTCAATAATCTTCGGGTGTCATGCAACACATTGGTGTTCACCTAAGAGAACCTTGGAAATCGAAGGAGAAAATTTTCAGTTTTCTTAAACAGCGAGGTTAGAAATATGGCAGAAAATTTGAAAATAAAAAATAATTATAGTAATATCAATCAAAAAGAGGATAATCAAAGTACTTTTTTGTAAAAGATACAATTACGCGAGCTTTTTACTATTCATAGAGCGTGCAAAAATCACTGAGTACCTACAAGGATCTTAATTTTACTCCTGTATTTCAGCAACTGTTTTCTTTTTCCTCCGGTTCTTTGCTCCTTTTCATTAGGTTCACACCCCCGATGGGGACAATGTAAACACAAACCTCCCTGAAGCTTTTATGCTATAAACCGCTTATTTTCAAAAGTTAAACAACCTGTCTCTATTGCTGTTCAAGAATCTCAAGATTCAACTGATATTCAAAAATAGAAATAGTAAGTTTTCATCCCGAAAGTAAAAGCCCTGCAGTAATCAAGGGTTCTACAATCTAGGTACTTGGTTAATTTGGAAGTTTGAAAACACATAATGAAGCATTACTAAATACTTAGCACTGCTTCCAAAATTTATACTTATTGAGCCACTCGAAAATGTTATAGGCAAAGTGATTCGAAACTTAAATTCTTTTCAAAGAATTATTAGAATAATTTCAAATCTGGAGGAAAATCACAATTGCTGTCAGTCTCCGTCGGCGGGGAAAATTACACAGCGATAGTCCAAGTTAAAAGTTAGGGTACCAACCCAAAGTTCTAACGTTATTGACAAACAATCATTCCTAACTATTGTAGCCTAAAGGAATAAATAAATTCAGCGACAAATTGTCAACTGGAAAGGAGGAAGTACTTCATTGAATTTTAGTTAACTCTTTCAAATTAGGCTGGAAAGAAAACGTTATGTTATTATCGTTTTCTCGTTCAATAATGTAGCCTGAATTTCATCCGATTACTTATAATCCCATGAATATGAATCTGAGGATGATTTCTTGTTTTTCTTCTCTGTGTGTTCGTGTTTGTTTGTTTTGACGAGGTTTAGGTTTTTAGACTTCTAATTTGTAAACATCGCCACAAGAATCTCCTCAAATTTCAATCAAATATATCATTTTCTACATCTGTAAAATTGAGGTTCGAAACCGACTTTGGATTAACTCGTGTGTCCTCTTGAGTACACTAAGGCCTAAAGTACTTTCCACAAAATAGCTGGAGATATGACATAGAATCGTGTTATATTTCGCATAACATTGAAGTTTCAGTAAAGCACATCATTTTTATTTCGGTCTTTACCCTTACTCAACTGATGCGAGACAGACAAACTTCAAATCTTATAAACATGTAATGGTTGAAGGTGCCATTTTTGCTGGCAAGAGGTGCCATTTGGTTAGTTTTGGATCAAAAAATGTTTAAATGGAGAACTAATAAGCATGACTTCAATGTTGTCATTGATTTTTTTAAATTAGCACTGATAAATGATGTGAAAGTACGTGTCTTGGTTTCTACTCGAACTAAACCAACTAAACCGCAACATTAGTCGATACATATCACACAAACTGCTTTGTCAAAAACTTTCAAACTAGAACACATTCAGCTGTGGTCTCCAGGGATTTTTATGGAACTTTTCAAGTTCTTTACTTTAATTTTGTTTTCTGGTTTTTGCGATCAAAATGAATCTGGCTTTTTCTACGGGTCAAGTCAAAATCGTTTACTGTGGATTAAATTTCAAGCGCGCCAGTTTGAAAAATTTTACTTAATAACACTTTTATACGGAGCTTTCACAATTTTTTCTCTTAGCTATTTTAAACTTTAAAAAGGGCGATGCCTGCATGTTAGCAAAGACTGAGTAAAATCAAGTGAGGCTTGACGACTGTCAGTGCGCGGTGCGTACTACCTATCAGACAACGTATCGATCTTTTCGCTCTAAAGCATTCGAGACCGATCTCCCCGCGAGAGGTGATTTCCGCGCACTCGCGTGTTTTACTCGCTCAATTCTAAGAAAAAATGGTCTAACAGACTACTTGTTAGTGAAATTCTTCTTGTGTTCTATTCTGTGATTCCTACATACTGTTTGGCTAATTAGCTCGTATTTAACGAGAAGAGGTTATTATCGTCTTTACAGCGATAAATACCTCTAGAAATCACCAGACAGAACTTACGTATTGGCTATATAATATCAGTAGGAAGCGGTTTTGATACTTGATTTGACCGTTAGCTAAACCCGAGTTACGCGTTCTTATTACAGCGTTTTCTGAATTAAGTTTTGTATGTTTCAGTCCTGTCATTCCAAGAATTGAAGATTCCAACTAGTTAAACACCTTTGGTCCGAATTAGCCTTCATTTCTTAAAGCCTTATTTTGACGGACTGAGAGAATTTCCGCAAACTGAAATATAGGGCATGAACCGTATAAGCCTTAAACGCCTGCAACGACAAGAGCAAGACAGAAACACTTTGTTGGAATATAAACTTCATTGTCTGAATTCTCGCAGAAAACGTTCCAATTTATTTTTCTGTTTTGTTCGTCTTAGCCCTACCAGCCGAGGCGCTGTGGAGACAGTTGCCGTGGAAACTCAAAGTGTATTTTCCTGTACGACCTGGTACGGGTGGCGTGCGGGTGTTTTGCACGGGAAGGTCAACACATCTAATTCAATTTCTACAAGAGCGATAATTCTGCGCGGTACTTAGGATAAGTGCGAAAAACTGTCAAACAAAAAATAAGCATAACCTATTTAAATAGGTGTAACTCCGTGTGGTTTAAACTAGGATAGCTAATTAAAGACGAATAAATTTAACGATTGTCAATAACAAAAAAAATACGTGGTCGTAATTAATGACAGAGTTTATTATAACAAACGCAGATTTACCCGAGAAAAATAGTTTATAAAAGTAAGAGTTCAGACAAGACAATATATACGTAAGTTCATGTGATAAATTGGCACTTAAGACTAATGAATGAAAACCTTTGGCTCAAGTCGCAAGGAACTTGAATGCTACAAAGTAAATGGTACAAAAATTAAAATGATCAGTTATATTCACTTCATTTTATAGTCTGAGACTAAATAACAAAGAAAGCACCATGACTTACGAGCCTGTTTGCTGTGATATCTCGTCTAATGTCTTCCTTTTGAGAACACCGTAGAGTTGACCACAGATAACATACTCCCCCAAATCTTTGCTATATACGTTTTCTTCCTCAAAAAAGAACAAATCGGGGCAGAAATTTTATAACCACCAACAACAAAGCCCCGAAGTTTACCTATTGTTCTCGTCTTTCTTTTCTCGACTTACCCACAAGCCACCGGTAGAGCTACAACCTGCCTTTCAAATCGAGCGACTCTAGAGTCTGATTGGTTTGTTTGCAAGTGTCCCTACTGGCTTCATTTCTTTTTAATTCTCCACTTTGAAAGCAGCTGGGGAAATCAAAATACGTCATCTTCTGGTCAAGCGAGGAAAAGACAAGCTTTTTATCTAACGAAAGGGAAATACTTAAAATTAACGAATGGGAAGAAGAGATCTATGTTCGGAGTTAAATGCAACGAAAATTGTATTTCAAGTCGTCAATTGCCTTCGTTTTACGCTTTTTTTTAAAGCCGATGAAATGATGTTGGATTGTAATTCGATGAAGTCTTGTATCCTTAAAATTTACCACGAGGCAAACATAACTAGAGGATACTTTGCCGTATTTAGTCTTCTTGATGGTTATATTATGAGCACCTGGAAAATCTTTCACTTCGAAACCAAGCCTTGGCGGAAGCAAGTCAAGTTCTTTCTTATTTGGGAAGGAGCAAGAAAATACTTATCCACAGCAGAAGCGTCTTTACTCAACGTAATGTTAACTTATGGATTGGGGATAGCTTATTGATCAACTTGGTAGCATTTTTAGTCACTCTCAAGATTGATTTGGGTCGCATCGGTCCTTTAGTGTTCACAGGTGGTTGAGTCGAAAATGGCGGCCGTCGTCGCTGCTTCACGCGCCGTGACCTTTGCAAGGCGATTTATTATGGGTGCATGATTTAAGCAATATCCGGCGCAACGTCTCCTGCGAAATTAATGCATGATACATTTCTTACTTGGAACACGCTTCCCATTTTCTTAAAAGCCATTCCCACTTTCCTTTGTTTACCTTAAGCTGTTGGATCAGATTTGTGTTTCAAAGAGTGGTGAGGGCAATCAATGAAATAGGCCATTTCCGAGTTCCAAAAAATCTCACTTTCAAAACGAGGCTAAGTGCGAAACCTTTGTTGGGAAAATGAGTTTCATTTGCATCATAATTAAAAATCATTTTCGTATTAATGGCTTCGCACTTAGCCTCGCTTTGAAAGTTTGATTTTTTGGAACTCGGAAATGGCCTATTGCTGGAGCAGTTGTTGACCATGGCAATCTGGTAGTTCTTTGTGCAATATTAGAGGCGTTTGTAAGCTTCTTACCGTGTCAAGCTTCCTGCGAAGTACAGCGTTGGTTGTTTTCTCCATCCTTCACAAGCACTAAGATTTTACTGCTACTGGTCTCCATGATTTGTATATTACTTATATTGCAGTTGCTTTTCTGTAAGAAAGCTAACTGCTTCACTCCTTTGATCGCAATTTACTTCATAGCTCAATTCCTTCCTCTCCATGTATTGATTACACATTGGCAAAGAAAACTCTTTGATTAATTTTTTTTAACGACATGTCTAATTAGTACCCGAGGGGGTACTCCGAATTTCAAGTGAGGGGATGATTGAATGGAGGCAAAATCAAAACAAAAAAATGCCCTAGAACTTCCAAAAAAAAACCCCAAAAATCCCTGGAGCAAAAATTAACTCTAAAAAAATTCCATGCGGAATTTTCCGTGCCTTTTCCAGAAAACATTAAAGATTTAACACAAAAAGTAAAAACATCAGAAATAGAATGTTTGTGTTTTTTATTAGTCTCGCTTGAGTAAGCAGCTAGACTCATAATCTGCAAGCCGTTTTATTTTCTTCGTATTTAGTACACAAAACGACGGCTGTGGTCCCAGGCGTTCCTGGCGGAGACCGTGGAAACTGGGAATAACAATCGTCATGACTTTCATTGTATGCAAATTAGTCGTGCTGAGTTTGCGGTTTATTTGCGACGATGATTGAAATGACGCGCCATGTTCTATTGTTCCCGTACGTGCGGTAAAGCGTAACCTTCGGAGCCGAAGGGACTATGGTCGGTACCTGTTATCTCCCATTCTTTGTTTTATAAAGCGTTGTTATGACAAGGAGGAATTTGATACTGATTGTTCTTAGGGCTATTTTTATATGCTCCGTTATTTTAGTTTGCGTTCGTGAGGATTGGCCAGTTCTGGGACTATTTTAATATCTGTGCAAGATTAAACAAGCAATTCTTGTAGCGAAATTACCATATTACCATAATAAAGATGAAATGTTTTGAATTTATACAAATTTGTGACATTTTAATTGAATGTTTGCATAGCAAAACCAACAGATTCGTGTTTGCATTTTCCCACATTGCGACTTTCAACGTTTAATACTACAAATGATTAAAAAATATTAGTTACTAGTAGAACTCAATCAACACACAAAGTAATTACGAATGGACAGAAATAGCAAGGAAATTAATCTGCCCAAACTCAATTCGAGAATTTCTGTAGAAGATCGAAGTTTTAACTCTGCCTGTGGCCTTCGAACTAACCTTACGTGCTACAGTGCACTTGCAATTTAGCAGTCACTACACGACGTGACTGCCTGGAAGAACGATTTTGTTTTGCAAGCACGTGGTTTTTTATGGACATTCGGTCAGTTGTCACTTGTCGCGATGTTTCGTTTCGTACGTTTCCCACAGATAACGCACGGCAAATATATTGGCAATAGAAAGCAAACGCGTTGAAAAAACAAGGTGCACTGAGTGATACAAACTATTAAATAATTTAAATTTCTCGTTGCAAAATAATTGTCCTCGTAGCACACGACGTTACACGTTTATGCTTCGCCCCATTGGTATCCGTCATGGCGCCGATTAGTCATAACCACACGAGGAGAACGTCTCGCTACCCAGGCTACCTTAGTCCGAACTTCTCGACCAGTCAATCTTGTTTTCTCGCGTCAAACTGGTTTTTTGGGTGTGAGCATCCGTTTATTGATAAACCGATGGTCATAACTGATTGTTACTGACTGTTGCCAATATTGCACCTGCATAGATTTTGCGTAGAAGGCGAAATCCCGAGGAGGCATCCTAGTAGCTCGCGCGTATATATAGAAAAGTACTTACAGTTGAAATATGCAGTAAGTATACCTGAAAAAATCTCAATTTGCTTGATCAGGGGCCGCTTGGAAATCGTTAAGTAATGATGACGTTTCTATTGCTCACGACCGCAAGTAAGACATGGTTAGGATGACGTAAAACAGAAAATGCCCAAAGAGACTGTTTAGGGTGATTTTGTAACACTCATTGTTCAGTCATACTTCGATACTCTTTTGCGTTACGTGTTATCAGTGGCATTCTGTGGAGCAGCTGTTTTGAAAGTTATAACCCAAAAGACACTCGTTAAGTGCCGATGAAGTTATAAGGTGCGTATACCTGTTTATATATAAACACTTGGGAGAGTTTGCCAGACAAGAGTTTATCAATCACAAATCTTTGACTGGAAACCATTTGCCAGACACTCTTTTTCTCTCTTAAAAAAGACTCTGTCCACAAACAAGCTAAACGAGTGAATAAGAGGCTAGCTTATCACTAGCAGAACGATGAATGATCACAGAAATTCGCCGACAATTAAATTCTAAGCTGTTAAATTCGGAGATGGGCTTACTGTCCGGCTAATAAGATGAACTGTTTGTAAAACGTGAAAGAGAAATAGCGAAAAAATTCCAACTTCTAATCAAATCTTTTCTTATCGTTGAGAATAAACTGATGTTCTCGAAACTGTTTTCAGATCAAAGCTGTGTAAATCGAACAGAAACAGTGCATGGCACCTTGCGATTCGTTTCCTGTTTTTATCTTACCTATTGTATGAAATATGTGAAAATCTTCATTATGAATCTTTATATTTCAAAGAGCTTCACAACGACCAAGAATTAGACTACGAGTAGTCCCCATTTTTCCTCAGGGATAGTACAGCGACCGAAACGCGAGCGCGCGTGAAAATCAACTCGCCTTTCTCGCGTGGGTTGATTTTCACGCGCGCTCGCGTTTCGCTCGTTCTACACTCCCTGAGGAAAATTGGGGACTACTCGTAGTCTAACCAAGAATACTATTGACCGGCAACATACAGAGCGGGGGCGGCTGTAGTGTCAACTATTACTCATTATTTTTCCGTATAACCTATGCCTAAACAGTTCTCCTTCTTGACCCCAGCGGGATTTCTCGAGGGACTGTGGCACCCAAACCAGACTTAAGGTAGGAGGAGGAGGGAATGTCGTTTTGAGGAGGGTGCGGTTAACAACAGTGCTTTCATTGCCGTTGCTGACAGATGTGCTTTTGTCTTTAAAGGATTCTTAAAATTGAAGAGGAATTTAAATAAAAACTGACTAGAACGATTTTAAAAAATTGTGAAAGAATAAAAACACTAGTAAAAGAAGCAGGTGACCGGCTGGTTTGAACGGTTTTTTGTTTTTGTTTTTGTTTTGTTTTTTTTTGGTGTACCAAATCAATTTCGATTTTGTTTTCGGTCAGGGTGATTCTATAGTTATTGAGTGATTTGTTCGGGAAAATACGGAATCAATTCAAACGTTTAACAGAAGGAACTCAAAAGCTTAATTGAGCAGAAAATTGCTTGTGGTTTCCGCTGCATGTTTTCCCCTGTAGGTATGTCATGGTTTATGTATTTATGACTGTGAACCCTATTCGTTGAGTACACGATGGCATGAAATGTGACTAAATGCAACGTCCGAGTAAGTGGAGCAAATTCTATGGTTTGATTATTCGATCAAGTGAAACTCTTGAAGTCTTTAGCAGTGACTATGTACTTTCACATACTATTTATTATTTTGTATAAACTGGTACCGTTCTATCTTTTGTGTCAGTAGACCAAACCCCTGGTGTGGTCATTTAAAAGAAACTCTTTAGCAGTACTATGTACTTTCATATCGTACTATTTTATAGGCCACTTCCGAATTCCAAAAACCCTCACTTTCCAAATGAGGCCAAGTGCACAACCTTGTGAAAATGAGTTTTATTTACATGAGAGTGAAAAATCCTTTCCATACCAAAGGCTGAGCACTTAACCTTGTTTTGATACAGAGGCCAGGGGAAACTCGGAAATGGCCCATATGCTGTACAAACTGGATCTGACTTTTGAGTGAGCGGACCAATTACTTTTGCGTGATACTTCTTTTAATTTTATATCATTAATCATTCGGGATTTTCTTCAATTGTGATTTTTCTACTCCCATGGTATTGCTAGAAGTAACGGTAACTACCGTGGGTCGTATGTAAGCGTGGACACGAGAAAAAACGACATGTTCTAATAGGGTGCCAGACATGACCTGTTTTGCCGCCAAACATTTGAAGTTTGACAGCCGTTAAAGCAAACTGTCGCGCCAAAGGTAAGATGTTTATATGCTTTTGGTCAGCGCGTGACCGCTCATATTTCATTTTTCTCACCTCTCGCTTGCTCAGCAAACAGCACACTTGCAGAAATTATTCTTAACCTCCAAAAATTATTGCAGAGACTGATTTTGTTGAGCAAAAACAAATCAAGTCGACAACAGCCGCCTACTCCAAACTTCAAATGTTTGGCGCCAAAACATATCACGTTTGCACCCAATTAGAACATGTTTTTTCCTCACGTGTACACGCTTAGATGCAACCGATGGCAAATGGTATTGTTGAACACTGAAGTCTTAAGCTCCTTAAGGGGATATTTGTCGGTTGTCGAAAAGTTAACGAAGTCTCCCTTACGAAGTGAAGACTAACTGCTTCCTACGCTTGTTAAAGGAAACCTCCATTCTTAAAGAAAATACTGCTTAAAATGCTCTGAAAGATCCCAAAAGGAGATTATGGAGCATTTTGGAAGACATCCTTCAAAAGTGGAGGTTCCCTTTAAAACATACTCATGGACGCTGGCAGTGAAGCGGTCTTTACAACGGCTCCTCTACTGAGGCGGAGTCTTATATTTAAATGTTTGGATGGGCATTGACTTAAAGAGATATATTTTCGGCATAATGGCCACAGGATGTAACGAACACACTCAATAAAATACTACTGTATCGTCTTATTTCAAAACAGTTTTCATTACGAGTGCTGAATAAACACGACATTGTGCGTAAAAATGGTCATTTTTACAAACGAAAAAGATATTAAGTCTGCCTAGATACCCCTACCAGGATCTAGAAAAAAATATGATTGATCTATAATAATTATTCCGACTCTGCACGTAATATATAAAGAAATATTGGATCTCCCGTTGTTGTTGAACTTGTTTGTTCAGTAGGCGTTTTATTGTGTTCATCAAGTGGTTCCGGCTGAAGTGTAGGGGTCGAACTTACAGTGCCTTGAACAAAGACAATTAAAAGCAAATCATTGTTTGCTCACTGACTCTTCACTGGACTCATTAAAACGACAAAACAAAAACCTACACGGATGACCTGATTTTCAACACACAGCCTTCCAGACGATCACAAGCTTTCTTATTCTGCCTCTCCGAAAAAGAAATCTTTCACGTCGAAGCTATCATGGAAGCTATATTGAGCTAAAACTTGCAAAAATTAGTCAAATATTAACAAATTTTCCAACTTGAAATGGAAAACGGAAGAAAGCATTTTGCCTTCGTTTAGTACCACCTGCTTCATGATGTCAAAAGCAACAAGTGCTCTTCACAAACTTTGACACCCTAGCGCTCCTTTGATTGGTTTTCAGGTGTGAAAACATGTCTTAAACCATTGGTCACACCGGACAGTTGGACGGAAATTGTGTTTTATTATTAAATAGCTATCCAATTATATCAATATTACCTAAGAGTCGTTTTGGTTCATGGCTTTGCCATTGTTTCACTCGGTGGGCAGCTGAATCCAGCGCTCTGATTGGTCGCTCAAGAAATAAGCATGTTAAGCTCGCATTACGTCATACCAAATAAAATTTCCTCCATTGTAATGCCACGTCAAGCACGGCAAGGTGGTTGGACGGCCTTAACGCACATGCGCGTAGGCACCCCAAGCGCCAGTATTGAAACATTTGAGAGCAAAGTCAGTTTCAGACCTCACGGTAACGGCTACTGACAAGGCTATTTTCCCATAGGAAACAAAAAGCTTTGTCACAGGTTAGTGTACTTGGAAAACATCGTAAACATCTTGGTTTGAAACACGAGCATTGAGGAACAAGCTTGTGAAGCGCAAGGAAGTAGGAGATTTAGTGGTAAACTAGATTGATTTGAATGCCAAACGCGATTCTTCCTCCGAGGGGATTACTCATCTGAACTCATATTTAGCTCCGAGCTGGTGCAGTTTTAGGAGTCGGATATTGATAAGGGAAATGAACTTCATCCAAACGGGACTTGAACATTGTCGGCGTTTGCCTCTCTTACTTGGAACTATTTACTTGCCAGTCCGTTTGGATGTGGTCTATTTTCTTTGTCAAATCGATCTGAGTTATCGGAGGAGGAGGAGCCTGTTTACATTGATATCTATGGTTGTGAAGGGAAACTCTTAACTCACAGGATCCTATTGAGGACTAAGTCACTTATACACATTTTAGTTGCTGGGAAGAATTAACAAGGAAAAACATATAACGCGGACCTTGATATTGTCCTGTGAGATTTGACATTTCTTTCCTTAGTTTCAACTTCGTAAAGTTATCACGCTCAATGATTACACTTAACGAAGCATATTTGCTGTAGCTTATGACTAAAGAAGGGGGATTAATCGTATCTAAAGCGACGATTGGTATTCAATCTTTGCCATTTTTAAAATTTACGCCATAATTTTTTTTCTGAACGTAAGGTAAATATGACATGTTTAACATCGGGTAACGAATATTACTTTTTTTAGATAGAAGGCAGAGGTTTAAATAGCTGTTAAATAGAAGAGAAATTAAGATTAATCGATATCAAGAATTTATTTCTCTTTGACAAGGAGATACTATTTTTATTTTCTTCAAGAAGACGGAATAGAATTTTCGCGCGCAAGATACTTTGTCGATGAGATGAATCACAACTTGGTAATAATTAATGACAAATCAGGGTGTTCGAGAATCATTGATCACTTGTTCTCTTGTTCATTTCCTCGTCAGGTTATGGGGCTCAGAGGAGGCATGGGCTGCCTTCTAGCCTTATTTGTGGGCCTTGTATGGCTAGAATGCACGGTAAGTCTACCTTTTTTAGCCTCTATTCTCGAAAATGTAATTATGTATTATTAATACTCACCCATAGGTTATCTTAGCGCTTGGGCAGGTCCTATTTCGGTGGTTAGAAGTGTTTTTGCTCGTTAATCTTAGAGCGTGAATTCAACAAACCAACGCTGAAATCACGCCAAACGCCGTTATAACTGCCGTAAATGTTACCTTAATATACTGACGAGGGTTAAATGTAAATTAAGTTGACCATATCCGATCAAATGGACCCGAATATTTTTACCAGTTTAATGACCGATTTTGGATTTCAAAATTATCCAGTTACGGTTAAAAGACCCAGTTTTTTCTCTATTCTTGAAATCTAGCTTTTCTTTTAAAGAACATTTTCTTTTTTTTCTTTATTTTGTATTAACTCGGCATCTACGAAAATAGCGAGAAAGAGTTGTTTTTCTATCAAGATCCAACGTTTTAAGAAATGATGGCCTTATATTTTTCGTTTTTATTTTGATTTTGGCATTATTATGAGGCTCTTTCTCGCTCTGCTTTTCGATGCATGACAATTGTCTGATGTAAACAAAAAACAGGTACTACCAGTCAGGCTGACAGTCCTTAACTACAAGTCGATTTGCAGTTGAGGGGATTAAAAAAAGTTTATTTTTGTTGGAAATGATTGAAAAGTTCTGATAAATGTCACAAGGTAACGAAATCGAAGAACGTTAGATACCTCTGCTGATTTTTCGAGCATGAAACCGTTAAGACGCGTGATCAATTTTGCACGGTCATCGCACGTTTATATAGCTGCAACGCGGTTATTAACAAAATATACATTTTGTCATATCCCAAAAAGTTACCCTTTCTCGCAGAATCCGCATGATTAACTTTCGGACGTAAACGCAAAATAAAGTCCGAAACGGAAATAAGGAGACAGGATTGTTAGAAAAAATTTCCACAGACAAAATAATTAAACACAAATAATTTAGCTTCTTTCTGAAAACAGTGTAGAAAATGAACTAGAAACCGGAGATTTACGGCTCTCGGAAACAATTGCATATGATGCAAGAGAGAGGATAAATGCAGATATCTAGTGAGACTGTTCTTTAGGACTGAATTCGTTTCAATATATACCCTGCAGCCCATGTATAACTTCGCTTTGAAAATTCTAAAGTGTATGAAGACATGTTAAACAGAATCTCGTTTTTGCATAAGGTCAAACCCTCACCGCTTAGGCTGTTTCATGGAATAATGGCGGGCCATGTCCAGATTCATTGACATGGTCAAGTTTCCATCTTTTTTCTTTCTACGGTTAGTTTGTAAGAAAGAGGAGAGCACACACAAATCATTGTTATATCATTTTTATTCAAGGAATGGCCAGCCGTTTTTAAAGTATAATTAATTTTCACTTACTTTTGTCAACGGTATTGTTTTACGTTAGACACCTTGCTAGTGACAAACCAATGCTACTTTGTAGTATGCATTCCCTAAGCCCAGGTCACGAACCTTTTGTAGAAGGTAAACACCACAAAAAAGTGTGACCTAATGTCTTGCTAGACAAATCGAGTCAACAGGTGCTGACGGTACTTGTTATCTGTTTTATATCTTTTGAAGGCTAAAAATATTTTTTACACCAAAACTAACCCCCATAAAGCCGTTTTCTACAAACTGACGAAATGCTTTTCTTTTGCCATTGTCTTTAAGAAATACGTATTTATTCAGTTCTTTTAATCTTTCACAGGTTTACTGTAACTAGCCGGAAAAAATTCACGCCGACATACGAAATGACACTAGTCGGCACAAGATTTTCGAAACCGCTGCAAAATGATTTTTAGCAAAAACCTTCAAAAACTATAAAGAGAGCCAGTTCCTTAAAATTACAAACAGTCTATGATTAGCATCAACGTCTAAGTCATAAATATGAAAACACTAAATTTACGCTTTTTTTCTAATTAGCATTCACAGGCAATTTTACCCGACTGGCCGAAGATCGGCGACAGAATCACACAACCATTCCTTGATCAGCTTATGGTCAGTCAGCTTCTTGAACAGAATCTCACGCTAGGATTCTTCTTGAAAGGCCTTAACGGTCCACCGGGTCCCCCGGGACCGGCCGGGCCACCCGGAGAACCTGGACCTCCAGGACTTCCGGGTTCAGCCGGTTCCCCTGGTCATGTAGGTGAAGATGGTGCACCAGGAGCTACAGGAACATCCGGTCCACCAGGTCCACCAGGACCTCCCGGTATGCCAGGAGATAAGGGAGATCCCGGAGAGCAGGGAGCACCCGGTGCTGCAGGTCTTCCCGGAGCCCCTGGTCTTCCAGGTATGCAAGGTCCAATGGGTCCTGCTGGTCCAGAACCAATTATGCCGGTAAGTGAAAATGACTTACGCAACAGCTTAACATGGACATCCCCAAAATTTGTTCGGTTGTCCAAACGTCCAGTGTGTGAATGCGTTCATTTTAAACTGTTTTTGTTCATCTCCATAAACTGATCTTGACAAAATTAATACCAAATTATATTTTCAAAACTGCCTTATAACCTGGACATATTGATTAGGTGAAGGATAGGGATATTCCGCTTCTAAAAAACTTGGGCCCATGACCTTAAATCTGACTTTCATGACAACTGCCTCGAATTGCCGTAACCAAATACGAAACAGAGTCACTAGCCGATCAGCCAAGGTAAAAAGAGAATTTCGATTATATTCTCATTTTGTTACAATTACTAATAGAGGACAAAATAAAAAGATTCTATTCAACCGTTATCATACAAGGACTTCATTCTGGCCAGGTTTTCATCAGCATGTTCGATTTTCTCCTGCAGAACTTTACTGTTATCTGTGAAGGAGAAAAGGGCTGGGTACAGTGCAAACAATACGAGCTCATCAAAGTTACAAAGGCATTCTGGGGTCGTGATGATCACGTTACGTGTCCCAAGATTCCTGCAGGGCTCACATCAGACAGACTGTGCGAGACGACGGCAGAAAACACCCTTAAAAAAGTCAATGGACAATGTAAAAACGAGCAAGCCTGCGAGGTGGTGGCCTCCAACATTTTCTTCGACGACGACACTTGTGGGAACATCTACAAGTATTTAAAAATTTGGTACGAGTGCATTCCGGATGAGGCGAACGCCGTGGACGTGCTGAAAGACGGTGGAAAACGAAGACGACGACGAAAGAAGAAGAGATCAACAAAAGAGAAGAGGTCCTCGAAAGAATAAACACCAACAGACTGTAGAATAACGAAATCAATTAACGCTACTACGAATATTTCAACAGCAAACTCGATTCCTGGAGCACGTTTAGCTTCGGAGTTTTTTGACCACTTTGCAAAACATTCTCGTTAACAAAAAAAGCATGCTTACTAGTTAAGCAATTTTCGCGGTGTGCAGCAAAACCCACATGAGTGAGAATCCCGGCACTTTGTGTCAATATGTATGTATATTGAAGTTTAACTTTATTTGATAAAGAATGTACCAATTGAGACCCAGGTCGCCTTGGCGACTGAATTAGTTTGATTTAGGAGGTCTTGTGATCAGGTATTCTGGTCAAGTGGGGGGAGGGATATCGCAGATTGGCCGATCTCCTCGCTCTCCACGTTGTGTTGATTTGTTTTTCTGAACACTCTGTACAATATTTTCGGGAATAATGTTAAATTAAAAACCAGAAGATCTGTATTATAGGCTTGCCGCTAGTTTCTTTGTTGGTAAGTTTGAGTTAGAATAAAAGTATAGCAACTTAAATTCACCTGACGACGTTCTGACTGCCAGCAATCTAGGAAACAGCTCAGAGCTCACGGTCCACTTAGACCAACGCTCTTTCAAGTCTACTGATCAAGGGGAACGTGAACTCTGAAAAGAATTTCGACTGGTGTCGGCTCAGTCCATCACGTTGCAGGAGACTGACTCGCATGCCTATATGTATTTCAGAGAAATTAGCTATGGTTAGGTTGTAATATTTGTGAATGATCACCAGCAATGGGCTTTACTTGGAACATAAACATGATCACGGTTTACAAAAAGGAAATAAACTAGAGGTTTTCTTCAAACTGTGTTCGTCTCGATCAAAACTGCTACATGACAGATTCTGACAGCCTGACGAGGAAAAAAACACTGCTGACCACCGTTTAACTAGGCCTTTCAAACGAAATAGTGTGGAATGGCAATAACTAAACACCCGGTTTTTTTACTGCTTTGACCTCAAACTGCAAATAAAATTGAAGAGGGTCTCAACAAATCAAGACACCCTTTCCAAATTTTAAATAGAAAATTGGCCCATAACTCAACAATTATGGCGAATAGCACGAAATCCTCAATAATCACAAGTCATCTACACATTGTTAGTTCGCGTGGAATCACATATTAACCAAAAAAAACACAAATTAAAAGTTTGTTTGTCCAGACTAATACCACCAACATTATCAAGACTGATGGCACAAACTTTTTACTGCGTTTTGAACACGATTATCATCGCCAGTCAAGCGGCCGTCTGTCAATTTGTCCCATATCTAAAACATCATGAAAGTCGTGGCCAGTATAGTAGTATTTACCTAACCGAGCCTGTGGTACTAAAGCTAATATCAGTTCATAGCTGCAGCTTTGAAAAATGGCAATGCTAAACACAGCAAATAGAAAAAATAGAAAGCGACCCCGCAAATCTACGCCTATACGAGGCAGTTTACATAAGAAAATATAAGCCTACCCTCAGTTCCCTTGAGGGAGGTATTGGACCTTTTGTTTTGGCGCTTTAGAGACTATTTTTTATACATTATGAGAGAACCTTTGTCCAGAGACACTTGGTCATTAGACCGTTGTATTTTATTCAAAAATTTTATTTCTATACCTTTATACATAGTTCTACACATTTTATCTTACACCCGTTTTGTATATATATAGCTCTGCGCGGAATATTTTCTCATCCCTGATGATGCCGTTGATCAGCCAAAGCTTAAATTAAATTTTTACTTAACAAAAACCCTGCAGTTTAAGACCTCATTAGAACTATAATTTTATTTCAATCATGCTGCTGAAGGACAACATGAACAGATTATTACAGCTATGGAAAATGGACTTCGTCGGTGTTCTTTAACTGATAGGGCTCATCCTCGGTGTAAGAACCTGTTAAACTCACAAGAGACGTAAAACAGGGGAAACAAAGAAGGCAACACAACAGAACGTAGAAAAACAAAAGGTGCGAAACAAAGAAAAAGTTCACAGGTTCTTACACCGAGGTAAACCCAGTAATAGCAATCCCATGTTTTTATTTGAACCACATACTGATAACGATTATTGCATGTTATCGATTACTATCGATTGCTAGCGATTTTTGTCAATCCACAACAATCGACAATTTAATCTTTTGTGTGCGATAATTATCGATCGATTCGATAAAAACCAATATCAATCGGCGGATGATATAGATTGATATCAATTATATCATTACAAATGATTTGCGATATCGATTAACTACGCCTGGCAGCACTGCAAGGAAAGGTTTCAACACAGTGAAGGTAAGAATTAGACGTAACGGTATAAACATACGGTATAATTAAATTTATTTTATTGCAAAGCAGCTAAACTGGTAGCTTATCCAAGAATCATAAATTGGGTCATAGTTATTAGAGGAGAATGGTTATGAAAAGCGGCAAACATCAATGATAAAAACAACAGTGCTGCAGTTTATGTTGGAAGCACCCTGAAAGTGCACAATCCTTTGTTTTCGGTTAGCAAATTGTTACGGAATAAATTAATGCAACGTTTTTGTTGGTCAATACAATCAAAATGAAAGGAATGCTTTTGAACGTTGTGCACTTTCAGGTCCACAAAAACATATAACAAAGGAGTCGGACGGGTTTCATAACCATTCCACTCAATTAACTATGATTTGGTTCAGTCAGGATTGCTTTGGACAAGAGAGGTAGATAATTGCTTTGTGTTAGTTAAAACTAGTCACGCGCCCCATTTATTCCCAAAATGAATACATATTCCTGGCTGGTCCTTGTAGAAGATGAAAACTATATACTTATGCATATAATAAGTGTTTTTTCTCCTCTTCTGCTTCAAATTCCCCATCCTAGGGAATACCTTTTGTGTCAACTTTCCCCACTCCCTAGGAACAAGTGATTGTAAAATGCGCAGGGTTTTCAAACAACAACTTTATTTATTAGAGCATGAATTAGAAGAGGAGAAGTTTCTACCCGCAAGTAGCCATAGCTAATCGAGGCGGGTGGTTAGAACCAAAAAAATGTCGAACTAAATACACAGATTATACAAAAAGTTTAGAAGTTTCCCTGGGGGATGTTGAAATTTACAATTGATCGGCGCATAAGGAAGTTATGTATCTCCACAAACGTTCTGATGGTGGGGAGCCGGTTTCTTCCTCCCACCACTGAATAGAAGCAGAATAGAAGCATAGAGTTTACCGGTGTATATCTGTACAGTCAAACCTCCTTAATACGGACACCAAAGGGGCAGAACCAAGTGTCCGCGTTACAGAGGTGTCTGTATTATAGAGGTAGGTAATGTATGATTTTTGGCATTTCTGGGACCAAACAAACTGTCCGTAATAGAGAGGTGTCCGTAAGGAGAGGTTAGACTGTACTTGCTTCAGACATCACCTTCGAAAAGGGTTCTCTGGGGGAAATTATTGCTTACAATAAAAAGACTTCATGTAGTTGTATATACCACAAAAAAAATCTGATTGGTATGGTTTTTTAGGGTGTCGGAAATCGATCATGGTGAGGCCCGTGATATCCACGAAGTTAGGGTAGAACAGAATAGAATAGAGTGGAGTGGAATGTGATGTGATGGGATGGGATGGAAAGGTTTGACTCCTGTTGGGAATTCTCTGATTTTTCTCCCAAGCCGCCCGTGTCATTGACTGAAGAGGAAAATCATCTTTCTTATGTTTTAAAACTCAATATCACATTTCTATAATTGCGCATAAGCACGCATTGACATTCCACTCCCACGCGTACTGCAGGGTGTTTGTACATAACCTAGTTCAGTTGCCTCATTCTTTGGAGAAAGTGTATTAAATATAGTAGCGGAGCGTCCGCGCGCGCAGCGTAGCCACATACCTAACAGTAAATGGAAACCAATTAATTTGGTTATGACGTCCGCGTACGCCAATACGTCCATACAGACGAAGGGGTTAGGTGTAAAAAACATAGTAGGATACGGAAGAGAATTTTCTAGGCTTTACTTTTTGCTTGGTCACGTTTTTGGTCACAACTCAAGACTAGGCCCGCCCC
>BOPM01000275.1:313095-344889 GCA_022179025.1 Porites australiensis | reverse complement strand
GGGGTGGGAGGAGGGGACCAAACTGAGGCTCGAACGACCGGAAAAAAAGTTTTGGAGACCGCCCCCTCCCCCGCTTCTCTTAGGGTCTGGATGACCGGACCACCCCTCCCCCCTAGCTTATCTCAAGGTCTGGATCTGGCACTGAAAACAGGTATAAATGGATTAGTAAACTGAAGATCATACATGTGATGAGCTACGTTCGACTCTTGTTGGGAGAACTCGGCGTTTTCCTTTCAAGCCGCCTGTGTCACTCTCTGGTTTAAAATTGACCATCACACTTTTATCGTAATTATGTTTATAGAAAACCCCATTTGATGTTGCGCAAGGAGAGTTGACGGAGTTTTAACAGGGTTCTCGTTTCCAAAACAAAATTAACTCTACTACAATGACGATCTTCAAGAGTAATAAGATAAAGGAGAATTTTCGACCAGTTTTCCAGTTGTAGCACCCAACACAAGAACGAGTACTAATAAAGAAACGTAAATGCGTCGCCCTTCACAATTAACTCAAACGTTTTCAAACGCGAACTTAATTTTGCATGGTAAAAGGAGTCAACTTTTAAAGGAAACGTGGGACTGCATCGTGGGGAAGCCGGTGGGTCTGATTCCCTCTGTCACCAAGGACTGGCCATGGAAATGAGGATGAGCAATTGCCCCACCCACTCAAAACTCTGGTCACGAAACAAAATGTGCCGCGAAAATATTATGAGTTAAAAAGGGCTGACGTAAATGCTCTTTTACCTTTGGTCCTCTTGCAACAGGGGACATTCCTACTGAAGATCTTCTGTCTGTACCTCTCCCACTGGGGCTTATAGGGGCACGTGGCTTGGTGATATCCTGATATAGAAGTAAAAAAGTATGAAACTTTTGGCCAACAGTCCCGCGAGAAGCGGCAATTTCTCTTGACCAGATAATAAGCCTTCATTGACCAAGTGGATCATACGTTTCTGGGGAGCTGCCAACCCATCCTTCCCCTAAACCAACATTTTGTCCTAAGTGAGAAGTAATGTTGGCCTTGGGCAGGGGTAGGTGGGCAGGTTCCCAGAAACGTATACAACACCCAACTTGGCCAATATCCAGCCACATTAACCAACCGCTTTGTCAATAACGGATATTTTACAAATCGACAACAATTTTCTATCGTATGTACTCTTATTGACCACAGAAATGACGTCAAAATGTTCACTATTTAAGAGGAACGTCCGAACCATGAGCAGCGGGCGGGTCGCTCAACTTTGGCGTTTATTTCCATTTCAGTTGTAGTTTCTCGGAAAACCGCATGCGCGACAGGTAGAAAAACAAATTGCAGCACCATTACGTCATTCTCTTATCAAACACGGCTCTCAAGCAACCAGCGCTTGAGAAACCACTCAGTTATAATTGTAAAAATAAATATATTATAACGTTACCCACAGTAACTGAGCAAGAATTAAAATCAGAATTGAGTAACAGAAACAAGAGACATAAGTGACTTACTGGTTGTTGCCTTGCTATTCCAGATGATACTGTGGCAGGCATCTTTTGTAGCAGTTGCTATAGATACAACACGAGTAACAGGTCAGAGAACATTGTCCAATTCAAACTCTACCCACTACATTGAGCTCTTTCTAAACGGACACCTGTATAAGACAGACTCCTGGGTAAAGTTGGTTCCTGCCTTTCTTTACTCCCTTTATTTGACTCTATAAGATGGACATCACTCTTAGGCGGACACTTGGGGCGCTTTCCATTCAACAAAAATTTCGGTTTGATATTTCACATGCCCAATCATAGTTAGTCCCCTCTACTAACTATGGCCCAATGGAACGGTACATTCTGGTGGCACAGACCTGACCCAAGCCACCGCGCCTTTGGTTATTGTACTTGTAAGCATTTCGGTCCAAAGTTCCTCCTAGCATTTCGGTCCAAACGACCGAAATGACCCGACTAGTAAAAGTGGACAACAAAATCCATTCCCTAATATTCTGGTTGGACCAAACCATCCATTTGATGTACCAAACAAAATTTCTGGAATTTTGGGTTGAATGGAAAGCGCTCCTTTTGCCGGTTCCAAAGGTGTTTGTCTTAGAGACAGCTGACAGCATTTCAATATGGCAGCAATATGGCAATATGGCAGCAATATGGCAGAGAGTAATTCAAAGAGTACAGGATAATAGTACAAGTAAGGAACGTCCCAAAGTGATTTTTTCTGTTGCCAATTAACCCCACAAGAGGAAATAAAGCATTGCAAAAGAGATTAGCCAAGCATGGTTTTGATAACCATGACATTTGAAAACAAAACAAATCTGTTGGGAGGAGGAATGGTCTTTAACGAACTTTAAGCGTTGTCTTGTCTCCAGGATGTGACATTGGATTGGACAGGTTACAATACAGCTTTTGATCTCACCCTCCGAAATACAGTATTTATTCGAATAAGCGCCCAACCGCGAATTAGCGCCCACCTCGAATAAGTGTCCATCCTAAAAGCAGAAAAAGTTAATAAGCGCCCAGCCTCGATTAAGCGGCCAACCAACCCCCTTGCACTCAAACTCAAATAAGCGCCCACAACCAAAACCCAACCCCTCTCCCTCCCACCCAACAAAAATGAATAAGTACTTCCCCGAAGACGGAGTTTTCTTTAGGGTATTTTACAGAAACTTGCTTTGTTACATCTTCGCGTTTTGTTATTGCCTTTTTATGATTTGTCGCAAAATAAACATACTACTCTTGCTGAAAATAGTGAAAATTTAATAAGCGCCCAGCCTCGAACAAGCACCCACTCCGTAGAGGCGCCCACTCTCAAGGTCCAAAAATTTAATAAGTGCCCAGGGCGGTTAATCGAATAAATACGGTAGGGTAAATGTGCAATAATTTAACATGTATGTGATTTTGTTCTAAACATGGTTTTAATATTTTGGAAACAAACAACAGTTTTATAAAGCAACAAGTATGAGCATGAAAATAATGAAGCTAATGCCCTAGTGAGGACAGCCGTGACATGAGCATCAGCATGAGAATGAGAAGAATGCAAGCATGGCTTTGATATTTTCGCAGCTGTCCTCACCTGCTCAAAACTTCTCATGTTCATGCTTGCATTGCTATTATAGTGACGACTATGTTTTGCTTATACTTATGCTTATATCCAAACATTGACAAACCACCGGATCTGAATTGAGGTTTTTAAGAAACTGACCACCTACCCCTCCCCTAAGCCAACATTTTGCCCTAAGTGAGAAGTAAGAGACAATGTTGGCTTAGGGGAGGGGTAGGAGGGCAGTTTACCAGAAACCTAAATTTGATCCAGTGGTTTGTCAATGTTTGGATATAAGCATAAGTATTGATCCAAACCACCCTTATACCCAAACTGGAGTTTGATTACCCATCCACCACACCTCCTAACATTACTCATGTTGATTATGTTTTTGTCACTTAATAATATTTCTTGAATCTGATTGGCTGAGAACAATATATAATAACAACCAATCAGGTGCTGTAACTCATGGCAACCTTGGCGTGGCCCAAGATTGGGTTCTGGTATGAATGGGCAGTTTCTAGGCAAGATTGAGGGTTGCCGTTATAAACAGTTTCCACTAATTTTCACTGGTAATTTTTCTCATGTATATTACTAAATGCTAATCATATAACTCTTCTTCGTTTGCACATGTGTGTTTTTCAAAAAGCTTCAACAGGTTCATGCAATTTTGACATCATTTTGAAAATAAACACTCATGCCTGTTTTGATTTCAACTGAGAGCAAATGAGAAACGGGCTACTAATAATTTTTACCAAAACAAAGTAAACAACCTCAAATTACCTATGCCGAAAAAAACCAACCTGTTGTTTTGCCAAAAACGTTTGTTCATCCTCAGCAATAATTTCTTTGTCTTGTATGGGCTGCAAAGGGAAAAACATCACAATGTCAAAACACAGCATGATACACAATTTTTTATATTAGACAATGCACAATTTACATTAAATCACATGATCATACCTTTCTCAGCTGTGGTTTAACAATATGATCATCAAATGCATCCTCTGGCAAGATAACTTTTAAATGCTCACTCAGGATGTTAATTTTCTTCACAGAATCCCAGCCTGCTGGACTGTAAAGTAATCAATAAAATGTATTCAACACACAAAGGATAATAGACCAAGGGCCCAGTTCTTCAAATGTTGGATAGCCCCATCCACTGGATAGTAGCTATCCAGCTGATAAGTATAAAAGAAACTAATAAATTAATTACACTATCCACTGGGTAGAGATTTATCCAGTGGATAGATTTATCCACTTTTTGAACAACTCGGTCCAGCAAAACTTGCGAAGCAAAACTGTTCAGGTACCGTAAAATTCCGAAAATAAACCCCTCCATATATACGACCCTCCAAATATAAGCCCCCCAATCTGGTAACCAAAAAAACCCTACGTTAAATCTCGTCTCCAAATATAAGCCCCCGCGGGCTTGTACTTGGAAAATTGCCCTCAAATACAAAGTAAAACAAACCAAAAAAGGCAAATTTACTTCCAACTATAAAGCTGGCCCAATCGAATTTTGAACACAAATTTTCCTCCGTAGATAAGCCCCTCCGACGATCAGCCCCTCAAAAACGGCCTTTGAAAAATAAAAGCCCCAGGGGTTATATTTGGAAGTTTACGGTATTATTAGTTTGACTGGGCTGATATGTCCATGTATGTCAATGAACAGAGTACCTTTACAGGAAGTGACTCTGTTTGGACATGCAATGATGGTTTTAAGTCCTTATGAATAACAACTCATGTAGAAGGCAGTTGAAGTTGTTGCAGTACATTTTAAGCACAGGTCTCAGTGAAAGATGGTTTATCAAATCCACATTGTGCTAATTAATATTTGTTTCAAGTGCTTTCTAATGAAAGACAAGCTTGAATTCCACCCCGTTGTAAATAAACAATTCTCTTATTTGGCTGGCCATGTTTTTGTGTCTTCGGAGATTTTTTTACATTGGCATACAAGTCGCAGGGGTAACAAAATTGCTGTATACGGATCACACTTTGAATTGGAATCCACTCAGTTTTATTACCACAAACTAATTACTTCACTTTTGAAAATGATATTGGATATATTGGATATGTTACAGGTCAATATTATATTCAGGTTAAAATTTGTTAACCCAGTTTGATTCTCAATATCCACTGTCTCCTAGCCCAGATTCATGAACAATTATGGCCAGGGGACAAAGGCAATAGAGAATCAACCTGAGTTTAAAAAATTTTAAACCTTAATTTTATTTTCACCTGTAGTGGATACACTAAAACATTAAATTGTCTTATTGTAACTTTAATACAACTGTAATTAAACAACCAGCAAGTTACTCTGACCATTAAGAGGCCGGCTATTCAGTACACTAGAAAATTTGGATCATTGTATGTTTCTGGCAAACTCCCCACCTACCCCTCCCCTAAGCAAAACACATCCTTCTCACTTAGGGCAAAATTTTGGCTTAGGGGAGGGGTAGGTGGGCAGTTTACGTGAAACGTACAATGATCAGAAAATTCTAGGTGCAATTGTATAAAAGCATTCATTCAGCTTTAATGAACCTGTACTGCCATGTAAATTATTAAAAGTTGAGTACAAGAACAAAATAGGTATACACAATTTAGGAATAACTCACATAAATACAGATTCCTTGTCAACAACCAGAGCGGGACTATTGAATGGCAGGCCATAAATTCGATGAACTAAATATTTGTACAATAAGCTGCAGTTTTTATTTTCTTTCACAGATGTGTAAAACAAGGAGGCACCATCTAATATGAATCAAGGAAGCAATACAAGAACAGAATGCTAGGAATGTACATGAAGCCTTATGGTAAATACACAAAACTAAACAATGTAAATAGCAAACACAAGGATGTAGCATGTATTATTAAGAAACATTAACCTCCCCTCCCCACCCCTTCCCTTAGCATATATCTACCACCACAAATACCTTCAGAGCTTTTACCACACATTTTAATTTGTAAGATTCAATCAGTACTAAATGCTTTGTTGTGGTTCAATTTCATCCTTGATTAAATTTCAAAAAATGTAATGAAAAATAAGATTTAAACTAAGGATAGAATACACATATTTGAACCTTTCAGTGCTGACAGACACGCCACCATACAAAAACAATAAATACGTAGAAACATAAGTTGTTTCTTTTACTTAATGTACATTTTTTAATGAAAAAGAAAAACTGCACAACCTCCCTGTGCAACCATGTCTTGTAAGCAACAATCTATCTAAAATACTCTAAATTTCCCAATCAAAGCCCCATAATTAGAACCTCTCATAAACATCCACATCCAAATGACTGCAGCCACTTTTTGGTTCGATGGTTTTATAGTTTTCCATGTCTGTTTTCCACTGTTTGCAAGCAACCACTTAACGCATGGTGTAGATGTGATCCCTTCATTCATTATTATGTTCTACTCTACTCACAGTATACCTATCAAAAAACTTTCAATGACAACATAGAACTAGACATAAGACGTCACTTAGAAATTGCATACAATAAATTCCCTGCTAAAACTTATTAGTATGTCTCAGAAGAAACCATCTGCAGGTCTACTCTTGTAAGCAACCACTAAATCTTTGCATTTTGGGTGGGTTTACAGGAGGTTTGACTATAATAAACTAAACAATTAAAGCTAAGATAAATGTGAGGATACATTTCAAGCAGTGCCTTCGCACATGCTGTTGAATAAAATCAAAGTGCTCCTCCCTGTAATCTCTGTCCTTTTCAAGTGCCGACATGCAGTCTGTCTGAAATACCACAACATCAACAGAACTCTGTTATTATGAAATGACCAAGATTGATGCAATACTGTGCTCACATCAGGCAGGGTTTTCAATAAGGTTTTAAGTAGGTAGCAAAAGCTTTGGAGTACCAGAGAAGGAAAAAACTCACACCACTGGTCCAACTTGCAAGCACCGACAATGCAAGTTACTTGGGAGAAAAAAATTTGAAATCTGGGCCGCTTAGAGTGCATTTCCTGCATTCTTGAACAGAACACAGAGAACATCAAATTTTGGAACTTTTGGGCCCTTTTTTCCAAAGAAAAGTAGGCGGCAAGTTCATGTAAAATAGCTGGCGAATTTCACTGACTGCAAGCTCTCATTGAGAACCCCTGATCAGGGTAAAATTATAAAGCTACTTAGCTTGGTTAGGAAAATAAATCAGATGGGACTTAAATATAGTCACTTCCAGTCATCTGGGATAAGCAGATTTCCCTGCAAGGAAGTACTTTACATCAGTGGATGCTCACATGCCTGATGGCCAATAGAGCCCTGACGGAAGTTTCCTAAAGAAATCTTTTATTTTTATGGCCATAACATATTATGTGACTAATCATGAATATAAAAAAATTCTCAAATCTGATTGGCTATCAACTGTCCTGATTTCAGCACTAATAGGACAGTAAGCACCATCACACGCATGTACTTGAATGGCTTCTTTTACTGCCAACTATAAAACGCTCAAAATTTCTTTAAAAACCCTAAAATATCACAAATTTTGTTACAGTTATCATTAATTGGTAATTAACCAAACTTCATGTTGTCCAATTCAGTCTGTAATCATACTTGTGATTAAACAAATCAGACTTCTGCTACGCAGTCTTCAGATTTTGTTTATCACTTGTATTACAGGCCAAACACATTACAACTTCACGCCGATTTAAATGTGTACCCCAAATTTTGGGGTCATCAAGTATTCATTATTCAGGCTATTGTTCCTGCCATTGTCGATTACCGAAGAATCCACGAGCGGAATTCCTTTGATTTAGGTGCGATATGTCTCTTTTGTTTCGAATTTTGTTCCTTGATTGACTTTTTAATCCCCATTGTTACCTGATGAGTATTAAATTTATCCATTAAAATACTCGGACTTGCCTGTTAAATTTGCTGCAGTCTGTGGGAACGCTTACAAGTCTTTTAAGCATGGCAGACAGCTCTGGTTGCATAACATATTTTCAGTCACGCACCGTATAACAAAGGAAACAAGCCTGATAAATTTGAAGTTGATTAAAGCTTATAAATACCTGGTCTCCAATAGTATTTTTTTATTAAATACTCTCTTGCCTTGAAAATAATTTGGCGTTTAAAGAATTGCTGCGGAAGTTATTTATTAGAACGTTTTATTCATTCAGTAGCTCTGCAATCAAGAGCGAACAACTCTTTTCAAAATGTAAACAACGCAAGCGGTGAATGCATTTAACGGGATGACACAGTTTTATTAGAGTGTAATTTCACTTTTTTGGACGTTTTCGCTTGCCTTTCAGTTTTTTTGTTGAACAAAACCTTGCGTTTCAGTTACGTGACTGCAGGGCCCGAAATAACCGCATATTGTCTGTTCACCGATTTGCATGACAACTTGATTCGCGGAGTAGTCGAGTGAGACGGGAAGTACCTAAAATCAAAACAAGAGCTGTAATCGACTGATCAAAACTTGCGGAGTTCATAATTCCTCGAAATAATTTTGTAGAAACGCTTGTATAGTTTCATTGCTCTGGAGAAATGAGTTATGATTGAATGAATGGATAACTCTCGGCCGGGATTTTATTAAGCGATAGGCGAGAAAAAATGCTTCAGCGGCTTGCTTTGTACTTTGAAACCTCGCCAAGAAAAAAAATCCAATCTCGGCCAACAGTGGTCGAAATTTCTCGTTCAAGATCTCTTTTTGAAGCTCTCAAAATTCTCGTTTTTGAATTATACGTGTCCAAGTCGCAGAAGTTTTGCGAAAGACTTAAATCCATAAACTTCTACCGCAATATGTGCGATAATTCTCTGCAGTTTTATTGACACACTTAGAACAAAAGGATACCTTTAAAAATTCGCGGCCCTGGGCAGCTTAATTAAGCCATTGTTCAATTCCTTTGAATTTGCTTCTGAGTCTTCTGCCACAAAATCTCACCTTCTCTGAACTGAGTCAAAACGAGCACTCTCGAAGGGAAAGTCCGGAGGAATAAATTGAGCCTTCAGGGTACAAAATCCAGCGGTTATGCCCATTTCTGAAATACACACTTAAATCGGCGTGAAGTTGTAATGCAGGACTCCACTCAGTCCTATTACCATTATTAAGCAGAGGTATTTAAAGGATAAATTAGATGTTGTCCCTTACAGCTAATCACTGTTAGGGGATAAATGGACGATGACTGTGTACCATACTTACCTTTGTAAGAACAACTACCATAGGAAGACCAAGATTATCTGAAAGAACATTTTCATCAAGTGGTAAAAGAACTTTGTCTTCATCTTTTATCCCAGATCGTCTTCTGTCTTCTACTGTTTCATCTGGTTCAAGATACTCCTGAAAGTGCCGCACAACTGTGGTAGAAAAGGAGAAAAAATAATATAATTAAGGTCACTGAACCAAAAAAAGAATAAGAAATCTTCAGGGGTTTAGTTTCCCACCATGGCTCACAGTTAACAGAAACAAACTTTACAAATTACGCATAACAAGTAAGAACCCCCAAAGGCTCCACTCACACCAGCTGACTATTTACGAGCAAACCAGAGGCCTCAATGTATTCTGTATTTTGTCATTATTCACAGAGTGTTTCGGCGAGGATCAGTCAGGAAGGTCTGCGTTTTGATGAAGCCGATAATTTTGTGTTCAAAAACACTATATATTTACAAAGAGCCATAATTTGATAAACATGATTCATTAGTTGTCTGCTAGCTAACCACTAAATTAAACTGTCACACAATGCAACAGAAACAACAGTTTGAAGTTGTCTGTCTTCCTTGAAACACTGCCATCATTAAATTCATTCAAACCTTTTAATTCACCAAAATGGCATTTGTCAGGGACACCCAGCGAGAATATTGTTGAAAACCACTTAAACATAGCATTGTTAACCGTATTTTAGTACTTAGACGGTAGATATAGGCATATTTTTATCCCCTAAAAATTTTTCATCTGTTTGGATTTCCTTACTGAAAGTCTAGTGATTTGAAAATTATAGGGATCAAAACTTACTTTTTCAAAAATTTCAGCCAGAAAAAAGGCTTCTGAAAATTCTAGGTGACCTTTTAGGGTAACAATCCGTTAAAAATGGGCAATTACAGTAGTTTTTAAATGTTCGAAAATCCTAGGAGAGGCAGGCAAGCAAGAAATTCTACAACAAATGTTCCAAAAATTCTAGATCTCAAATCGTCTTCCAAACAGATATTTTCCGAAAATTGTCCCTGGGTGTCCCTGATTTGTTATCTTTTTCATTTCAAAATAGCTGCAAGCAAAAGAGCTGTCCGTATACTTTGGCTCAACATCTCTTTGCAGCCAGGAAACACAATGCTCCCCAAAACATTTGCTAATTACATGTACAATTAAAAATCTATAATAATATTTTTATGCATGGTTAAGCCAAAGATGCGGAGAGCTGCCCTTCTAGGAAATTACAGACAATAACAAAATGCACTTTAAGTATGTGCAGGTTAGAATTAGTAATTCTGAAACTAGCTAAAGCAATATAATGCACTTTGCTGAAGGGCAGTATCTCAACACCTATATCAATTAAACATGAGATTCGTCATCCCCAACTGTTAAACTCAACTTAAACTCACACATTAACAATGAAAATCCAGGCCACTTTTTTCGAAAAATCGTTACAGATCATATTTTAACCACTTTCGAACGAAAGTAAACAGATATTATTAGCGACGATAATATTTTCACACATTCTTTTCTAACTAAAATATTATCACTCTGCAATCGCATTAGCGTTCTTATTACAATTGAATGTTAGGGTCCAAAACTACCCTCAATCAAGCTTTGTTGGGAATGATTATGTTTTCATCTAAAGGAAACCTATTTTTTTCCATTCGAAAAGCTTTTACTTGTCCAAACAAGTATCGAAGGTAAACTCTCTAACACTATAACATCGATCTCGCCACTGAAATTCAGTGTCTAAAATAAAACTTGGGACGAATAAACATCGCATGAACTGCGATTTTTTATGAGTTTTTAACAAACTGACAACTCCATATATCTGTCAAACAGCTATATAAATAGCAATTTTTAAGAAATCCGACACGCACGCTTGACAATGAAAATATTTTTAACAATGTCTATCACAATAACAAAGTACATGACTTGTACACTGTAATTTTTATAAGCATGAAATTAATCCATTAGACTCACTTCTTTCCTCCATTTCATTCAGTTCTTTCGGCGGTAACTTGAGCGAGTGAATATGCTCTCGTAGAACCTCCGTCCATGAATGAAGAGATTCCATAATTGTCCATGGTCTAGACATATCAACAACTTGTACAACCAAAGTGTTGTTAATGCATTTAGGTGTAAGTGCATATTGCAGAAGATTTTTATGAAGTGGATCACCGTCCAGTATCCAAACACCTAACCGGGTGCTGTCTGAAAAAATAACGGAAAAAAAGTTAAAAACTCCTTGTAAATAATACAATTAGTTGCCAATTTAATGCCTCGACGACCGGTTTAAGTTAACGGTTTCATACCATCTCGCTCTTCATCGTGAACTTCAAGATATGTGTATTCAAGTCCATGACCCTTGCTGATTTCGTCTTCTTTTCCTCTAAGCTTTGATATTAGCGTCGTTTTTCCTGATCCATCGTACCCTAGAAAAATTGCAGATGGTCCTTGTCAAAAACAAAAATTAAAAATAAACGAAGGCAAAAAGCTAACTGAAAACGAACCTAGTAGAACAATCGACTTGTTGGAGGGAAGTTTTCTGCTTGCAGAACTCGAAACATCACTTAAGATGGACGACCTGCCAAAGAGAAATACCGGTAGAAGATCGTTATTACAGAGGGATAACGCTTAATGTCCATGCACGATCACTTTTAATCTCAGTACCAGAGATCTTTGCCTCCTTCTTCGTCACCGGCCGAACCTCTATCATCTACGTCCGCCATTTTGGTGTTGCTCTGTAAAGTTCCCGTATACTGGGCCGGACTCATACCCAAGGCCCTCGCAATCAGTTAAGAAAATTCTCGAGTCCTGCGGTAAAAACGAAAGTTTTTCTTTTTGTTATTAGTTTTCTTGCTATACTACGCGTGTTTTCTGTAACTGTTTTCTTCAGAAAACACAAAGAAGACACACGAAATTTTTTTGGAACACACAAGATCACACCAGAGCCGAACCATTGCATAGTGAATTCGCCCTTACTTTCAGTATGCCCTTAGAAGTTTTATGGGCCCTTTCATAAGACCTTTGAAAAGGTATCGTCACGTAAACTGAAAAAAAAAAAGTTGTACATGAGAACCCCGAAATAACAAACGAGAAAGAGACGAGAAAAACCGTTCATTATAAAGAATGCTCAGTGACGGATCCAGACCTTCAGATAAGGGGGAAGGGGGGCGGTCATCTAGACCCTGAGATAAGAGGGAGGCCCGGTCTCAAAAAATAAATTTTTTCGGCCCTTTGGGCCTTAGTTTGGTTTAAAAATAAGGGGGAGGGGCCGCCCCCCCCCCCCGGGTCCCTCCCCTGGATCCGCCACTGATGTTGAGGCGCAAATTTAATTCATTATATTGGGGTTCTCATAAAGGGGTTCGTCGGAGGTTTCATCGTTTCATATAACAAATCTGACGTCAAAATTACGGGGTTTTAGTTTCCTTTTTTATTGTTTTTTATTTATCTTACTTACTGGCCGACCCACTTTCACAAAAGAGAAGACGATGGGAGAAAGTAGAGGCACTCGATGGGCGTTGTCTCAACGTTAATCACCTTAATCAAACAGAACGCCGATGAATAGCGAAGGGACGGGACTGAACAGATATATAATGTTATGACGGGGGTATGTCTGTTTCGGTTGTCAAATATGGCGCGCTTAACTGCCTAATGCCCTTCGTTTAGTATGTACGGACGGGGGTTTCGCCAAATACATGTAAGATGTGATGTCATAGGCATAAAAACCGTATAGACCTGATATTTTCGGTATTGGGGGCGCTGGGACATTAATTTACACAGATGACATGTTTTTGCGGGGATTTTTTTGATGGAGCTGAGAGTAGTAGACTGATATACTCGGGCGGTTTTTAGATGCAGATAGGGAAACGGCACTTGTAGGAAGTAATTGAGGGTAACAGTCGGCGGTTGTTTTATGCGCCTCAAGGACCCTGTTTTGGTACATCAATAGTGGTGAGATTTACAATGACCTTATGATAACTTGAGATAAAACACTTTTATCAAAGAAAGAAAGGATAACATTTTGACAACTTTACAATTACAGTGCGACTACTCGAACCGGGGCACTTGAAAGAAGATTATCCAATCACAACAGGTTTTTTCTCAAGTTTTTTTTTGTTGCAAACAGACCAATAACATTCACAAATTTATGGGCTGTTTCCAGAGAGGTCAGGTAAGTTCAAACGGGTTTTAAAGTTTTCATCTGTTGCATAGTTGAACCTTGAATTTTATTAGCTGTTTGCAAAAAAAAAAAAAAAAACTTGAGAATCCATTGTTTCCAAAAACACTTTGTGATTGGATAATCTTCTTCTAAGTGCCCCGGTCCGAGTAGTTGCACTGTAAAAACAATGAAAAACAAATCTTTTTAATCCGAGAGATTAAAAGGCAGTAAGACGCTACACTTTATCGGGCATATGTGCCGCTGCAAAATATATCTGTTTTTAGTTATGCCGGGGGACGTGTTTTACTAATCTTTCTGGTATTTGCGTTTTCGAGAATTATTGCTGAGAATTGTCGAAACATTTGGACCTGTATGTGTCAACCAACAAGCCCGTGTCAACACAAATCCCACTAGAGATGCTCTAGCAGGTTGCCATTTTCACCTTTGCGACAATTAGGTTTCATTTAGGGCAAGAAAGCTTTGTGGTATGACTGCTTGTGTACAAAATTGTTCAAAATTTACTTAGCTGACAGAAAATACTGTGTATCAATAATGTGCCGCTCACAATTCTGAGGACTGGCAGCACTGTAAGCACTTGAGATTCCTAAAGCAATTAATAAAAACATATGGATAAGTCTCAGAAGAACCGTGTTCTCGTGTGGGTCTCGTCAAAAAGAGACCACCTTTAAATTCAGAAAATCATTGCGATCTGTAGCCGGAGTCGCAGATAAACTTCCCAATACGTCAATAGTATTCAAGATAAACGAATCGAAACTGCATGGTGAATACTTTGTATGAGACCGTCATCGAAGAAAAGTTTAGGAACACAAGGCACCCATTTTGCTAAGCCACAAATGGCTCTACAAAGGGTACAACCAATTCCTTTGTCGAACACCGCCAGTGTAAGATCAGTTCGATCCAATCCGCTTCAAGCGCATACATGCTAGGCACACTTTTGGACAGATCTTATAAACATTGAATGTCTCCTCGCGGTTTCCGTTTTGACCGATCTCTTAAACTGGACTCTTTAGAGATCCTACCTATTACCTGATTTTAGTCAGTGATTTTACGAAATCTGAGCACCCAATAATAACTAAAAGGTAAGAAATAACTTACTGAGGAAAAATCTGTTTTCATTTTCTGATTGCTTAGTTACTGATTAATCTTTCTGCAAGAGAGAATGATATAGCTCATTTTTCTTGTCTTTCTGTTAATAAATTTGAAACAGTCATTTTCTGATTTTTTACGGAGTGTTTGTTTAAAGAGTTAACTGAGAACATAAGTGTTCTGTCTCATTTTATTCAGCTACAAAAAGAATAGCACCTGAAAAGAGAAAACGTTTTCGTTTCCGCAGTTTTAATTTATCACTAAATTTATCACTTAATTCTATTACTACAAAAAGCTTTGCGAAAACCGTTGTAAGAGAAAACGTTTTCATAAAAACACTCGTAAAACTGATACCAAATACAAGTAGGGTACCACCAAAACAAGTTATGACAAATCGTTTGCCATGTTCACATAAAATAACAAAGATAACATCGAATATTAGTAACTGGCATTGTCTTTCCCCTTTCTCATTTCAGAAAAGTGAGTCATGTCCCTCCATGTGATGCTATCCCTACTGTCTCTGCACGCTGAAGGATCAACGTAAACAAACTCGTCCTCGTGTCCAGTTCACATCAACGGCTGCAGCATTCCTTGCGATTTTCCTTTCATCTACAAGACAAAGTTCACTTCCGCTTGCAATAAGCACGATGTCTGTTACAGCTGTGCAAGTTTTAACCTTGCAACAAACGTACAATGTATCGAAAGACGATGTCTAAAACAGCTCAGAGAGTTATATAAGGGCTGAAACTTCGTTTTTCAGTCACTTCGTTTCTTGCTAAAAAGTAGCTCTATAACCGCACAGACTCTTTTCACCTCCCTGGTGCAGCTTGCCATGCGCCAAGAATCTTGGTGCTCCTAGCATTGTATTGGGAGTATAGGATTATGGAGAGTCCTTTTAACTTACTTAAAACCTGTCTTTGTAAAAGATGTAATACATTCGCAGTATAGGGAAACAGTTGTTACTTTGGGAATAAAAGCAACCAAATGTAAAAAAGGTCTCTTTGTTGCTTTTAACTGATATTGTAAAATTTATAGCGGAGCTCTTGCGCGCAAAGCGCGCGCAGCAGAGCACCATGGGTAAGAAAATGTGGTAATCTACCCATCCTAGAAAATTTGGTAATCACGTGACCGTACACCCGACCGTCCGTCCGCACCACAGGCATACCAATGTTAAATAACTCAATCAACAGGTATGGTAACCCAAATGCAACTTGAGGTTATTTTGGCGGGAAATCGCATAGCCACCCACGTCTTTTAAAGCAGAGGCAGCCATGGAGTCAATAAAGACAAAACCGGAAAGTGGAAATTGTTTCTATATCCGTGTTTTCTAAATTATTAAGCTTAGATTAATTGTCATGTCCACAAATTTGGCATATAGAGCAAGAGAAAGACGGAGAAAAAGTGGCAGGCCAGCGAAACTCAACAAGAAAAAGGGCTACAGAAATCTAGAGATAAAAAAAAAGAGAGAGAGAGAAAAAAACAAAGGAGCCATTTATTTTTGTTGGAAGAATAACATGAAAATTTTGTAGCGGCGATGACAATGCTAGCGGTCACCAATGCAGGAAGAAAATGAGCGGCAGTGAAAAAAAAAAGTGAACGAGAACACGTACGACATTTCCTCCATGATAAAGTTTCTGGAAGTTTCACGTTAGTAGTGCAAAACAACTGCAAAGAAATGTACGAAAAAAGTGTGCTGCACGTGCAAAGTTGCTTTTTTGCTAATTAGACCTATTGTTGTTTCTTTCGCCGTTCTCCGGCGTTGCCTTCGCCGCTTAGCATTACACGATTTTATATTTTGTTTTTTATATTTTGTTTTTTGCCCTGGCTAAATCTATATATTATACTCAATCAAAGAATTTTTTGCATTTGAAGTAAACACTTTAATTGTCATCTATTCCATTCCCTGTCTTTCGATATATTAAAATTCATACTTGGCTGCGAGACTTGGGGGAATAAAACAAAAGAAATGTATTATTCATTGCTGAGCCTCAAAATGACTTCTTTTGTTTTTTTCCCCCAAGCCTCGGAGCCAAGTGTGAATTCTAATTTATCGAAATTGGTCTTATCGGAACCGCCCATGATTATTAAGCTACAGGCTCCATTTTAAGGGGTACGAGCCTTCATAGTCCAGAGGAAACGTTTCGCGGTGTAAGTGAATTAAGACAACACAATCCAACCTCGTCCGCAGGGGTCCCTTTTGTTTCCATCCCCGCCGCTGACCAAAAGGACCGCGGCCTCTAAGAGCGGGATTGCAAGGTAACATGCACATGGGCTAGGGATATTTTTGCCAGGGCAGAAATTTAGCGGTCAGGTTTCGCAGGTTTGATTTTCCTGTATTTTCCGTTGGAAATGTATGTCGCTAAGGTAAAGTATTCTTCATTGTCAAAAGCACACAGCATGAGCAACCAATTAGGTAAATCTCAATGAACTTTGATGATTAAGTTGGCACCAGGCTTTCCGGGAGTTGTCCAGGCAGCCCATAAGGATCAAGAGAAAATACTACCGCATAAAGGGTCTCAAAATCACTCAAACGTATTTAAAACCAGTCAGACTTTTCTTTCCAACCTGGCTTGATTGCTACAAAAATAAAGGAACGTGATATCACATTCTTGATGTGTTACTCCCAACCAGTTGACGAAAATCCAACGTATTATATTTGAAATGAAGGCAAAAGGCTTCGACGTTAACGACGTTTATGTAGTCCCTCTCCCGAAAGAGGCTCAAACATTCCTGCTACACTATTCACGGAGAAAATGCCCAGGTGGTTGCTAATAGAAACCGACAAAAGGCGACGGTTGTTGAGTTTTATTTGCACGATTTTCTATTTAAATGCTCTCTTCTACCCAGAAGTTTTTCTTGAACGTTTTCTCTGCGTGGGAGAGAGAGCGACGGGTAGGAGGCAGTGGACTTGACCTTCAATCTCACTTTCGTGAAGATGACAACTGTCAAAGGGAACAATGGCAACTTTAACACGTACTTATGAGCCGCTTTTTTTTTCAGCGGAGGTAGACCGCAAAACGCAAGCCGTGTAGCTTACGAAAAAGGATTTCTTTTGTTGTTCAGTGAGACTTTCGACCTCAGAAAACCTGCCCTCGAGTACCGAGGTCAAAATTTCTTCGAACAACATTCATGTCAATCTGATCTTTACCTTATTCACGTGCATACTACATGTACTATGTATGCAGTATTTTACAAACAATTTTCCTCAAATAAAATTTACCTCAAGAACTTCGGTGAGAGATATCCTCACAATCCCCGCGGTAGTTCCAATTAAACGAACAAATCAAATTAGTATAGGTAATAGCATGACTTGTAGGGATATTTGGCATAAATACCACGAGTGATATTTCAAAATTGTTATAAGTAATTTCACGAGCCGTTAGGCGAGTGAAATTTGAGACAATTTTGAAATATCACTAGTGGTATTTATGCCAAATATCACAACAAATCATGCTATTATGTTTATACTACTACCCACAAAAGGTTTGTAATTTTCACATGTAGGCATTTCAAATTAAGCTGAAATACCACTGCTCTAAGCCAATCAAATTGCAGAAATTTCTCCTGTAGTAGTATAATAATGTTTAATTGCTACAATGTGGCTAAGAAACAAAACTCACTGTTTTACATAAAAAACTAAAATATGCATTTTGTGTATAAAAATACAATGGCATCCAAATCGAACTGTTCTACAATGACACGTTTCTGGTGAAAAAAACGAGTTCGAAAAATAGAACTGTCTAAAATACTTTAACAAAAAGAAAAATACATGCCAAGGTTACAAAAAGAGTTTTCCTTTAGTAAAGGTAAAGCCATATTTGATACATTCAACCGTAAAAGCGTATTCAAGTATTTTTTTTTTTGGCACTTTATTGGGACAAGAATGCGATCATGATAGAATTTACAAGAAGACATATAATTAGAGAAATAAAAGTAATTAATTATAGTTACAAGAATAATTAAAAACAATTGCTCATCCCCAAAACGGCAAGTGCAAACGGGACACTAGACCCACGCAAGGCACCGCCCTGTTGTTACCTACAATTACAATTTCAATTTCAATGCTGTTAAATAGCTCATTTACTCTTGAAAAAAAAAAATTAATTCAAACCGTAGATGTACGTTAATAAAAAAAGTAAATAAGAAAGTACAAGAGAAAGGATGTGATAAGCACAGTGACTTCGACCTGTGGCAGGGACAGGTTATCACTAATATAATGTCCACGTTCAAGGTCTTTCCCCCTCATAAGTATTAACCAGAGTGGTGAACAAAGTGTGATAAACAAACCGCTTAAAAGATTGCGTACTAGAAAAACCACTGGGGGACTTACGTGAACAAACAGTATTACAAGCGGAAAGCTAAAATCGTAAATAGGTGATATTTTTCTGTGACGATTTATCCAAAAAAACAAGAGATTCTATGTACGTAATCGATACCTGTGGTTATAGTTTGAGTGAAGCATACACATTCCCATACAGTCACTATAATGATCTTTCAGACTGCCGGAATTTTTCCAGAGATCCTCTCGATGGCAGCGATCTGTGGAAACGTTGCTTCATTTTCTACTCCTACGTATCCACTTACCTAACAACTACTTTACAGGAAGCCCACTAATAAAAAATACAGTTATAAGTAGTAGCAATAAACAAAAAAATGTAGGTTCCTTATTTCAAATGTATTAACAACAATTCACAAAAAAAAGAGACAAAAGACAGTTTTCCCAGTATATGAATTTGTGAAAAATACTACAAACACAATATACAATATTATATGTCGCACAGTAACTTTTTAGTCTAACGTATAAACTACTGTCAATATCTTAGTACAAAACACTTTTTATTTTACTGTAACATTTTACCACGTAGAATGCATTGAGCCAATCACCGACACTAACGCAAACTTTAAGCCAGGAAAAGAAGAGTAGACCATAAACCAACGTATTCAGACGTACTCATAAGTTTTAACAAGTCTCTTAAAGCCTATCCTTTTAACACAATTTTGGAGCAGCTAGTCAACGTTTCTCATTGGTACAATTCAAAATATTCTCCGTTTCTAATTTGCTCAAATCCCCCGGCTAATTCTTCAAAACCAGCCAATGCTGACCAAATTTGGAAGACGTCTGCGATATTTGGTTGACATTATACAGGCTAACACAAGAAAAAGGGACGGCAACAGATAACCCTGGGGAAAAGGTTGCGTTAGCTCAGTTGTTTTGGTAGAAAATGGTGAAACAATTTCACGCCTTTAGCGAAGAAATAGCCGAACTTCTGCCTAAAAACATGAAACATTCCAGCCAAAGGATGACAACTGCTATTTGACAAGACTAAGACCGTAAGACTAAAAATCCCTTTGTATCCTGAATCTGACAAAAATTCAAGATATCAAGGGATGTTTAGTCTTGCACGTATTCTTCATATGGCAGTTGACAAATGAAGATGGGAACATCGAAGGACGTAAGGCGGTAAGCAAGTTTTAAAGTAAGGATTTTTTTGAACGAATAATAAAAAGTTATTGGATTTGGCTTTAGTGTGATCTGAAGAATTGTGTAGATCTCGGACTGATGTTAGCCGGCCTCGGTACTTGATCTGCACAATTCTCGAGATCATTTTCAACAACACCCAATAATTGCTTATTTGAATTCAGCTCCTCCTCTTTTTTTTCTGTTAAAGTGAATAACTTAAGAAGAATAAGAATTAACCAAGAGGCTTGGCCATTTCTACTTTGTTCAAACAACTTTTCATCTTTTTAAGTATTATTGTCAAGGACCTTGGACCCAAGCGATATGCGCGCTGTATCAATTGATTACGGTTGCGATAACCATGAACGAAACCCGAGCTCAAGTCCAAGGAAGATTTTGGTGACGACTATGTTTTTAAGAATGACTGGAGAGTAAAGCATTTTGCCCACTGTTACATGATCAGGGAAACCATGTCGTAATCACTCCGATGTTGAATATAAACTATAAAGTAACGTTGTTCATATCATTGAATAAAATTTCAACATGAGAACCACAAACAGAAACTAATATAACGTATTCTTTACAGTAATAATGCCAGCAACTTTGCTATCTTCTGTTTTAATTGTGTTTTTTTTACGAGTCTTTCTTTTCGGTCTAACTAATCTGGACAATTTTATAAAGCGTTTTCACCAACGTATTGAGCATCTATGCAAATTTAACTGCCAAAAAAGTGATTACACAAGAAAAGAGTTCAACTCCTACAAGACTGCTTTGGAACACCAACATGGCCGCCGTTTCATAGTTTCGGAAAACCATTATGGCCGCCGTGATTTGCGAAAACAGTATATACCATATTGCAGAAACGTTGTCAGAAAATGGAAAAAAATCGCCTTCTATGGGTTGACTTGTATGATAATGAGCAAACTGTATACAATGATGCCTATATGGGACAACTCGCATGATGCGGCTGATAACTAGTGCAGGGATACCACTGGGCCCTTAAAAGAATCTTCAAATGAAAACATTTTATCAGTCAGACTCGTCAGAATCAAAGAAATAGTCATCCGGTATGTAGAAATCTTCTTCCAAATCAAAATTGCACGAAGTTTCGGACTTGTAGTCTTCGAAAGAGAAGGTTGAAATGATGGAAGTTGAAGGCATGCGCTTCGCCAGCTGTGTTTTTGTTTGAGGTGCATCTACTTTGCCTTCCGTCAATGCCGTCAGCAATTTCGAAGACAAAGGACACTCCAATTTGTGAGAGTTATTTCGCATACTCGACCTGCGGATAAAAAAACAAACAGCTCTGTCCTCTTCAGGCGACACGGCCATGGAGACGATCTTTTCTTCTCCATGTGCAATTCTTGCAAATCCAATGGCTTTTGACTCCATAATATTCCACAGGAATACCATTCCATCAACGCCATAGGAAATAAGCCGATTCACTTTTAGAAACCTGCAGAATTCAATTTTGCCGAGATGGCCACGCAGAATTTGCCTAGACGAATGAATATTAGCCACAGTGAGTTTGTAGACATATATAAGGTTCGCGATGCAGCAAACTAACAGCTCGTTGTCCTGTGAAACGATGCACAGACTGAACTTGACTGAGCGGTAAACCCTCTCGACTGCCATTCTTTCCAATAAATGGAACGTATCCTTCTTGAACTCGCAGACCTCAATTTCGTTATTACCGCCGCACAATATGAGGTAACTCATATCAGATGAAATGCAAAAACAGTCTACAGTAAGCAGTCGTCCTGGTGATTTAAACGAGTCTGACACTTCTTGTTTTCTAATATCCCATACATAGAAATGTGGGCCCTTTAAGCTGTCCTGAACACAAACAAAAAGTAAACTACTATCAGCGGAAAATTTAAAACATGCATCCATGTTACCACCCTCGGCCTCAAAAACTGTACAGCAAAATCCTTCAAACTCAACACGGTGTAGTGTTACTTTGGTTTGTTGTAGTAGGGCCATAACTTTTCCTTCTGGTGAAAGGACGTATTTTGTCGTTACATGACCCAACTGTTCAGGAGGAAAACCTGACAAACGGAAATCAGACGTGAATTGGAAAGTCGTGTCGTACTGATCACTCTTAAACTTCATGCACGATGTAAAAATTGAGTCGGAACTAATACACGTTACAGCACTGGTTAATTCAGGTAAGAATCGAAACAGTTCGAAAGGACTAGACAAATTTCCCAAAAAGAAGACTCTTTGTTGAAAGTAAAAAGGAAAAAATTCAAAGGGACTAAATAAATTTGTCAAATAGACGGCTCTTTCTTCAACACCGCTACGAAACAAATAACCAACTCGCTTTTCCCTTCTGAAGTACAACAAGTTACATCCTGACACACTCGTGTAAACAGCGCCTGTCTGGAGAGAAAGGGCATGCAGCGCGCCTGAAGAGTAACGAGAATACACAAAGAGAGAATCATCATTCGTGAATGTAAAACGGTCAACGTTGGTCATGCTATGCTTTTTCTTCCTGGAACTGTAATTTCTGGAATTCTCTTCTTGAATTCTCGTTTGCAGCAATTGAATTTCTCCGCCTCTTGCGCCGCATTTCACCATCCACTCTTTTTCTGGTGAAAGACAAAAAGAAACCGCTTTTCCAGAGAGATTCAGAAAACCTCTTGGAAAGTGTTCCACAAAGTCCGATTTGAGTGAAGCACAGAAAAGCGCTTCGTCAAATCTAGACACAGGAAACCAATCGGACCTTGGTATCTCGGGCAGCTTGAGAATGCGTCCAGACAACTTCGGTATCTTGGGCGGCTTGAGAGTGCGTTCAGAAAACAATGGCCAATGCACGCCAATTGGGTACGGTACAGTCGTGTTCAACAATCTGTCAACAGCAGTAACAACAGCAATGTTACAAACAGACAAAGCTTTGTCGACTCCAGAACATTGTGCAAACCTTGCCCAATCGTCAAAAGCATAGGCCGCGTGACAAAAATATGCAAATGAGTTAAACTGGGCATCCTGGTTAAACACATCATGCAGCAGGGGCTGTCCAGACCGCAGATTCCAAATCTGATAACGGAAGATTCGAGAGTACAATTCAATGATAAGCTGACGCACAGTTGCCAGGGATACCTTTTGGTTTGATTCTGAGAGTTCCTTTAACTTGCCACAACAGTAACAAGAGTTATTTTTTGGTTTGAACGTCTTACAACGTTGATAAGACACTTTGTCAACTTTAAGGCATTCCATTAAATATCTTGTGTGCTTACCCATGACAAAAAGGTTTGCAATCCTCTTTGACATAAAGTGTCTTGTGTGCCTAGCCACCCTACCCATATTTGCTATGCAACTTGACAACCGACCAAAAGAGCAAGTCCTTTCCTCATCTCTGCTCTGTTCAATCTCCTTTCTGGCCCAAAGAGCAACCAACTCCGTAAGACAAACGTTGTTACAACTTCCAATTGAATGACAACCATTCAATTCTACAACAATGTAACAACCGTTAGGAGTAATTACACTCCACTGATATCGTGAAAGGTTTCCTGAGAACTGAGGAAAGTCCTCTACAGTTTCTCTTTCAACTGAAAACCACTTGTCTAGTCGTCCAAAGAATATAAACTTGTCGTCCGCAGAAAACTCTAAGTGGTTTATTCCAGCAATCGTATCTCGACTTATTTCAAAAGGTCCGCTTACTACATGAGGCACAGATGCATTAAACAGAAAGAGCAAGCGACCCTCTGCACCAACCACAGTCTGCTTATCAGAAGCTGTGGCAAAACAATTACAGCTAGGAAGATCTTCAACGGTATGAGAACCACCATAAACATTCCAATCAAACAAGGGCGACGACACTTGAGAAATAGAAATGTTTTCTTGGACAACATCTGAGGCGTTTCGTATACATGACAGCAACAGGTGGGGACTTTCTACCAGAACGTGCACATCACTTTCGATAGCTAAGGCAATCTGCTGCAAGATACCCTGTTTTTCTCTCTGCTCGACAGCAAGGCAGCTAGCTGCACGTTGAAAATCTTTAAGTAGATCGTAAATTCCAAATCTTCCACTACTAATCCTTTCTTCTAAGAAACGATAACTTGTTAGGCACCTGAAAACAAGCTCTAAAGAATCCTTTTCGGCATGTTGGCACAACAAATGAACAGCAAAATGAAGAGAAAAGCTCTGTAAATCCCTCTCAACGTGCTCTAAAATTAGTCTTGTTTCCCCAACAAAAGCGGACAGGGTTTCCTTAACAATTTCAGTGAGGTACCCACCTGCCTCTTTTTCGTCAATATACAACTCTTGCGCTTTTTTCTTGTTTGTTAACCAAGCTGGAATCAGACTGTGAAGAAAAGAAACCCTTCTTTGCATCACCACAAACTGGGAAACAGCGTCGATAACCTTTTGCTCATTAAGATTTGACTTTTCTCTGTGAAGAACAAACGAAACAAATGATACGGGAAGCGGCGATGGTGCAGTCACGATACAACCTAATAACTTGCTGTACAGATCAGCTCCTACTTTACCGTAAACACGCTGTAAATTCGTTTCAAAAAAGTCTTCAATGTCCCCTGGAAAAAGGTCGCAGAATTTATCAATCTTACCTGAATGTAATGAATCGTTAAGTTCTTGCGCAATGTAAAAAGCATATAAGAACAGTCCGTTACACCTCCGTGTGACGTCTTGCACCGAACAAGGAAGACGGGAAAAATTTACACTATTTTCTAAAAACCGCTGAATGTCCTGTTCATGTTGCTGATAGTAAAGGGTGCGCTGTTCACCATTTCCCGCACAAATTCTAACACACGGGTTGTACTTCGCCAATCTGCTCTGTACCATGTCTTCAGGACGACTGGTGATAAAGAACACAAGCCATTCTGGGAGCCGGGGGAAGCGCTCTTTAATAAGACAAATGAAATCTTTCCTGGACTTGTACTCTGTCTCGTCTAGAGCGTCAATAATGACTAATTTGCGCTGAACTGGACTGCACTTACTTAGTGGCTCTTCTAGTAATTTAGTGGATAGTTCTTGAACCCCTAAATTAGAATTAGCTATCATCATTCTAACACGATCCTCCCCTCCCATTATGTTACTGTACTGTCTATTACAATTACAGAGTTGACAGGCTATAGTACCAAGAAGATTTCTTGGATCATTTCTTGTGCCATCATAATGACGGCAAAAGTAGACAGCACCAAGGCGCCTAGTTTTCTTCATACGCTGCGCCAGAGCTCCTGCTATCACACTCTTACCGACTCCCGCATCACCGAGGAGAACGTAAGCTCTGGAGTGGCCAGGGTCACTGAACCATTTGTCAAAATCGTCAAACAGCCACTGTCTTGTATCTTTATGATGACGCCCGGCAAAGAATGCGATGTCTGATTCACAGTTAGCGATTTCTGCGTAAAAAAGAAAAACGAAGAAAATTATCCTCCACATGGTAAAGCTAAACTAACGCTTTTCTTGTGTCTGTGACCAGTATCCTCCACTGCACAGGTGGGTTTCGATCCTCGTACAACTGAGGTGACAAATCATGCGAAAAACAACAGTTTAGAATTGGGACACAAAAGCGCGGTGTTCCGTTAAACTTCATACACTTTTCATTGTAAACAGGGACAATCTTCTCATTACCATAACTGATTTGATGGACAGCAGAGTTCTGCCTCTCAGCTTCCACTTCTGTTAAACTTTTTTGCACTTTGTGTTGGTCATCCAACTTCAGACGCTTCACAGTGCGCGCGTCTTGTAAAGACGCCTCCCCAGGGCTGGCGCCTCCAAATCGTTCCTGAAGACTGGTATTTATATCCAAGTTACCTGTTAATGCAAACATAAAAGTAATCAACTTTTATGGCTTTCGTAAAGCAGAAAAGAAATTTCTTATTGCTTATATTTTCTAAGGTCTCTAGTGCTTATACAGTCAAACCTCCCCTTACGGATACCTCTCCATTACGGACGGTTCCTTTAGTCCCTCTGATGGCATACCTACTCCTATAATAAAGACACCAAGTTCTCTTGGCCTCAAAGATGCCAAATTTCATACAGTCCAAGAATGCGACGGGTTAGCCAAATACTAAGGCCTAGCAACTAAGCGTTAGCTTAAACTTTCAATCGATTCTTGGGTGATCATCTATCTTTATAAATAGTTAATAATTAATGGTGATTTTTTTGGTAAAAAAGAAAAGATATCTGACGGCTTAACTCATGCTCTCACTGACACAATCGATCGTAATTGCATGTACTAAACAACTTCTACCACAAGGTAGCTATATGTCATACCGTTAAGCAACCTGATCATCTTGCCAAGAAGATCTCTGCTCTGGTTGGCCCAGCTGTATTTCCTCTCATACGAAGTGCGCAGGGTTTCAGCCTCATCCAAACGCCCCTCTCTATCTTTGCCCCATACCTCTTTAATAGCTGCGGCCCACACTTCAGGATCCTCTGAATCAATCACAAATGACGACCCAGATGGCACCTTGCTCAGTGCTTCACCAAAACCTGAGTTGCTACTGACAAGTACAGGGAGACCTGCTGATAGGGCCTCAAGTCCTGTCAGCCCAAATCCCTCCGTTCTTGAAGGCATGAGTACAAGGTCAACTTCATGAAACCAGCGTTTCAAATCATCCCGGCTCTGCACAAAACCTCTCACTCTCAAGCTTTTAGCAGGAACACCGCATCCTGTCAACTTCTCTTTTATTTCTTCATGCTTCCCATCTGGGGCCCCAACAAACACAAGACGAGTGCCGGGCAGTGAAGCAACAGCTCTTGCAGCGATATCAAATCCTTTTAATTCGAAGTCTTCATCGTCTCCACGGCCAAACACCAAGACGCTGCAGTGTTTTCTTTCTTCAGGACTTTGTATTACACTTTTAAATTCATCAAAAACACCCGGGGTAAAATCAACGACATTTTGATCTTTGTGACAGCTTCGAAGATATGACCTGAACGCCTCGCTCAACTTGGGCCCAATCCCGACAACAAGATCTGCCATTTCACACAGTTCCACTTCAACCCTGTGCTTTCCTTCGCCCTTAGAAATCGGCTTGCTGTATGACTTGAACATTCCTAGTTCCTCTGGATCAGTGTGTACCACTTGAACCCATTTGCTTCTTTTCAAGTCTTTAATGACTTGTGCCTGATGACCAAGTTTGACCCCATGACCTACTATTACATCAATTTGTAAATGTGCTGGTGGAAAGCTGAGCCAGTCCAATTCACCAAAGCCAGGATGCCTTTTCGCCTCAACAATCTTAACGTTGCTCAGTAGGGCTTGGTTTTTGTCCTCTTCGCTACATCTTAGTAAAAAGACAGTGATTTCCACCTCAGGGAATTTTGCCAACTGTATGGCTAACTCTCTGCTTATGGTGGAGAGCCCTCCTTTCCTTGAACCCCATTCTGAAGCCAAAATGGTGACTTGAACTTTGTTGAAGCCAACAGCCAGTTCATGCTCTTGAGAACGCTTTGACGTAGATGCCATTGCCTACACACATGTGTAACACTTTCTCTCAAAAAAAAATGTTAAGTAGAGTGGCCAACACCTAGAAATAATATATAGATTTAGCCAGGGCTAAAAGCGTAGCTCTATTTAATAAATTTATAATTTAAATCAAACTGGGGAGATCCAAATGACGTTTAAGGGTGGGGCTGGGTGACTTAAGAGAAAAAATAATTTGCAAACAGTGCAAGAATGGAGCAACATCTAAAATCGTACATCGAGTTAACAGTCTTATTTGTACACCTAATAAAAAGAAATCACCTGTGGCCACAGTAGAGTAGGCGTGGAAAACAAATTCTTCCCGAGCAAAATCACCTTTCTGCCCACCCAAAACCACCTTTATTTTATAATTTTATGCTACAAAGGCCGTAAAAACACGATAGTCCCCGGTGCCGCCAATTTACTCGTTATAATTTATCGGTGTTATCTCTCTGTCTAAAGGAAAGGCCAAAATAAAAAATCAGGCGGATCTTTTTTTTGTGTGGCTCTCTACAAGTCTGGTAGCGCGTAAACCACAGGTGGCCCAGGCGTAATAAAAATACAAATACAATAACCAATAAATACAAATACAAACTTCGTAAAAACAAAGACAAAAACTCCAGGTAACAATATTTACACTTTATTGATAACTATTATCGCTTTTACTTCATTTATTTCATCTAAGTTTCAAACTCTATTTTTCCCATACAAACTCTCATATTACGCTTGGGCCACCTGTGCGTAAACTAGCCCTTTTACACCATCTCTGAGGTAAACAGAACTATCAGGCGTTGTTTGTTTTCAGACCTCGGACAGAATTTATGTCATTTTCTCCCTATTTTAATTATAATTCCGCAGTTTGTTAAAGAATAATCTTACAAGACAAATTGTACTCATTCAATATTCAGGACGATCCAAGTACGCGCTCCCCTTGCACAACAAATTATAAAAATAACAACATCATGAAACGTTTTTATACAGAGAATTCACCATTAGACGGGACTGTTCAGTCAGGTCAATCTGCCATTATGTAGTACGCAGGGTAATAATGGGCCTTGAGCAAAAACTTTCGAAAAAAATATAGTTTGATTTAATTTACAAAATTACCCGTCCGCCCAGCCAATTCTAAATTTTGTAAAGCGCGAAAACTTACAACGCGAACTGTCGAGCATTTGAATGAACACTGGTAATGAGGAATAAGTCTCAGAATCATTTTCGCTTGCATTTTACTAGCTTCTAAAACACCATATTCATCTGATACACGAGGCATTTTATTAAAGTACTCCTGCATGCGATGTTCACGGACGACTGAAAATAACAACAAGCAAAGCGATAAGAAAGATCAGATCGATATCTTGACAAACAATCATGACAAGAAATATAATTCAACGAAACAGTTAAAAGGACTACAATATTTTATTTAGGAAGACGTGTATTGAGAGTGAAGTGTCTCTGAAAATCCTGAGTCACGAATAAAACCTTGCAGATTTTGCCTTATTTTTTAAGCCACCTTCGCCGTGTTTGTTATTTTTCAAGGTGAACTCCCGGAAAGAACATCGCTCAAACCTATCTTTTGACAAACAGTAGAATAACTAAACTATTTTTCAGAACGTTTTCTTTCTAGTCGCGGTCGGAAAATGTCTAAAGACTTTTTCAGTTATTTACTAATTTAATAGCTTAGACTAGGTATACCTATCGATAGACTGCCAACGAGCAAATCATTCGTATTTTGCTTAGGAAGAAAATTCCTTTTTTTTCCCCATTTGACCGCTTCTTGGGCCCTTCCTGTTGCAAGGATTATTTTCTTGAAAAGGTGTTATGCATGTAATTACTTTATGAGGTTCCGGAGGAGAGTCAGTTCTCAGATTCAGTCTGGTGGCTTTACAAACCTGCTATGTAAAAGTGTGAAGTGTCATGAGGGACCTTTTTTGAAAGAATAAAATCAGCTTTGCAGAGGAAGCGATCGGCAATATTATTAAGTCCAGCTACAAATCTACTGTCGGTTAGGTTTCACATCGTAGATAAATAATAGCACAGTTTAATCATTTAAACCTCCTTTCAAATTTCCCGAGGCTTTTTGTTACCCGATTGAAACTTAGAATGATTCGCTGCGCCATTTGAAATGTTTCCTAGGACATGCGATGTACGGCACGTCGGTATTTTATTTCATTTCTTTATAAACTCGGCCAGGTTTCGAAAAAAATGCATTGTTTTCTTTTCCTTTGTCGTTCGCTTTAGGCTTGTAATTCGTTTTCATTCTCATTTTTTTGGTTTGCTGGTTAGATTTTTCCCCCAACACCAGGTTTTCCAACAGAAGCGACTGTATTCTTCGTGTCAAGCTTTCCTTATCTCCTTGTGTAATCTGATCCTTTTTAGTGGTGAGAATATTGCTTGTTGCACATGGAACACTTTTGCTGTTTTACAAACTTCTCTTCGTTAAAACTTAACATTATGGCCCCTAAGATTAATACAGTATATCAAGTGCTCATGTTTCTTGACTACAGTGGCCAGGCTTGACAAATTAATTTAGGTGAATAAACACAAGAAGTTGCGACGGCGGGAATTGTGTGAAATTTTGTATCTTAAAAAGCGTACCACTTTCAACTTAAGCCCGTGCGACGGGTACTGCCTTCTGATTGGTTGACAACTGACCACTTGGTCTCAGGGGAATCTACATTACATCAGGTTACGGGTTACGAATTTACAGACACTCTTTTCAGCTCTATCGAGAATTTTTCTGCCTCTCAACCCAGTCTTGCGCGGCTCTATTCTGCTGCCACCTCGCCATCCGAGCGTCTTCGCTCGGATGGCTCGTTGGCAATAAATTGTCTCAAATCTTACAAATATGCGGAAAATGACGGCATAAACATGAAACCAGAAAAAAAAAAAACACCAAACGCAATATAACTACTCAAGCTTACCGGTCGAGATGCAGCTCGGAAAGCCATCAAGTAATTAAAACGTTTCGCATAGTCCAGCGAGGTGAAGTGAGCTTACTAAGAGTAGCTTATTTTTGAAAACGATGATTTCCGATTTATTTTTGCCGAGCGGCGCATTTCTCAACCACAACCCAATAAACAAGACAGCCAAGAATAACAAAAGAATGTTGATAGCAGCTGTATTTCATTTCGTAGATCCAGCGCAAAAAGACAGGTAAAAACATCACAAGATGACACAAAACTCTGTCAGCTTCAGCTATCAGTAAACAAGTCTCAGATGTGGCATAAATTTTCCACGTGAATCTTCTTCGCCTGTTAATTCTTACTCTATTCCTTTCCGCTTCTTTCTCTTTTCCGTCGCTCTTCACTTACAAGCAAACATATAGGTTGAATTGAATCCGCTACTGTTTGTTGCCATAAAAATTTTTCGAAAACGTTTACTAGAAACTGCGCACTACGGTCATAAATCCTTACGCTTAAAATACTTGAAAACAAGTTTTTCAACGCGACGACTTGGCCACGCAATTTCTTGCGCGATTTCCCGCCAAGAAAAACGCAGGTTGCACAAATACATCGTACGATTTAATATATATATTTAGCCACAGCTAAAAGCGAAGCTCCCATTGACAAACTTATAACTTAAATCAAACAATAATTTTGTATTCCACAAATGAGTTAACTTAGGGGCACATTCATGTGACTTTTGAGGGAAAAGCTAAGAGATTTTGGAGTGAAACAAATTTTGTATCGAGTTGATATAGCCTTATATGTACACCCAAAAAATAGTCTTCGGTCACATTTAAGAGCAATAATGGCTCTTGATCACAGTAGATAAGGCGTGGAAGACAAATTCTTGGAAAACAAATCAGACCGAATTTTTTGCGTTCGACAAGTTTACAAATTCTCGCCAATAAATCTGGGTGCGTGCAAACCAATCTTTTATTTTTTTTATACCCCACATCTGAGGAGAAAGAGCACTATGAGGCGCTGTTTTTAGCATACAGACCTCGTACAAAATGCAGTATTTCACAGTTTTTCAATACAAATTGCATTCATTCAATATTCAGGACCATCGAAGCACGCGTGGACTTTTAATTAGCGAAACCGTTCAAAAAATTTCCAAAATCACCTATACGGCCAGCCGGTTCTAACTTCTGACAAGCGCCAAATTTGCGAAGAAATTTTAAAAGAGTTACGCTTCAACGTGATAAAGAATTTATTGAGACTATTTTTTATTAACGGTTTTATAACGATGTGTAATCTTAAAAAGCGTTTGATAGCGGAGCTCCCGCGCGCGCGCAGCGGAGCACCATGGGTAAGAAAATTTGGTAAACTATCCATCCCAGAAAATTTGGTTATGACGTAGCGTACGTCCGTCGGTACGGACTTTCCGGGTAGTGGAAAGTAGTCCGCATGGACTCTTGGGGTAGGGGAAAAAAGAGATTTTTTGGCGGGAAATCGCATGGCGCAACGTCGCGCAATGATATCGCGCAACTGGTTTTGGAAAAACGAAAGCAAGTAGAAAGAGTCAGAGC
>BOPM01000275.1:297387-313085 GCA_022179025.1 Porites australiensis | reverse complement strand
TCTTACATGAAATGTTTTCTTTGAAATATTAAATGTGAAACCTAGACGAGTACTGTAAGCTCACCTTTAATTCTGTCCGACTCCGTCCGTTGTTTTGAAAATTTTTGATCACTGGGGCGATGTTTTGATTTGTTTGTTGATAAACACAAGCGCGCCTTCTCATTGGTTGAAAAGTGTCGCGTGACCAGTTGGCCCTGTCCTTAAATTTAGGGATATATATTCCGGACTGTTAAAGTTTATGTTTGAAGCCGCCGGTTTCCCGGTGTTGGCTGTTTTCAAAGATGAACTCACGACCAGAAAATCGTTCAAACCTTTCTTTCTACCGCCAAAATTATAACTAAATATTCTTCGGAACGTTTTTTCTTTCTATTTACGGTGAATTAATAGCGACTAAAGGCTTTTTAAAGTTCTGTAAGCTTAAGCTTATATGAAACCTCATACGAGGTCAGATCAGTGTCTCAGTCAAATCTTAATACAAACGAGCATAAACTAGCTTCATAAACTGCGCAATTAGAATTAAATACAATAATTATTCAGGCTTACCGTATGTCGAGATGCAGCGCCTGAAAGCTATCAAGTAAGGCAAGGATCGCTAGAGCCTTTATAATTCTCGTACGCATCCAGCAAGGTGAAAAACAAAAACGATGCCATCCGAAATCGGATTATCGGCTTTGACAAGCGACGCATTTTTAAACCAAAAACCCAATAAACAAACCAGCCATGAATAAGAGAACACTCTTGATAGCAGCTGTATTTCATTTTGTACATCCAGTGGAAAAAGACAGTTAAAAATATCACAAGTTGACTCAAAACTCTGTCAGCTTCAGCTGCCAAAGCAAACAACTTTCAAGATGCTGCATACATTTTACGCATGAACTCACCTGTCAAATTTTAACCAATCAGAACATAAAAATTGGACGTGGAGCGTGACCAACACGTGACCATGGTAAGAAAAGGTCTTCCCCGCCTGTATTTTAAAAACACTGGCTGAATTTTTGCGTCTGAGGTCAGTTTGAAATCAAAATCGTAATAGTGCGGGGTGATACTGACATAAACACAACATATTTGTTGTGAATTTAAAACAAGAGTAAACGTGAGCCTGCGATCATTTGAAAACGAGTAAATTGTCAGTGGATAACTTCAAAAAATACTCGACCTTGATGGGTCAACACCTGAGCCCGTGATACGGTCAGGTGATAGTGGTCAGCGGATACCCTGTTTTGACAGCTGTCAATTGATGACAACATTGATGTGCCATCAGCTTTCTCCTGAGCTCCCAAAGTAGCTAGTAAGTGTGAGAGTAAACATTGGTATGCCTGTGGTGCGGACGGTCGGTCGGTCGGTCGGTCACTCGGTCACGTGATTACCAAATTTTCTGGGATGGGTAGATTTCCTTAGCTATGGGGCTCCGCCCACACGCGCGCTTCGCGCGCGCGTGGAGCTCCGCTATAACATACTCCCCCCCCGACGGGCTGACACCTGATTCCCTTCCATCACCCCCAAAGATGGTACGGACGGACAAGGTAAGCTGACGTCATAACCAAATTTTCTCGGATGGATAGCTTACCAAATTTTCTTACCCATGGTGCTCCGCTGGCGTGAGCTTCGCGCGCGCAAAAGCTCCGCTATCACGCACATCTGTCATAATTCTGTATTATAATATAAAGGGACTAAAAGATGAGAGACAGGTGCCTCACGTTAAGTTAATGTATTCATTACTGGCTAAACCACCCTTTCCCAGACTACAAGGGATCATCTGACTATTACCTCAAGATCAAGAAAGTACTGGGCTCTGTCGTGACCAAAAAGGGTTGATAAATTGATAGAGTGGAAATTCTATTCAGGGGACAACTTCAGGACTGCGAGAGTCCCCTAAATACAGGTTGGGCTGAAAAACCAACCGAGATATCTTTTTATTCTGCCATGGAATCTGCTGCAGTCATTACTTCAAGCAGCTGCATAATGCATAAAAAGAATCATGATTATAACTTGTTAACTCTGCAATAATGTGTGTTTTTTTCTTACAAGTGCAGTGAATTGATTTAAGTGAGGTGACAAAACTGTTGTTATCATTTTGATTAGTGTACACTTCAACTTACCAACCCTTTTTTGTGGTAGGTTACATAAGTACCTTTTTAGAGCCAAGGTGTCCCCTGAATAGAATTTAAACCTGGTTTTTGGGACCCAGAAAATGTGTCTCTTTCCCCAGAATAGGGACGTGTCTTGATCATGTGACCAGCTTTTGTGTCTCTTGAATGGAGGAGTCCCTTGGATAGGGGTGTTCCAAAGGAGAAGTTCCACTGTATCCTTGTGGGGAGGGGCTCAGTAAGGGGTATCAGAACTGTGAGTAGTGACTGGTGATACCGTGCTTTCAAATGTATCAACTCTGATGCATGTCTTTTCAGCAATACTGACATGATAATAATTATATAGATTTAGCCAGGGCTAAAAGCGAAGCTCCCATTAATAAATTTATAATTTAAATCAAACAATAACCTTGTATTCCAAAATTCAGATAACTTTACAGCACATTCATGTGACTTTTGAAGGAAAGGCTAAGTGATTTTAGAGAAAAATATTTTGCAAAGAACCGCCAAGAGTGAACCAAATCTTACATCAAGTTTACAGCCTCATATGTACACCAAAAAAATAGCAACCATCTTCGATCACAATTAACAGCCATAATGGGCAGGCTCTTGATCACCGTAGATTAATTAGGCCTGGAGAAAAATCAGACCGAATTCTTTGCGTTCGACAAGTTTACTTTACAAAATCTTGCCAGCAAATCTGGGTGAGTGAAAACCAACCTTTTTACCATTTGTACATCACATCTGAGGTGAAACAGTGCTATGAGGCACTGTTTTTATCATACAGACTCTGACAGAATGCAGTATTTCACAATTTTGCAATACAAATTACACTCATTCTATATTCAGGACGATCGAAGCACGCCTGGGCTTTTAACTAAACCGCTGAAATAATTTCCAAAATCACCTATACGGCCAGCCGGTTCTCACTTTTGTAGCTCATGAGCTGTGGTCGACTGTTTGAATGAACATTGATAGAGTTTCGCTCCAACACAATAAAGAATTTATTATGTTTATTTTTTGTCTATTTTATCGATGTGTAATCTTCAAAAGCGTTTGATACGCTCGGCAGTTTGAGTACTCGTGAAAGCGATGTTGACACTGAACGACTGAAAACAAACGGCACAGCGATTAAAATTACAATAGAGACTACTAATAATTAATAAAAGAAATATAATTCGGTGAAACATATACAGAGACAACAATTTTCATTCACGAAGACAAGTATTAAAGTGTCTCTAAGAATCCTGTGTTTGCTATTTTCAAAGATGAACTCGAGGCAAGAAAATCGCTCAAAGCTTTCTTTTACAGCTAGGATTATAACTAAATATTCTTTGAAACGTTTTGTTTCTATTTGCGGTGAGAAAATGTCTAAAGACTTTTTAAAGTTCTGTAAGCTTATATCAAACCTGATGCTCGGTCAGATCATTGTCTCAAATCTTACAAACGTGCATAAACTAAAGAGCCGCATAAACTACGCTCAACTTCATTAAATTAGATATAAAAAACAAACATCAAATACAATAATTACTCAGGCTTACCATTCGAGAGGCAGCCCATGAAAGGTATCATGTAAGGCCAGTATCGCTTCAGAGTTTTCAAGCAAGGTGAAAAACGAAAACGCTGCCATCGGAAATCGGATTTCCGACCTTGACAAGCGACGCATCTCTCAACCAAAAAACCAATAAACAAACTAGCCACGAATAACAGAATACTCTTGATAGCAGCTGTATTTCATTTTTGTACATCCAGTAGAAAATGACAGTTAAAAAAATCACAAGTTGACACAAAACTCTGTCAGCTTCAGCCGTCAAAGTAAACAAGATTCAAGATGCTGCATAAATTTTCTGCATGAACTCACCTATCAAATTTTGACCAATCAGAGCATAAAAATTGGACGTAGAGCGTGACCAACGCGTGACCTTGGCAAGAAAAGGTCTTCCCTGCCTGTATGTCTAAATAACTGGCTGAATTTTCGCGTCCAAGGTTAGTTTGAAATCAAAATCTTAATAGTGCGGGGCCATAATGACATAAACACAACATATTTCCTATGACTTTTTAAAAAAATAAACTTGAGCCTCCGATCATTTGAAAACTAGTAACTTGTCAGCGCATAACTTCAAAAAAGTACTCGACCTCAATGGGTTGACACCTGAGCCAGCGATACGGTCAGGTGGCCAGCCAGCGGATACCTTGTTTTGACAGATGTCAATTGATCCATGGATATTATCCATGATTGATCACAACATTGATGAGCAATCAGTTTTCCCCTGGGCTCCCAAAGTAGTTAGAAATGTGAAACTAAGCATTGGTTGTCCTGTGGTGCGGACGGATGGTTAAAAGCAACTGTCTTCCTTGCATAGCTGGCTGAATTTTCCCATTCGAGGTCAGTTTGAAATCAAAATTTTAATTGTGCGGCACATAAACACAACATATTTCATATGAATTTTAAAAAAATTTATACTTGAGCCTGCAATCGCTTGAAAACTAGTAACTTGTCAGCGGATAACTTTAAAAAATACTGACCTTGATGGGTCAACACCTGAGCCCGCGATACGGTCAAGTGATATTAGTCAGCGGATACCCTGTTTCGACAGCTGTCAATTGATCACAACATTGATGTCCAAAATGCGTGCATTATCAGTTTTCCTGTGCTCCCAAACTAGCTGGAAAGTATGAGATTGAACATTGGTGCCCTGTGGTGCGGACGGACGGGCGGTGTACGGTCACGTGACTACCAAATTTTCTGGGATGGGTAGATTTCCTTAGCTATGGGGCTCCGAGGCACGCGTGTGGAGCTCCACTATTAACTGCTCTTCTAATCATTTATTATAATAACACAATAATAAAAATTGTCTTACCACCTGTCCTACTGCTGCCATCACAGGTACACCAACTTACTCCTCACATGATAAGTGACCATCAACTAAGGAAATGGCTGAAAAAGATGTTCATTAAAACCTCAGCTTTTATATTTAAATGTTACTAGGTAAAAAATAAGTTTTCAAGTTGCTGCTTCTAAAGTTAACAACACAATGGCGCATTTGAAGCACAGGAATGCATTCTGGATTATATGGTCACCCTTTGTATTGGTAGAGTGGTATTGTTAAAAAAAAATTATAACTGTGCTGGAAATGAAACAAAGCAGTGCATGGTTCAAAGAGTTATGATGGCTCTTGAATATCTTCATGGCTAAACTGATTTTAATTAAAATAACATTCAACTGCTTACAATATGATTATAACACTATAGAGGAAAGACGAGTAAGCACATTTTTTAAAGCCTAGGCAAATTAAAACTGGGTAAACAAACATTTGTTTACTCTATATATTTCGCACATAGAATACAATGCACCTCTATGTAACAAAGTGCTAAGTATACATGTATATAAGGCATATATTGTAACGGCTCTAACCACTTAGTCAGTTGCCCTGACAAAGTCTTTTAATGAAGACGAAATATCGGAAAGAGTTGTTGTTTTTTTTCCAGTTTTTTGAGGTTGTTTACAATTTATAATTGCCAATCTGATTTGTTACTCAAACTTGGAATATCAAGTGCTATTCATCTCCAAGCGAATCTTAAGGCAAACCCGCGCAAGTTCTGAACAAAATGGTTTTTTGATTTGGTACCGTAACAAACGAAGAAATTTAAAAAATAAACAAAGATGCTGTTCCCAACAACACATACATGTAAAAGGTGACAAAATTCGGTTTGGCAGATTTACGGGTAAAACTTTTAATTGTCAGTTTAACCTGAATGTGTCGATGAAACTGTTAAAAACGTTTTTTGTTTACAAATGCGAATTAAGTATTAATCACTTTATTTAGCTGACATGTTCATAAATAGGCATAAGACTAAACTAAATGGGCTTTTCACAGAACGGTTTTGAATACAGAAAGAATTCACAACTCTTTTTGAAGGAATGTCCCCACAAGAGCTAAGCAAATGCCCTAGAAAGTTTTACTTTGTTGGTAAGAAAACATGATGGCTAATCCTCTAAAAATTTATTCATTGTGATGTACGTGTTTGCCAACAACATTTTTCACCCCGCTAAATACTAAAATATAAGTGGACTGATCCCTTTTACAAAATACAAATGGTCCACCTTCAAAGGTGAACAACTTTTCTAAAACTTCAATTTCCTAATCTAATTAAGTTCACCAAACCATTCCAATCAGTTTTGGAGTGAGATTTGTGGAAATTTTCTTAATGGATTGCACCCTGTGGATCTCCCCATTGGAACTTTCTGCTAGCATCCATAAGTGATTTTAAAGAAGGCAATGTGGCTAAGTGGTCAGCACGTCTGACTCACAATCCGGTGATTATAGTCCCTGGGTTCGAGTCCCGCTCTGGCCACTTGCTGAATTTGTTCTCATTCGTCTTGAGTTTAAATTCTCATGCACGCTTATATTTGTAAATGGCCAACTGGTTGCCTCCTACCAGATGGGGGTTTTAATCCTATTATGTTGTATTCAAATAAAATTATTTGTTTCGAAGTAGTTGAGTGGATCAAGTGCCTGTAAACTACCTGGATAAGCTAAGTGCACTTTCCACTATGATAGTGGCCAGATGGAACCGGCAGAACGATTAGCAATTGCAATTGTGAAGACAAAGAGCTGGGGTGAAATGAAGAATTATGAATACCCTATTAAGGAAAATACAAGATACAGTGTATTATATATTATTTGCAGTGGATTCTACGTTGAATTTAACCATGTGCTCAGCCTGATTTTACTTGCATAAATGGATGACGATTCAATTAGTGTTAAATTGCTTTTAAGGAAAAAAACAACAAAAAATATAAAATATCAAGAAATAATTTATCTGTCAATTGTCCATTCATATCAAACATAAGCTCAAAATGTGACCAGACTACAGATTGTGAGATTTTTAGAAAAAGTCCAGATGGGCTACTCGCCTTTCTTGAATAAACTCATTTTCCATTGACATGATTGATTTGTTATTCCTTTTATTGGGCTGCCCTTCAGTGCAATGGCACAATCAAAAAATGGAGGCCACCTTGTCTGTGCAGCAAAAAGACAAAATGGCAGATTGATCAGGTTTCCCATACCCCCTCCACCCTACCCTGCGTTGTTAACAAACTTCTGATTTTTGAGGAAAAGGGGTGGGCCATTTCAGATAAAAATTATGCTAGGGGAACAAAACAATATTGTTTGAACACCGAACAGCAAATTACTCTAAAGTTTATTGATTCAGGCTAGAAAACTGAGTGAATTGAATCCCATTTAGGATCCTTATACAAGTGACATGAAACTTCAGAGTTCTTTATTATTACTGGCATGATTAGTGTTCGGCGTTGCCGTATCAAAGATTTGCTGGTGATCAAAATCCAATAAAACATGCACTACCCTTGCGAAATAACTTTTGGAATTCCTAGGAATTCCTAGGAAAAAAATCCTAGGAATTCCTAGGAATTGTAGGTGTGAATTTTCACGGTAAATTCGGACTTGGAATTCCTAGGAATTCCTAGGAATTCCCAGTTTAAAAAGTTCTGGTTCTAAATTCCTAGAAATTCCCGGAAATTCCAAATGGAAATGAAACTAGACTTGGAATTCCTAGGAATTCCTAGGAATTCCAACCTACAAGAATTTAAATCACAAAAAATTCTTAGAAATTCCCAGAAATTCCTATTAATTCCTAGGAATTCTTAGGAATTCCTAGGAATTCTAGGAGTTTACAGGTTTAACATCATGTCATCAATCAAGGTCCAATGCCAGGATAGTAAAGTATACACAAATTTAATGATTAATTACCAACTGGAGAAAGCATGGAAATTGCATTTAAACAAGTTTATGATAATAATGTTCAAAATCACATCTTATGGTACATGTTGTTTTTTAAAAAATTGAATAAAACAATTAAAGTCCTGAGATATAAATTGTTCTTGAGTCATTATTGAAAAATTGTGGGACACATTTGTAACTGGAATAATACAGCAAAAGAGTCTTGACTGAATTAATTTTACAGCGGGAACATATATGTAAAAAAAGAAAAAGTCAGGCCAACTTGCTTCCAGCAAGCTTATCTGCTAAGCCCTTATTAAGCTGCTCTTTTAATTCAGGACTCAAACTGAGAACAAAATAATGAACTGGAAACTAAAATACTTGTAGTACATGGCGTTTAAACATACTTGTTCATGACTACAGTAGAACCCCGGCGGTGAACTCGAACTCTAAAGGGAAACGAAAAATAGTTCGATTTTAAGTGGGGAATTCGAGTTATCGGGGTAAATTTCAGTGAAATCTTGATCAAGAGAAAGCAAATTTAGTTCGACTTAGCGGGGAATTCGAGTTATCCGAGTTCTAGTTATCGAGGTTCTACTGTATTAAATCCGCCAGAATCTGATCGAGTATTAGCTTATTCACGTAGAATTCCATCAACCATTTGCAACAACGACTACAGTTATGTCTCCAGTAAACAAAAAGGAACCAATAAATGGTTTTCCATGCCATCTTGAAGTTTCGTGTTCATATATCGGAACGATCTATAATTTCACTTTGATCTCCAGCTTCATTATTTGAGTACGTGGTTACCATCAGAAGACACATTACGAAGCAGGAACGTACCTTTACCTTTCACAATCCAGCTGACTTATCGTTCTCGGACATGACTGGAAGCACGTTTCATGTGTCAACAACAAAATAAATGAACAATCCGCGTTTAAAATAACGTCAATTTCGGATGCAAAATACTTGTGCTCTTGCTAATGAAAGTCCGCGTGAATTTGAACTCACCAAACGGAACTTCATTTCACACTTTTCCATTGGTTCAAAAGGCGCACGTGATGACGCAGTTCACTTAGTGGGGAGACTGGTAACCAGTATAGCTCAAACATGGCGGATGATTTTGCTCGATGATGAGCAAGTTGAAAAAAGCGGTCGTTTTCAGAGCTAAATAAAATATTCCAACGCTTTTGAGGTATAAGCAGCGAGAGGAAAACTTCGTATTGTTTTTTCAAGAAGCGATGACCTTTTATTAGGCAAAGCCGCGATGAAAAACGTGTTGTGGGCATGTTTGGAAAGCTCAGGTACGAGAAGTGGCTCTTTGAATAAGCTTTCAGTATCGTGCTTATTGTTGATAATTTTTTTTAAAGATTTAAGTCGCAATAAATGTTGTATATAGATGCTGGTTAATGTCAAGAAATCCTTGTTGTTATAGGCAATTAAAGAAATGATTATTAAAATGTTTTACGCTTTTTATTACCTTTGAACACTTATACGGTTTTACCCAAAAATTAAGCCAGTGTTTCCAAGTTAACAATGACTTGGAATTATTGAGAATTCCTAGGAATTCCCACAAATTCTCATTGGTGTTTTAGCAATTCCCAATAATTCCCATAAGTTCCAAAGACAGTTTCCTTCAAACTTGGAATTATTGGGAATTCCTAGGAATTCCCAAAAATTCCCACTGGTGTTTTAACCCATTCCCAAGTATTCCCAAATATTCCAAGGTTTTTTATCTTTGCTCATTTGCATGTCTTGGAATAACTTGGAATTCCTAGGAATTCCTAGGAATTCCTAGGAATTCCCAGAACTCTGGGAATTCATTTCGCAAGGGTAGGGTGCAAAGAAAATCATTTTTACAGCTTAATTGCCATTCGGGCAAGCTGAAGCTAGCATTTACTATCCCAGATGTCATTTCAACTATAGCCCCCAAAACTTTTTGACTTCACTAGCAGAATTGATTTTAGTCAGTTCTTCTGTTATTTGAATTCCTCAACAAACATCATTCGCCGTCTGGCAAGTTAAAAACAGATTTTACTAGCCCCGATAGCAAAATCCACTAGCCCCGGGCTATGGAACACTACTTTCTTTGCACGCTGTAAAAACATACAAGCATGAATACAAACTTCAACTTCAGCTCTCGGCTCTTAGCAAACAATTTCTTCATTCAAGGCCTTTGGACAATAGTTTTTTTATCTTATTTTTTGACATTTTTTAGCAGACAGCCAATCAAGCGTAAACAGGGTTGTATATAAATTAAGAGCCAGCAGCCGGCGAAGTTTGCCGGCTTCTCGGCAAGGTTCTGCGCGGTGTATGACATTTGCAGACTGCAGACTGCAGACCACAGATTGCAGATTGTACATTAAAAGACACCAAAAATCTTCCTAATAAAGGTGACACCATCAAAAATAGAACATCGTATGAAAGTGAGAAAGTAGCCAAGTTGGCCTCATTTCCAAGATGCTGTTGGCTATTCTTCACCGACGCGACTCTTTATTGACTCACCCAGCATATCACTAATTGCGTTGATTCTTTATTCTTCTTTGACTATTGTGAATTGACAATAACAAGTAGCAATGCCCACTAATGACTGTCTAAATAGAAGTCTTCCGTAAAAAAGGGTTTTTAGATTGCGAGCACTTCGTGCTCACCACAGTTGCGTCAACAAAAACAACTAGGACAGATCACGGACATTTAACACCTTTTAAATGACGTATTTCATCTTAGCAGTACAGTATGTTGCCCAGTATCCGGACACTTCAGTTTAACATTGTAATAACTTTCCTTTGTTAGTCGCAAGAGCTCTGAAATTTGGCCTAGAGAAAATCTATTTAAACCTTAATATGACAAAAGACAGTTTAACTTTTTTGCCTTTGTTTCCATGGCGAAATTAATATTTTTGCAGAGCTCCTATGTTGCCCAGTATCCGGACAGCTGGCCCAGTATCTGGACACAACAATAACAAGGTAATTGTACATAAATTTCGACAGGCAAGCGACTTCTAAGCTTCTCTTGCACTTGCAAAGTATTCTGGCAATCGATTCCAAAAATATAACCTAGCATCGTGAAATAAAACATAACAAATGACTGGGGTATGGTGGGGAACGCGAGCGGTTGTTAAATGGCATAATTCTTACTTCCTTCTCTAGGAACGTTTTCACTGATTTAAGGAAGACATCTGTGAACATGCCGAAGCCGCGGTTTGTTAGCTCAATTAGCCATTCTGCAAACGACTTTTTTTCTTCATTTTTTATTTAAAAAAAAAAGCTTGGGGAAGGGACTTCGATTCAATGCGACGGTCAAAGGTCACTCTCCTATTTAGTCTGACCTGCAGTGTTGATTTCTTCATGCTCAGTTCCTATAGACCCTACAAAAAGCCTGTTTTTCTAGCACTAATTCCTCCTTCCTTCACATCTCTCAATCCCTTTGTGACATTTTTCAGACCGCTGCAACCCTATTCTAGCAGTCACAACTGGGGAAAGTATGAGAATTCCAGGTTTAACTCCGACGCTTTCGGTTATATATAGAAAATGCAGTCACGCGAAACAAGCGGCGCACACGAAATCAAGTCGCCTCCGAATGAGTGAAGAAAATTTCCGTACGGAGTTGAGCAGAATTACATTTTACGACTACATCATATATCCTAAGCTTTAACTATAGTTATACGTAGATATGAAATAAATCTTATCCGGAAAATGTACGCAGTTTATTCATCGATTCTGTACAGCAAAGAAAAAACTGTCCGAATACTCAGGGCACCTGACGGCAATACTTAGTGAATGTTTCTGGGCTCCGTTATTCCAAACAAATCGAATTTCAAGAGGAATTAATAAACTTTCTGAGAACCTGACTTCTTTAAGTATCTTCACGTTAAATATAAAACCGTTTCTTTGAAAATATCACATATTACCTACCCTTTTCTGAGCAGCACTAATTTTACTGCGCTGTAAACAGCGTAAATATTAGCCATGAAATGTTTATTCACCTGAACAGAACGGCGTCTTCTGCGACTGTTTCGCAAGCTTTCAACTCGCCAAAACCTTCATCTTAAAGCCGAAATGTTCAGCTTTCGTTCGAAATACTTTGTTTACCGATAACTCAGGATACTGGTACCGTCCGGATACTGGGCAACATACTGTATTTAAGGATATGCTTAATCATCTAAACCGAACAGATCCTACCTGGCCATGGACTCGACGAATTACCGGAAGTGCATTTTGAATTTCTGAATAGGCAAATCGACAATGGCTTTTTTAACAGGCCAATCATTGCTCATACTCAAATCCTAGTACAGGTGGGGCCCCCGTAGAATAAGGATTCCGGCGCTGTTTCACAGACAGACTTATACAACCAGAGTTTAGTTTCGTCTGTGGTGCAGGCTAAATTGCTAGCCTGTTGCTATGGATTCATAAGCGAGTTTGTGACATTAGCAGACATTTTTCTGCTCTAATTCAATACGAGAAGAACAGCCAACAACTTAACTCCTTTAGGAATGAGGTCGGTGTTATTTGCATGAAAAATATAAACTTCGCCTCTAGGCCTTACATGTACTTCTCGGAACAAGGTAATGTTGTTGATGATGGTACCACCTTTATTACGATACTTTTGGTTTCATTCAATTTATAGTCTTGCTGCCTCATGCAGTCTGCAGTCTGCAGTCTGCAAATGTCATACACCGGGTTCTGCGGGCTACTTTCGTTACTTCAAGAGTCAAGATATGGCAAAGAGATGATGTTTATCAGGTCTAAGCTAAGGCTCAATAAAAATATAAATTTGCATTGCTTATCTTTTCTGAAAAAAGGACAGTTTAGAAACGTTATGTTTGAGACTGTAGCAGGAAAGTACCCGGGGGGGGGGGGTACTTTAGGAATTTCTGGGTAGGGATTTGCCGCTGGGAGCCTGGAACCCTTAACCTTTACCAGAGCTAGTTCAGCTGAATTTTGCTACCCTATACTAGAGTAAACTCCCCAAATCCCCCTATCCTAGAGTAGCTGTATAAAATCTTCAACCAACTGATCAGTTTCCTGAAAAATGATACCCTATAAGAGCCAAACGCTCTGATTTATATACCCTATCCTAGAGTAAACTGCTTGAAAACCATACCCTTCACAGCGGCACATACCTATATAGGCCATATATGGCAGTACCCCCCCCCCCCCGGGGAAAGTACGTACAAATAATTTGTTGTCCGCCATATTGGATTTCGAGATATGAATGCATAATTAGTGCGAGCAGGAAACTGGGAAAGAGCAGTTTTTGTATGTGATTATCAGCACAAATTGTGAAAATGTCTGACCAGCAAGGTCAAGTGAAACGAAGAAAGCAATCAACTTTAGATTTTCTTTGTCAAGACAAATGGAAACGAAGGAGTATGTGAATCTAAGTATAAGTGATGACATAAATTTCTTAGGGGCCAGGTCTGAAAATGAGAGTGAAAAATGACAGTTTTGGTCTGGAATAGGGTCAGGATTTAAAGAACCATGCTGAACACGCCCACCAAGAATTCTCAGGAGTACCCCCCTCCCCCCGCAGGACAGTTGCGAAGACATTCCATGAACTTGAATGAAGTTATTTAATTTATCCAAGATTTGGAAAATACGGGGAAGAGGAGTATTGAATTTTTAATAAACGAAAGTTGGCAGATCTAAAAAGTAATTGGCAATGTTTCTGTCTGGACCGACAGCTCTGCTTTCTTTTATCATGTTTTAACAAACAAACATCTGCATTCATGTTCATCCCCCTCCCCTGAGTGCACAATACTTTTCAAGTGTCTTGTCTGGTTTGGTTTTTTATCATTACTACTCAATCGTCACATTCAATAAAAGACCTCTGTATCCAGGGTACATCCCCAGGCATTTGTCACTTTAGGTTCCTCTATCTTCCCCTGAACATCTTCTTGAACAGGGATCTTTAGAGGCTGTGATTATGCTTTCGCTGGCTAATATTTTGTAGGGGCAGTACTAGCGATTTGAACAGACTGTGAAGGCATTTCAAGTCTCTAATATACTGTACTTTCTTTAACCAAGACTAGAATTTTAAAAATGGGGGACAATTTTAGCCTCCCACACATACTTCCTTTTGACTTGTCAAGCAGTGGGGAAGGAACGCATTACAAAGCCCCAAGAACATCTACGTGGTAGGCTAGCATGTAATCTCAATGCAGCATGACAAATTGTCTTGCAAGCTGGCAGACCAATGTACCCCCATTATGGAGGTCTTGTTTCAGCTGTATTTCATTACTTGCCATTCAATAATTCAGCAGGCTAGGTGTGTTACATTTTTCCATAACTTGTGCCCTGAATACTGCTTGAATGAAGTTTGATGCGTTTGTTTACACTTTCTATCTGCGCTATTAAAAAAAAGTATCTAAAATATGACAGAGTTCCTTTCTTCTAATGATAGACTTGTTGCCTTTTCGAGCCCAAGTTTGCCTTTTTGAATTTAGTTTTAAGTTTAATGTACTGTTGCATACTGTCAATGCACTTTGTAATTTGCAGTTTACAAATCACACATTTCAATCGTATGTTTCTCAGTGAATTTCCAGCACTGCACAACACCTGTACACATCCCGCACAGTTTGTGTGATTTATACTTTATTCATTAAAAGTGAGCAAAGTTATTTGCTGTCGTAAGTCTGTCCTCAGAGAAAACAAACAGTACCTAACGTAACAAATTTCTATCAGATATTGTGAGGTATAAATGTAAAACTACACATAACTGTTCAATCTTAAAGAAACACAAAAGCCGGGCTGATTTTTCATTTTGATCTCCTCCTAAAGTTAGACATACTGACCCTAACTCAGTGGTAAATTCGTGCTTCTGAAGAGACCTATAACTCCGTAAAGGGGTGTGGTGAGGGGCTTGATAATGTTTATGTTGTGGTTCAATTTTATCCTTGGTTTAAACTCTATTTTCTTTTGTTTCAAACTCATTATCATACATTACCATACCCAAAAACAAAGAAACATAAAATTTAAACCAAGGACTAAATTAAACCACAACATCTACTATTGTGATTGATCTTCATGCAGTTGATGCATATGGTGATTTTCTGTGTTTTTTTTTTTTTTGTGATTTTTTGTGCTGAATATGCATTATTTTATAGCTTGCTGGAAGAATTTTTTAATTTCAGGTGTGTTTGCAGAATACTTTTTCTTAATCATTATTTTAACCCCTCTCTCAAAAGGTGCTCAAGTGGGGATTTGAAGATTTCATTTTTATAGTGGCTTAGAGTTTATTAGCTTAAGTTTAATTGCTTTCATTACCAGTATATTATAAATGAATCGGGGGCTTCACTTTTAGCCCTGGCTAAATCTATTTAGAATATACTAAAAACAGTGGATAGTGTTTTTCGCACGCTCTGATTGGCTACTCAATCAGTGAATAACCTGCACTATTCACTGATTCACCTCCAGATCCTCCAAGTGAGTGACACGTACCAAACTCGCGTAAGTTGCGAGCAAAATGCCTTCCCGGTTTGCTGCTGTAACAAACAAAGAAATTTCACAACTAATCAAGCAAGCTGTTCCCGAAATACACAGAGAAGGTGACGAAGTTCAGTTTGGAAGTTTTAACTGGTAAAGCTTTGTCTTTTTGACTTGAATTTATCAATAAAACAGGTGAAAAAATTTTTTGTTTACAAATGCAAATTAAGCTTAAGTCTTGCGTTACTTTCTTTAGTTGACTTGTTCACAAATAAGCTTAAAACTAAATTTAATAAATTATCTTTTTTACAGCATGATTTTAAATAAAAAAAAGAATTCACAACTCCTTTTGAAGAAATTTCCTCGCAAGAGCTAAACAAATGCCTTCAAAAGTTTTATTTGTCAGCAAGAAAAAGCGATGACCGCAGCTATTCATGTCACTG
>BOPM01000275.1:281264-297377 GCA_022179025.1 Porites australiensis | reverse complement strand
TACAGTATCTTCAAACATGGCAAATGATAGTTTTAATCTTTTTGTATTGAGTTTTGTAAGCTTTAGCATCAACGGTTTAAAGGAAAACGCCGAAAATTTAAATTACTACCCAATTCTGAGAAGAAAAGTATCTAGAGCTTTATTTGTTTCTGTCAACTCACCGTGAATGAGAAAGTTTTCTTCGTCGCTTCTTGCAAATGTTGTCAACAGCGGCTGCGATCAAGGTGAGCGTTGATTATCTCCAAAGTTCTTTGCCTTGTTAACTTGCTGGCACGTGCAATTTTCGAAAATATTTGCCTTCCTCTCTTCTCCATAAATTAACTTCTATTTATAGGCAAAATTGGTCTTGCGAGAAAATCCCGAAATCACATAACAGTAACAAAGCGACCTCGTTTTCCTCTGTGGTGGTAAACATAGCTTCGAGCGTACAAAAAGTCAGCTAAAGTAATCCACTTCACAATAAATCACGCTGTTTAAACACCATGAAGTCTTTTCTTGCCTTCAAAGTCATCAGCACTTGGATATTCGTGTATTTTCAAAAAGGTTTTACTTTGAAACTTTGGCAAAACACCCAGTTCACGACAGCGATTTTGTTCGGCTTTATATTCACTGCCTAGCGCGGTGAATATAACTTCATAGTCCGAGATAGCTAACCAATCAGATTGCTTGAATTACCAAGATCACTGAGTGTGTATATACTAATGTGAAATATTGATAAAGGAATGATGTTACTTGCTTCTAAAAGAATTGACAAACACCCCACCCCCCGGAAGAGGTTTTCTGACAAATTCCCCACCGCCGGGACTGACAAGATGACAAATACCCGACAAATGCCACAACTACAACAATCTTATAAAATTCATAAACGAGATTGCTTCCACCCGCAGATGACACTTAAACCCTTTCACTTTCATAGACTTTCCTTTGTGATGCTATTTTGCCACGAATATTTTTTAAATAAACGAATTAAAAGCAGAATGGCATTTCAACAACTTGCTGGAGTTGCAATTACCCTGCGAGCAGAGGCTACATTTTCGCTGTGTGAGCTGACGTGCGAAAAGTTTCGCACGACAGCTCACAAAGCGAAAATGTAGCCTCTGCTCGCAGGGTAGAGTTGCATTTGCACTTACTCGTTTTATAACGTTTCAGTGACTGAGATTTTACAATTTACTTGCTTACCGTGATTAAGTATCTTTAAAGCTACTTCCCAGGCAAGGGAACAGACTGTTCAGCGTCTCCAGAGGTTCAGTTTTCTTAAAAACATCGTCGCACTTCCTTGCAATTCGCAGTTTGCGTCGAAGATGAAACCCACAATGATCCGGGGGCTTCCCCACTTCCGGGAAGTTTCCTCGTTCCCAGTTCCATGGCTGGGAAGGGCGTTAGCTTACCCCATTCCCAACCCTGGGGACCCCATTATATTTGTCATTTTACGGCTAGAGCAGAATTATTTGTTTTGTGCTCAAAAGTGGATTTTCCCAGAAACTTTGGTATTTTGGATAACATTGATTTACTGCAACTCACTCAAATTTTCAAGTTGAACCTAGCCTGCAAAAAAGATCAAGTTTCGTTTCGTTCAAATCGCGACAACGTCAATTCAGGCCAATACTGTGCTGAAAACAAACAAGCCCTTCCACGAAACCCGCATTGATCACCAACATCCGTCACTGAATTATAGTGTACAATGCAGTGGGGCTCAGTCGTAACCCTCAGAATTTCTGAATACTCCGGCGCCCATGAATTGCGGCAAGCGACTCCCGTAAGCAAATTTAGGCCGGACAATAATAATAATAATTAATAATATATAAAGAGGGAGCCCAACTCGCCTTAGCGGTTTTCAGTGGGGCCCTCAAAATATTAACAATGTTGATTAATTAAGTAATTTAAACGTAATCAGTAAAAAGTAAAAAAGGCTTACAGTGGAAATTAAAAAATATCTAAAACTCGAAATTTAAAACAAAATATTAAAAGATGAACTAAAAAATGTCACACTAAGCGAACTTATTAAGATTTAAAATGTTTAAGTAATGAAATTTTAAAAGCATTATAAGGTAGACATCTCATGTCTTCTGGAAGGGAATTCCAGTCTGTCAATGCACTATGTAAGGATCTGGGTAGACCCCAGTTTATGTTTGATCTAATAGATCTAATAGTTTCCTTGGAGCGGGTGTTATGGCTATGATAGTCTGAGCCTCGAGTAATCATACTGTTTCTTTCACTGTCGTTAATAAAATTATGCATAAAAAGACACCGTTGCATTAATCTTCTGGTTGATAGATTCATCCAGTTCAGATCTAGAAGTGCTTGAGTTGAAGAAGAATGCGTCGCTCGATCCAGAACTAGCTTGGCTGCTTTATGCTGAAGAACTTGGATAGAATCCATTAAAACGTTGTTATTTTTGTCACCCCATACGATACTTGCATATTCAAGAATAGGAATGACCATTGTTGACACATAGATCCTCCTTGCATAAACTGGGAGAAGATGCTTGATTCGTTTTAAGACACCTAGTCTCAAAATTTAGTCGCTCCAATTTGAAACACAGCCTCCAAGAAAGCAGTCCTCATTGTTTCAAATTTTAATACACGTATTTAGGCAGTTGTTTAATAGTGATTTTATCATCTGACACAACCTAGCGATAGCTACGCCGCGTATGGGTCTTGTTGACTGTGGTCTTGTTGACGATGATGAACTTTATTAAGAAACGGTCCAGCTAAGAACGATAGCAACAACGGCAACGAATATGTTGGAATGCTAAAAAGGTGTTAACTTTTCTATTGTCTGTACTGACTTCTCATTGGCTTAAACAGCAAAAGTTAACAAAACTTCATAAAGCGGTACATATATTCATCCTTACTTTCCAACCATCTTCCATATAACAAAAGCTGGTCTATGTTTGAATAACAAAGAAATCCTATGTGGGGAACATGTAAAATTGTAAACTTTTCTTGGCTATTGTTTTCAACTCTTGTGATTGGTCAAAATCTTTTAACACAAAAAACACCCTTTCAAAGTGGAGTGTAAATGCATTTTATTGCGTAAACGGCCTTCATGTAGGTTTATGCATTCTCTATGTAAAAATGAGAACATTCCTATGTGGGGAAAGCACCGTTGCCGCATAACAAAAGAAATTGCTATCCACCTTACCTGGATCATTACTTAAAGTGTCTAGTCTTCTAGCTGGCCTGGTAAGGCCAACTAATATGGGACACCAAGAGCCATAATAGTCCTATTATGGCTCTTGGGGACACTAATAAATACCATCAAAGAAACTACTTGATATAAGAATAATATTTACAAAGAATAAAATACTTAATGTCAAATAAATATTTGCAGAGAATAAAATTTACAAAAATATGCTTCCTAAAAATATTAATTGAAAAAAATTACGTGTTATTATTTAAAGAATCCTATTGTCTCCGACTTTGTTTGATCCTGAAAGTGACCTGAATCCTTGTAGTTGGTCCCTGTGTAAGTACAGTTTATTTCTGTTCGGATTCAGTACATTACTTATATTAATACATTGGCATTATTGAATGTGAAAGAGATGACATGAAACTGCAGAATAAAGATTATAATTCGTATTTTTGATACATTTTGACCGTCGCAGGCCAGACTGCTTCCTGAAAGCATAGGTTTTTGCAAAAAAAAGCTGCCACTGCCGGGTTGACATGGTTGTTTGCATGCGTAAGGTAATGGCGATGAAGGGGAGTTTGTACGTGTGATTCAGTGCAGGTAACTGGTATTGTTATAAAGTTGTAACCATTGCAAAGAAATTTACTTGGAGTTGAGCCTGCTACAAAATCCGTTTGTCAGAGGATAACTTCAAAAAATCTACCCAACCTCAATGGGCACGACATGGTTGTGCAATATTAGTTTTCAGGCTCTAAACACCAGCTAGAAAGTGTGAGATTATAAATTGTTTGCCCTGTGGTGAGGACGGATGGGTGGACGAACCGGACGTTCGGTCACGTGACTATCAAAAATTTCTCGGATGGACTGACAACCAACTTTTCTCAGCTGTAAGGCTTCGCTCACGCGTGGAGCTCCGCTATTAGTCACTTACTACACTGTATTACCTCAGCGCATAATTTTGGAATTCGAATCTGTGGTGTAGCCACGAGAGATTGCGGAATTTCATTATTCTTTATTTCGTGTTTTGTGTTGCATGAAATTAGTTTAATTAAAATAAGTGCAAAAACCGTGGACGAAGATCCTGCTGGTTGGATCTGTACAACAGAGATCTAATCAGCCAAATATTAAGAAGCCATGATCAGCCTTCTTCAGGTTTACAGTGTAACCTCTGTAAACCTGAAGAAGGCTGGTATGGCAGCCGAAATATTGTTATGAAAAACAATAGATGTTGTTCTGATCAGCTTTGCAGTAGTCTTTGGACTTATTTTAGTTTAATTAGTACTTTTGTTATCGCGTACCGCGGTGTTGATTTTTGTTAACCTTTTCCATATGCGTAATGTTTTTCTGTTACTTTATTCTTTTCGACGCTTTGCGTAACCGTTTATTGTCAAGTTTCGTAAGTTCATTAGGTCAAGCTATTGTTGTTTGTTCAGTTTAGTCAAGAGAACTTGGTTTAGTGTAAGAATCTTTTTTTCCATGTTAATCAGTCGTTTAGGTGTCGCCGAAGAGTGCCGTACAGATCTTGTAAGTATAATTTTTTCCTGTGTTTGTTTGCTCGTTTTCTTATTCATTTGTTGTACTTTAAGAGGTTTTTGGCAAGTTTTCAATTCGTGTTAATTAATTCTGTATTTTTTATTTTCTTTTACTGTAATTTTGTTTTAGTGAATCGTAAGTAAAGACGAATTCGAGATTGTACTTGTCGTGTTAATTACAAGTGGAATGTGCTTCTTGCATAGGGTTTAACGATCGACAAGAAGTGACAAAGTTAAGTCCATATGCCAAAGCTTTGGATCGACAGCGAAAGGACCCTCTCAAACCAAGGAATTAAGACTCAGTACTAGACTCTTCAAACGCCTTCAGTTTAAATTAAAAGGTGAAGCCAATATGATTCCCCCTGAAATGCGATGTTCATAGATGATTTCCATTACAACGTATAATAACCAATTAAGCCATAAGATTATTATCACAACCTCAGCTCAAAAAATACTTATTTTCTTATAATGACTGCTAATAAAAAAAATCTGATGAAGAGCAGGAAAGGCCCCGGGGAGAGAGAATAAATTGAGAAGCAAGAGAATGGGCTGCTAGGCTGCAGGTAATCAGTTAGTAGAACAGAGCGGTAGCCAATAATGTTGCTGCGTTTGTCTGAAGAACAGCGAAAAAGTGATTGATTATTACTGCTGCTGATATTTCTTAATCAAACAGTAGGTAACCAAATTCATTGGTTCTTTATGCCGCTAAAGAGATAGCCTTACTGTGTTAGCGCCCATCAGTGATTGAACTTACACTCAAGAGACTCACACAGGAAACCAGAAACTCGTCCATCGTTTTTAATGAGCCAAATCGTCAAAGAGACAGGGAGGGTGATTTCATTTCTTTCAAAAAAGGTATTGAAGTAAGAATATATTGATGCTATATTTATTACTTCGCTGTTATTGCCGAGAGTTCTAATCTTGCCTTTATGAAAAATATCAATGTACTCAGTCTGCCATGAAAGCGCGGAGAAAGAGAGCAAGTTCTTTGACTGAAAAGACTTGGAAATAAAAATTTAAGATTTGTTCTCAAAGTCATGCTGTTTACTTTGCTACTATCTCAGAGAGTTTTAATCTTATCTTGGTTAAAGTAATAATGACTTTTTTACCCTTTAATTGCTGGCATTAGAGTCCAAAGAATAAATCCCTAAGCAATTTCATTTTTCATTATATGTACTATATCTACAACTGGCTAAGGCTTCTTGGCCTAAATCTGTCTTTAAAACGTTCAACGTCGCAATTTCTCAAAACCAAAGTGTTTTGCATGCAGTCAGGGTGAGTTAAGTTTCTACGTTTAACCCATAAAGAAAACCAGTAGTTTCAAAAGGGAGTTTAATTAACAAGCTGGCACTCCGCTACAAACCACCTTTTGAAAACGAACCGGCCTTGCTCTTTTTATTTTTAAAAGTTTTTTTTTCTTTGTTTAATTTTTCTTGTTAAAAAGATTTTGTAGCTTTGAGCCTTGTAAAAATCTGAGGGAAAAAGTATTTTTTTAAAGCTAATGAATCGGATGAGATGGCTTTCAGATCAATTAGTCTCAATTTAAGCATTGCGTATGTTAAACAGTCCACTACGGAATTAATCTTAGACCAGCTGAACCATATTCGTTTTCCCTTATATAAATATCTGTTGGCTTCCCTTGTTTATTTTTTATGCCTTAATACATGGGTATCTTTAAAGAAACAATACAACTTTAAATCTAAGAGTATTTAACATGGAAATTCGTATGTAAACTGACAGAAAAACTTTGACCGTTGGGTACTCACTTCTCTAAGATGTTGTTAGTTCTCTAGGGTAACAAAGCGTACGGTCCTTATGTTTTAACCTCAAGAGACTATGTTAGAACCATTTACTGCTAATTAGCTCGAGCCCATGTAGCCTGGAAACAAGCTCTCCATTATTTGGGGGAGTCGCGAGAGATCACGCGAGACCAGCACGCAAAAGGAGACGCGAGTACAAGTATCCTAGGTACCAGATTTTTTTCTCGCGTGCGGCGGGAATTTTCGGTGTTGGCCGAAGGCCGACACATCTTCGGTGGTAGGCCGAAGCCGCGAGAAAGACTTGACAGAAACCTGAAACCGCTCTAGAAAAGTCTCTGGCGCTCAGGGTAGAGTACGAGGGGCGGGGAAAGAAAGAGAGAGCTAGCTTGCAACGATCTCTCATAAATTTTCATTTCCACCCCGCAAACCTTCGCCGCTTAGCCGCGCGTATTCTGACCATAAATAAAGAGCTTGCTAGCAAGCTAATATGTTGGTTACCAAACTGAGCTCTCAATTTGACTATGGCCACCTTAGGGGCTGAAAATGTAAAATTTATGTTACAACTGTACTTGATAGCTTTCAGGACCGGAAAGGCATAAACCTTAAAATGATCAACAGTTACCAAGTTATTGGACTGTATGGCATGAAATATAGGAGCAAGAAAAAAAACTGAACGCAAGGGGGAGACACGTCCGTTCCCCTCGCGTGTCTTTCTCGCGCTCCCCTTTCATTTTTGAGCCGAAATGACATTCATGTGCCTTCTCCGAAGGCTACCAAGATGTCATTATTTTGTTCTTCTTTCAGCCTTTGCCATGGCACAGATTTTTCTGCTCCTTTTTGGCTCAGTTTTACTGGCGTTATCCTTGTCTCAGGAAATGAGTCCAAGGTGTCTTCAACTGGCTGTACAAAAAACCAATGGCTGCAGTGTTCCTGCAGGCTTATGGGCTCCCTACAAAAATACTTTTACTCCCGCTTGTTACAAACATGATTTCTGCTACTTCTGTGTAAGTATTGCCTGTTTGGTAAATACTAACCTAGAATTACATATCTCACACTCGCGAAACTCTGTGAAGTTGAACCTAGCGCCCCTCAAGTTAAGCCCTGTCGGGCAAGGTTAGGAACTGGACGGATGACTCGCCATGAATATCGCCAACTTTCCCTTCGTTGAAAGCTGAGAGCTCCGTCCTGGCAGTCCGATAACGAAATAACCCGCGTCGCGGAAACCGCCTGTGTATACCAATGATCTAGAAGATGCGTGGGCCGGCTGCAACTCAGGCTATTAACGAAACTACTCTAGCCAAATCACGTCAAAAAATAGATCCTCTGAATTCTTAAATAATAGGCAAATAAGGATTGTCAAGAGAGATGGGATTGTCTATGAATTGGGTAATTAAACGTCATGTTCTTTTGTATTATTTGTTTGCGGACAGGGTCACCACTTTGGATGGACGCGGACGCAATGTGATAGCACATTCGAAAGGGACATGCACAAATTGTGTGAGAACCACAGCAATCGCAGAAAGCGATTGATTTTCTCCAAAGAACGGCGTTGTAGAACTGCCGCTAAAATGTACTTTTTGGCGCCTAAAACTGTAGGCAGCCGTTACTGGGTAAAACTCTCCCCTCCATGGTGCCGCGATGCCGAGAATTGTGGAAATCCCAACATTTCCCTGCGGTAGACCAAAAAAATGTTACTTAAGACTGAAATGTAACGAAATGTTGCCAAACGGAAGTTAATAATCAACGTTTTGTGGTGTGCTTAGTTTCGATACAAAGTGATTCTTTCCCTATACTCTTTCAGATACTACAACTAGTGAAATCCTTACACTTGTCCCGGGGGGTACTCCCTTATAAGAGCTTAATGGGGACGTGCGGCCAGCCAGGGTATGTTTTTCTGAATTTTTGTCTTAAACAGGGTATCGAATTTATCATTTTTTTTCTTAATCAGGGTATTGATCTATCAATTTTTGTCTGAAACAGGATAAATGTCTTAAACAGGATATCAAAAATCGGAATTTTGTCTTAAACAGGGTAGGAAAATCAGCGATATTTGTTTTAAACAGGGTCAGGGTATGAGTGGCCGCGCCGCACCTCCCCACCCAGGGATATATCGAATACCCCCCGGGACCCTTGTAAAGGCGCCCCTTTAGGGCAGAGCTTCCCTGATTACGCCATTACAGGGGGTATTGTACAGTACCACAAATGTTCCCCGACCGCAAATGATCCCGAGAGGAAAATCGGAATGGATTGTACTCATTCCACAAGTAATTACATTACTCCTCCCTCGGATCCTTTCATGTATTTGTTAATCTTCCTGACTTCTTTGTTGATATGAACTCCTTCGAACTCTTAGCTTAATCGAAGCTTCATTCACGGTGGAGCACAAATAACAAAAACAGTCTGAACTGAACAGAGTCAGTATTAACGGGGTTTGACTGTAATCTTATCCTGACCATCCCCCTCCCCACCGTAATTTTAGAATGGTGAATTATTTGAACCATTTTTTTCCTTTTACAAAGTGTTTGAAGAGACTAAAGAGAGTTCTAACGCAAGCCGACGCAGTAAGAATCTAATTTGTTTTTGAATTCCCACAATCAGGAAAGAGTGGGGATCTTGTCTCCAGACTTGACGTTAGTTCTTCCTCCTTGAAAAATATATTAAAGTGCATATAACGTAAACATTATGTAAATAATCTGGAAAAAAAGTCATATAAAGGGAATTTTAATCTCAACAATCTTAAATTTGTTAAAAAATCCATCTAGCCGTTAGAAAGTTATTAGCTAATTTGTTAAAGTAGACCAAAATGTTTGAGAACCGCTAAGAAGAGCGCCTTGATACATGTTAATCAATTTCCTTCTTTCTAGGAAGGCTGAAGCAAACTCCATGATCTTTCACACACGTTTTTAAAAATATTGAAACTACGATGACGTGAAATTGCATGTCAAAAGCACTTCGTCTTTTATCATAAAAACTTCATCCCAAAATATCTCGATACAGATTTCGCTTAAACTTCACGAACATCGAGACGGCTATTGGAGACCATCATTGGAGGAAAAAGCGCCTGTGAACGATTTTGGAAGAACAGTTCCTAGTGCCGTAAAGTACTGCTTAAAGTAAAACAGGTAATGGCGTCATTCCGTTGCTATGATAACTCCGATGTCATTGCAACTCTGATCATAACAAATTTTGATCTTCATCTAACACAAGTGTGGTGGCAAACGACTACAAACAAAGCGAGAAGTTTTTCTGACAGTCAGCCGGTGAGCGGTGCTTCTCACTCAACAGTCTCAGTTTGTCACTACGTGTATTTTACGAAGCATTCACAACAGGACTTTTTGCTTGCTTTTATTGACATACCGAAGTAGTGGACAAGGTACAAAATTTACCTTTTCAATGCGCAAGAATCTCATTTAGTTTCGCCGGAATAAATTAACGCCGATGACGTCACGCATGCCAATTTCGATAGGATGATGTCATAGTTTATTTTGAGTTAGCAAGGAGCAAGTGATCAAGTCAGAATACCCTAGGGGTTGACGTCATCAAATAAATGTTGAGATCATAATCTATAAATAGAAAAGTGCTGTCATGTCCCCACTTGATCATGATGTCAAAAAGAAGGATGATGTTAAAAGAAGGAAAAAGGCGGTTAGGCGAATGCGAAATCGTACTGAGTTTTCGCGCAAAACATTAAAACGAGGTCGAAGCGAAGCGAAGCGAACAACTGTCTGTCAATCAAAAATGTCAATCTTCTCGTCAATCCTCTTTCGAGGAAACGACTAACTATTGAAGTCTCAGCCCTTGATGAGCGTATGGTTTTGTCAATTCACACTCCGTTAAAGTCTGTTATTATTCATTTAAAATATTTTCCCAATTCTGATTGGCTGAAAGCACACGCATAATTCACCATAACTAGCTACCGGTGATCAAATTTGGAAGAATTTTGCGTTTAATGAACCGATGACGTCTCAGGCGCTGATTTCGAAAATTCACTGTACGCTTTCGGCCAATTAGAAAAGAGATAGTGAGTTGAGTTGAATAATAATCAGGCCTACCAGGTACGTGGCGCTGCACTCTGCTTTGAAATATGTCTGCATGATTTTTAGTTATGGGACGGTGTTTTACTAGTCTTCATTTACGTTTTGGCGAATTATTGCTGAGAAACATTTGGGTCTGTGTCAACACAAATCCCACTAGGGATGCCTTCTGTGTGCCATTTCTCCTTTGCTACAATTAGGTTTCAATTAGGGCAAGAAAGCTTTTGATACGACTGTTTGTGTACAAACTTCTTCAAAGTTTACTTAGCTGACAGAAAATACTGTGCATCGATAATGTGCCGATCATAATTCTGAGCAGTGGCGGTACTTTTTGAGATTCAAAAAGCCATTATAAAAACGTATGGATAAGTCTCAGAAGAATCAGTCGTGGTATTAGTGTGGGTCTAGTTAAAAAGAGACTACCGTTCAATTCAGAAAATCGTTGCGATCTGTAGGAGCCGCAGATAAACATCCCAACACGTCAATAGTATTCAAGATAAAGGAAACTGGCGAGCACTTTGTAAAAGACCCGCTCATAGAAGAAAAGTTAGGAACACAAGGCACCCCGGCTTCTTGGATCAACGGTTTCAGATTTTGCTTTGAGAGAGCCTTTTTGCCAAGCCACAAATGGGTCTACGAAGGATAAAAACAATTCCTTAGAGCCCTTTTTGTTCTTTTTTTGCCGAAGACTGCCAGTGTATGTCAGATCAGTTAGATCGGATCCGCTGCAAGCGCATGCTAGGCATACTTTTGGCCAGATCTTATAAACACTGAATGATCCCTCGCGGTTTCCATTTTCAGGGATCTGTAGAACTGGACGCTTTATTACCTGATTTTATTCAATCATTTTACGAAATCTGAGCAACCAATAGTAACTGAACGGTAAGAAATATCTTACTGAGGAGAAATCTGTTTTTTTTTTTAATTTTGATTTTCTGATTGCTTAGCTGCTATTAATCTTTCCGTTAATCAATTTGAAACAGTCGTTATAATTTTTGAGGGAGGATTGAAAATAGAGTTAACTGAGAATATTAAGTGAGCTGTCTCATTTTATCCACCTACAGAAAGAACAGCACCTGAAAAGAGTAAAAGTTTTCGTTTCCTCCACGAGTTTAAATTTCTCACTTGATTCTATTACCCTACAAAAAGCTTTGTGAAGACCGTTGTTTAATAGAGAAAACGTTTTCATAAAAACACTCGTAAAACTAATACCTAATACAAGTGGGGAACCACCAAAACAAGTTATAACAAATTGTTCACATAAAATAATAAAGTTAACATCGAATCTTACTAACTGGCATTGTCAGTCTTCCCCCGTTTTCAATTCAGAGTCACGTGATAACGATGATCCAAGTCTTGGCCCTCTATGTACTGCTGTTGCTACTGTCTTTGCTCGCAGAAGGAGCAACGCAGACAAACTCGTCCTCGTGTCCAGTTCACATCAATGGCCGCAGCATTCTTTGCGATTTTCCGTTCATCTACAAGACAAAGTTCATTTCCCCTTGCAACAAGCTCGATGTCTGTTATAGGTGTGTAAGTTTTAAGCTTACAACAAACGTACAATGTATCGAAAGGCGATGGGTGCTATAGCTCAGAGAGTTATATAAGGGTTAAAACTTCTTATTGCGTTCGCTTTGTTTCTTGCCAAAGAGTAACTCTATAACCGCACAGACTCTTTTCGTTGGCTCTGACGCAGGACTAGTCCTGTATAGGTCGGCGTTAGATACCAGTTACCGTTGGCTACCTTATCTTAAACAACTCTGTTCACATAACCAATTAGTTGTATTTAAGTCCCAACTTCGCAGCCCCACAGTATTTTAAAAACTGGCTTCTCTATTTGGTCGTCATGGTAACCCTGCAATTACTCTCAAGGATTCATTATTATTCCCTCTCAGTCGCATTATAATCAGTTGTAATAACAGTTTCTAGTCTCTGAACAGAGCCAGAAACATGGTTGGACCAGGGATACGTGCGATAAAGCATTCCATAAAGACATGGACAAAGCGTGCGAGAACAGCTCTAAAAGAAAGCGATTTTTCTCAGTCTACAACTGGATCAAAAACCTGGTAGTGACCGTGAGTGACAAGGTGAAGCGTTGTAAGGCAGCTGCTGACATCTATTACAAGTCTGTCTACCACCTTGGGCATGTGCAGTTTGAGAAAGTTTCACCTGCCTGGTGCAGCTTGCCATTCGCCAAGAAACTTGGTGATCCTAGCATTGTATTGGGTGTATAGGATTATGGAGTGTCCTTTTAACTTATAAAACTGTCTTTGTAGAAAAAGATGTAATACATTCGCAGTATGGGGAAACCGTTCTTACTTTGGGAATAAAAGCAACCAAATGCAAAAAAGGTCTCCTTTTTGGTTTTAACTGATCGGTTGTAAAATTTGTACTCAATCAAATGATTTTTTACATTTGAACTAAAAACTTTAGTAATTGCCATCTAATCCTTTCCCTGTCTTGTAATAGACCAATTTCGATAAATTAAATTCATACATGGTTTTGAGGCTCCGGGGAATAAAACAAAAGACATTGCGCAGAATGCGTATTGTTCTCGGGACACTTACTTCCAGTTCAACAAAGTTCGTAGATCTGTCATATTACGCGCAATCATGCAGAGACTCTATGAAAGCGCTTCAGCCATTGGTTGTCAAGAATGCACGACGAAGCTCATCAATATGTTGTAGGTGGCAAACTAAACAATGAATGCAGCACGCTATTGTTTTCTCCTTTTAGCTCTTTTGTTTCGCAAAATCGCGAATCCATTGCTGAGCTTCAAGATGATTTCTCCTGTTTTATTCCCCCAAACCTCCCAGCCAAGTATGAATTTTAAGTTATCGAAATTGGTCTAATCGGAACCGCCCATGACTATTATGCTGCAGGCTCCATTTTAAGGCGTACGAGCCCTCATCGTCCAAAAGAAATGTTTAGCGGTGAAAGTGAATAAAGCCAATACCGCTGATCCAACCTCGTCCGCAGGGGTCCCTTTTTATTTGTCCCCATCCCCACCGCTTACCAAAAAGACCGCGGCCTCTGAGAGCGGGATTGCACGATAACATGCACATCGGGTAGGGATATTTTTGCTAGGACAGAAATTTAGCGGTAAGGTTTCAAAGGTTTGATTTTCCTGTATTTTCCGTTTCATTGTCAGAAGCACACAGCATGAGCAGCCGAATAGGTAAATTCAATGAACTATGATGATAAAGTTGGCCCCAGTCTTTCCGGGAGTTTTCCAGGCAGCCCATAAAGATCAAGAGGAAATACTATCGCATAAAGTGCCTCAAAATCACTCAAACGTATATATATATATTTAAAACCAGTCAGACTTTTCATTCCAACCTTGCCTGATTGCTACAAAAATAAGGGAACGTGGCATTCCAATCTTGATGTATTACTCTCAACCCGTTGACGAAACTCCAACATATCATATTTGACATGAAGACAAAAGGCTTTGACATTAACGACGTTTTTGTAGTCCCTCTCCCGAAAAAGGCTCAAACATTCCTGCCATACTATTCACGGAGAAAATGCCCGGATGTTTGCTATAGAAACCGACAAAAGGCCGCGGTTGTTAAGTTTTGTTTGTACGATTTTCTATTTAAATGCATGCTTTCTTCTACCCTGGTCCCAAAAGTTTTTCTTACTTTTCAGCCGCTAATTTTTTTCAGCGGGCGTAGACCGCGAAAACACAAGCCGTGTAGCTTACGAAAAGGCTTTCAGTTTGTTGCTTGGTGATACTTTGTTCTTTTTCATTCTAAGAGACTTAAACCATACAAGTCATTAAATCCAAAAATTGATGGTGTGAACATCCAAGAAGTTTCCACGGTCAAATACTTAGGTGTCACTTTTGACTCAAACTCGACTTGGAAAAATCATGTTAGTGAACTCTGCTTAAAACTATCGAAAACTGTAGGTATATTTTCCAAATTATTATGCTTTATTATTCCCTTATTTACCCCTTTCTTACTTATGGTATTCAAGTTTGGGGTCTCACATACCCAACCTACCTAAAGCCAGTAACTACTTTGCAAAAACGAGTCATCAGAATAATGACTTTTTCCGACCCTAGATCTCATTCTGAGCCATTGCTGAAGTTTCTCAGACTCCTAAAATTCTCTAATATAATTCATCTTGAAATTCTCTCTTTTGTTTATGAGTGGTACCATAAACTAAGCCTTTCTTGTTTTGTCTATTATTTTAACCCAGTATCTTCAATTCATTCATATAATACACGCCAATCAAAGAGTGATAATCTGTTTGTTAAATCTGTTCAAACCACTCAATACGGCATTCGTTCTCTCAGTTACACTGGTCCAAAACTTTGGAATTCTTTATCTATTGATGTTAAGAAAATCAGGCCGTTATCCAGTTTTCGTCAATATATCAAGAATTCTGTTATTGATGGTTATAATACTATTATTGATTCCTAATGTTTTACGATTATATTATCTTAACTACTATTTAATTAATGAAGTAATACTTTTTATCTAAAACAACTATTTTGTATCTATATTCCTTCTACTCATATTCTTGTTTGGGTCACCTACTGGGTTAGTTCCACGAACTATTTAGGTGTCCCAAGCTCTGCACAATGAACCTACAACTGGAATTCTCTTTCCCTTCACAATCTCTCGATTTTATATTTTATAGCACTAATTTGTATTAATTATAATTATTCTGTGTGAGTTTAAATAAAAATTGACTTGACTTGACTTGACTTGACTTTCGACCTCAGAAAACCTCCCGCCGAATAATGAGGTCAAAATGTCTTCGAACAACATTCATGTCAATTCGATCTTTACCTTGTTCACGTGCATATTACATGCACTACGCATGTAGTATTTTACAAACAACTTTGCTCAAACAAAATTTACCTCAAGAACAGCGGTGAGAGACATCCTCACAATCCCCTCAGTAGTTCCAATTAAACGAACCAATTAAATTGATTTGCGTGTATATAAAAACATCAACCAGCAAGAAGCGCCCGTGGGTCAAATCCTGTCCCTATGGTCTGCATGAAAGTGAGATTCAAGGCCAAGGTAATTCGAGGTTTTCTCTCCCTCCTCGCCGCTTCGCGGCTCGCTTTCACTCACTCGGAAAAAAATGACAAGAAAAACCCCTTGGACTATGGTAACTTTCCCCCGTCATGCCCCTAAACTTCGATAAACTCGATGTTCCTCGTCGCTCGTGAGGGAAATCCGAATTAAAATGCACAAGATAACAATGAACGATCCGAAAATGACAAGTTTTATTTTGAATGTTAAATTGCTACAGTGTGGTCAACAGAAAAAACACACTGCTTTATATAAATCAAAGGGTGCCTATGGCTAACGCGTGGATTAATAACTTTAAAAATGAAAGCTGATAATGAACTTGCAATTAGTCTACCGGTATTATTTAAGTCTGTCAAAAACTGAAAATACGTAAAAAAAAAAAACTAAACTAAACTAAGAAAACTTGACAAAAGCAAAACGACCCCCCAAAAAAGAAAAACGGTTCCTTCGGTGGGAGTCGAACCACACACCATTAATGCATCAGTCAATTCCACCTGCCCCCAGCCCCCCCCCCCCCCCCCCGGGCATTAGCATTTTTTTGCCTTGGATGGCAAATTCCCGGGGGGGGGGGCTTTTGGCGTGTAAAACCCCCGGGGGGGGG
>BOPM01000275.1:269026-281254 GCA_022179025.1 Porites australiensis | reverse complement strand
CTTGGATGGCAAATTCCCGGGGGTGGGGACTCTTGAGCTGTCAAATCCTCCGGGGTGGGGACAAAAAAAGAGGGCAAATTCCCCGTCCTCCGTCAACACCGCAACATTTTTCATTGATCGCACAGTCGAATAGTGCCATTTTAAGCATTTTAATGTGCGATTTTTTGTTTCAATTAACGTCTTCCTTTGTAATAACGCTAGGATTCTAATTAACACTTCGCGACGCAACGACATGCACCAGTTTATGGTTTTAGTATTGATATAAAATTGTTCACATTAAAATTAATAGAGCGTTGTAAAGTTACATGACTGTTATGAATAGTTTTATAAATATGAACATGAAAGGATGTTCTTCAAATAATATCAACAGAAATTTGATTCAACAACCAAAAACGTTGATTCACATCGATAGCTACAATTTCGCTATGTAATTCTGGTTTGATAAGCAATGAAGAAATGCATGCATAAAATCGAGAACATGCCTTTACAACCCTCTTCAAGTTATTCCTGTCCTTTACAGATGAGCCAGTCTGCTTTTTTTCCAGTGAAACCTTCTGCGTAGTTATATTCTGATAGGAAACCGCGAGCGTCAAAAGCTCGGGAATGGCCCGGGGGTTGGGAAATGCCCGGTCCCCGGGCAGTGTAAAATTTGCAAATGCCCCGCAGTAGCCCGGGGGCGGGGCTGGGGGCGCGGGTGGAATTGACTGATGCATAACGTGTAAGGTCATCGCACTTCTATTGTGCAATGGTACCAAGTGTTGAACATCAGTGGAAAACTAATTATGTTTATCGTTTTTTCCTATAAAATTCTGACGGTAGACGCTGTTTGAGGGTACTAAAGCTTTTTTTAATTAAGCTATTTTTCACATCTTAAATTACCCTGCGTCGCAGTCGCGCAATGGGCTAATCTGTCATTTTAGTCTCATCTGATCTGACGGGTCACAATTAAGCCGGTTCAAACCCTTGCCAAGCCAGAAATAATAATTATTTCTTCCTCATAATTATTCCTTTCCCCTGAAAGAATAAATCAAAGAACTCGAAGACAACTCGAACTAATTCAGAAGCAACTTCGGGGCATTCGGAAGCAACTTCCAGACCTCCGGATGCAACTTTGAAACATTCCTGAACTGCGCGAATCCTTTACTTCACACTCTGCCGAAGTAATAATTGTTTAAGATGCGGTTTCATAGTTTTACTCTAAATAATGATCCTCTTGTGTTGCTATTAATAAAAAAAAAAATGAGAATGAGCTTAAGCAGTAAGTTAAATAAACAACACGATGAAACTACGAAGTGTGCGGACTTGTCGGAATCATAGCTATGTCGGAATTTAAAAGCTAGCGATTTCATGAGATTCCACGATAAACATTATACTTACCCTGGACAAGAATCTGTAAAAGACGCATCCCACGTAAGAAAATAGACTGTTCAGCGTCTCTTCAGGATCATTTTGATTGAAAACATTGAGAAATTTTCCTTTGACTGAAATTATTGTCTAGAACTGGGGCGTCTGGGGGCTTCCCCACTTCCGGCATGCTTCCATACAGTAAATCGTTGCCGTAGTAACATGGATGACCTAAGACGGCACAAAAATTTCGCTTTCCCTAGGGTTCAGCGACCGTGGGGAGGATTGGGTGGGGAAAAGGGAGATTTTAAAAGCCCCCCAAATTTTTGGAGATGGTCGTACCTTGATTATTCTTACTAATTAGTTTCTCATCTACTGTGAGAAACTAAAGCCCGAAACATCAGAACTTGCTAACATGACGTTTATAGGGTAGGAAACGGTAAGAAATTTTAAAACACACACAGACAACTCTTTATGAGGTGTGTTAGACTGGCTGTTTATGTGCTTTTTACCCGTTTTATCGATCTTATGGTAAAATCCAATACAAATCCTTCTAATCTGGCTTCGAGTACGCTGTTGTGAGTCTGGCTACCCTGTGATGGGGTTGGAAGTTGTTTTGCCACCATGGAGATGGTCTATTCCATCGAGAGGAGGGTTAAGTGGGGTATGCAAATCCGCCTTAAAATTTCGCCCTGAATTAAAATTCGGGCAAAAATGTCATTATTACAAGCAAAGTCCAAAATCCAGCTAGGCCCAAAAAGTGGATGAATCCGCAATTGCAGGATCCGGAAAGTCGTTAAATCATATCTCGCTTTAAATCCGAAATCCGGGCAAAAATATTTCAAAATCCGCCAATCTGTTCGCCTATTCCGCCCCTCCATTAAGAGTGTATACGTAGCTAAATGTCGTGGGTCGTGGGTAGTGGGTAGAGGTCGTCGGTCGTGGGTGTGGATGTGGGTGTGGGTAAATGTCGTGTGTAAAAAAATGTCTTCCAAAAAAGAAAAAATTAAAAAGCAAAAAGTTGTAAAAATCTCCGGGTACATACCAGTCCTATTCCCCTTTCCCGCGGTCAGCAAAACAAATTATCGAATCCTCTAGTACATACGGGCACTAAAAAGGCATTTAGGTGAAAAATAAAAGAAACTCTGTACACTATGTAGACCTGAAGCAGGCTTAAGAAAAACCTTCGTAACGTAAGAGACCTAAAACTTCTTTAAGAAAGACTTCTATCCAAAAATGTGAAATAACTCAAAATTGTCCTTTTCCCCTCCCCTTTCTCACTGTGATCGCATTCCATCGTGTTAAAAAAATCTTTGCTGATCACTGGAATTGTAGATCGAATAAAGATTAATAGTGAGCAGCCATTTCCATTCAGCGAGTCAGAGCTGTCCCATACTTTCTGCCAATTGCAGGTATAATTTACCTCTGTTTCGATTATTTCGCGGCGATAGCTCTGGTATGGATAAATCTTCATCGGCAACATGTCTTTTATACAGTGATGTTGTGAAAGGGGAGCAAAGTCCCACGTAGCTTAGGAAATATCAGGAAGTGGACGAGGAAGAGGCCGTGACGAACAAGGCAATCAAGGAGTTGGAGATTTTCGTTTCATAAATATTTTACAATTGTTTTCTATGTATTTCCTTTTTTCTATTACTTTACTTTATCATTTTTTTTCTATACTTTTTTTTTACCCACGACATTTACCCACACCCACGACCCACTACCCACGACCCACGACTTTCAGCTACACTCCTCCACAACAGCCACTTTTTTTGTCACGGCGGACAGTCCATATATTGGCTCTTGTTTAAACCTCTCTACAACGGCAACGGCCACTAAAGCGTATCCCCAACTGCCAAAATAACCTCTCGACAACGGCCAACCTAACCCTGACAATTGTCCATAAAACAAAGAAAACCAATAAATTATATTACCCCGGGTATGACCCTACTTTTCTGGCCATTTCAGGCCACCAAATGTTCCATTTTCTCCGCGGGATAAAACTATAAACTTACACATTTTATCACAACTTGGTTGGTCAACATTCATTTTCATACGAGACGTCCAAATGTTATAAAAAATGTAAGTTTAAAAATAGTTTGCTACGGGGAAACCTGCATGCCAAGCTCATACAAGTAGTCAATGCACAGAGCAATATGGAACGTTCTAAACGTGATGAGTTTTATTTTGAATATTTAAGTCTTTTAAGTAGGCCTAACAACAGGTTTCTTAGTTCTATCTGAAGAAAAGCAAATAACTATTTAAGTACAAGAATACAAAGGCTTCTGTATCTTACTGTAATTTACCACTACACTAGGTATACAATGACTTTCAAAACCTGCAAAGCCCTTCTTTTTTTGGCTTTTTATTTCTTTAAAATTGTTTAATTTTCCCTTAACCTGTCATATAAATTTTCCATTTTTCAAGAAATTGTCTAGTAATCTGTGACCTTTTACGAGAAACTTTGATCACTTGTTTTCACGTTTCCAGACAAAAGTAGAGGTTTCAAAAGAATTCTTCAAGAAAAAGGAAACATCACATGACAGGTTTACAAACAATTAAGCAATTCTCTTTTGGTTAAATCTAGTTTATATTTAATACTATATTGAACTGTTTACATAAGAACTTATACAAACCTCACGGAAGGGCTACAAGCTGTTAGCTAAATACGGCGGGTTTGAAATATTTTCATTCGGCATTAGAAACTATTTACGATACATATCAAAAAAATAATTCATCCACAGAAGGTTACATGATTTACACAAAGAAAAGACTAAATAAAATTTACCATATCCATAATTGTGAATATATTCCAAATAGAGAATATATAGTTCTCAACATAATACTACAGCACAATAAAACCGTTACAAAACAATGAAATGTACAAAGACATTTACAGTTGTTTCTGATCCAATATGACCAGACTTGAATTGAATTGTTACTTCGCACATTAACTATGAAGCTCATTTGAGTTTACAGTTTTCCCAAAAATAACCTGTTTCAAAAATACATATAACTATTCTATACACTTAACGCAAAGTAAAGCACTTTTCAACAGGCTTTGGACAAAATTAGTTAAAATTAAACTATACTGTAGTATTACCATGATATGAATAGATAAGTACGACACTCTCACTCCTAAATGAAAAGCATTGCTTGTAGCAACCATGATTTCCATATACCAAACTATGAATGACAATCAATAAATGTTAAAACTACGAGTTTACCACTACCTTTTAATCACTTATTACACCAAAGCAATTTAGAATACTAACAAACTCTGTTGGCCGAGAAAGAATAGCATTCAAATCCACCCGAACAGACGGAAACAGACAGCAAGTCCAGGACAGATTTCGCCAGCGTATTCTCTGGGAGTCACCATCAAAGGATTCAAAGCACTTTACCCTTTTTCAAGTGGTCATCGGAAAATTTTGTTGCCAATCCTTAACTTTTTCACACTGACTGATGTTGGCTTGAAGCAAGATTATACATCATCATTGAGCTAAATTATCTTAATCACAACAATTAAACACCATAAGAATCGTCACCCCAACATGCTTCTGTGTTTTATACAAATCCTGTGGGGTATGGACTACCAACAAGGTTTTAGCCAGAAGGGAGTCCAGCCGTCCTATGGACGCCCATTTTTGGAATAAATAAGAGGAAAATTCACTTAATCTCTTATAATTTTATGACAAAACATACCTTCTGGACGGCCAGTTTTCAATGTCTGGCTAAAACCCTGACTACCAAGACTATTGCAAGTATGGTTAGGTGAAATGACTGAACGATAAACACATTTTGTACAAACGAGACAACGATAACTTAAAAACAAACAAACAAGAATAGTTGTTTAACACAATGTAGGTGCCGTTTTACAAGCGTCAACAAATTTATTTTCAAAACAGCTTGGTTCACTGTTACTAAGTATATTTAGTAACTGAAAAACTGGATGACAGCGAAAGAGCAAAAGGAATCAAGGAGGTCCATTAGTTAATGTTCGGGCATCAAAAAAAGCAATTCAAGAAACTCAACGCTAAAGTTTTTATGAAAAGATATCCACCAAACCACCGTCATTGACTTCGTAGCAATTTCAATGTTTCTCAAAATTTTAATAAATTTGACAGCGAACGCTTAGAGGAAGAACTAGGCCATGCTATTGCGTTGTTCTCTCAGACAAAAAACTTTGTTCCTCACTGTGGGTGTACACCAGTGACATACTGGGGGGTAGACCTGGGTGAAACTACTTGCGCCTATTCCAGGAGGGAGAAGTTAGGCACTTAATGATACAAAAACGGCAAACGCACAGGCCGAATGTATCCTTTTTGGGACGTAACGAGCTTATAACTACCTCAGTAAATCAGCCGGGCAGGTTTCCATCAGTAGAAAGTGGCGCTTAAGTCAAAATGGAAAGAGATTTGGCACGAGCCGCAGTCTACGTCCTGCGAGGAGGTAAATGACGTGAAATCGGTTGATCTGATGTCAGTCGGAGTCGTCCGATTCGAAGAAATCGTTAGCCGTTAACAAGAAGCGTTCTTCCAAATCAGGAGCATCTAACATTTCATCTTTAGATGACGAGTTTGGAACGTTGGACCTTGAAGGGATTCCCCCTACCGGCTGTAGTCTTGCCTGACTTGTATCTACCATGCCTTTCGGCGGTGCCGTCAAGAATTTCGAAGACAATGCACGTTCGAGCTTGCAAAGATTTATCACACATACTCGATCTGCAGATGAAAAACAAATAGCTTTGTCCTCTTCAGGCGAAACGGTCATGCTGACGATCTTTTCCTCCCCATGTGTAATCCTCACGAATCCAATGGCTTTTGATTCAGCAACATCCCACAGGAATACCATTCCATCAATGGCATAGGATATAAGGTAACGATTTACTTTTAGAAACCTGCAGAATTCAATTTTACCGAGATGACCACGTAAGATTTGCCTAGAGGAATGGATATTAACTAAAGACAGATTGTAGACAAAGATTAGGTTCGCGATGCAGCAAACTAGAAACTCGTTGTCCAGCGAAACAGTGCACTGACTGAAGTTAACTGGATTGTAAAAACTCCCCACTTCCACTCTTTTCAGTAAGCAGCAAGGATGCTTTTGGAACTTCCAGATCTCAAATTCGTAGTAGCCACACAGTATAAGCTTACCCATATCGGATGAGAGGCAAAAACAATCTACAGTCTGCAGTAGTCCTGGTGATTCAAATGACTCTAACATCGCTTGTTTTCTAACATCCCAAACATAGAAATGCGGGCCCTTGAAGTCGTCCTGAATACAAACGAAAAGTAAGCCGCTATCAGAGGTAAAGTGCAAACATGCATCCATGATACCAAACTTGTCCTCAAAAACTGTACAATGAAATCTTTTAGATCCTGTTAGGTTTTGTAACGTTAATTTGTTTTTGTACTGTACAGAAATAAGTTTTCCATCTGGCGAAAAGACGTACTTTGGGTGGCGGGGCGCAAACTTGGGAGGAGAACTTGCCAAACCGAAAGAGGACATGAAGTCGAAAACCACGATATCATGTTCATCCTTAAAATTCCAAAACGTAACGACTGAGCTGGAACTAATACACGTCACAGTATGGCTTGAACTGAACTTCGCTGCGATAGTCTTCACGGGGCAGAAACGAACCCGTCGAAAAAATTTGAAAGGACTAAATAGATTGTTTAAAAAGACAAACTTTTCTTCACCACTACTACGAAACAAGTAACCAACTTGCTTTTCTTTTTTGAACAGTACAAAGTTAGATCCTGACACACTAGTGAAAACTTTGCCTGTTTGAAGAGAGAGAGCATAAAGTGAACATCCAGAAGAATACACAGCAAGGAGATCATCATTCGTTAAAGTAAAATTGGATACACCGGTGATATTATGCTCATCCTTGGTAAAATTATAATTTCTGTGATTCTCTTTTTGGATTCTCGTTCGCAGCAAAGTAACTTTGCCAGGTATCAAGCCCTTGATGTACCAGTTTTTTTCTGGTGAAAGGGTTAGGGAAACATCATTGTGAAAGAGATTAAGAAAGCCTTTAGGTAAGTGCGTATAAAAGTCAGACTTGAGTAAATAACAAAGCTGCTCAGCGCTAGATTCAATTGTAGGAAGCTCCTTTTGCAGTCGACAAAGGAAAAATTTCCAATTGACGCGCAAATGCTCGGGAGGCACATCATTTGACCTAATGAACTCCTCCAACTCTTTCCGTAGCCACACTTCTTCAGAAAATTCCTTCTTGAGTATCCCGTGAAGCTGCCAGATAAACTGCCAGAGGTCTCCATTCTCTTTCAACCGCTCACAATTGGGCTCCAGTTGGCCATTCAGGAAACGTTCAAACTCAACTTTTAGCAAAAAGTAAACGGCAGAAACAATAGCAATGTTACAAACTGAAACAGCTTTATCGACCCAAGAACACTCAACACCTCTTCCCCGCAGATCAAGAGCAGCAGTCACGTGACAAACATACGCAAACGTGTTTAACCTGGCATCCTGGTTAAACACTTCGTGCAGCAAGGATTTTCCCGACTGAAGATTCCAAATCTGATATCGGAAGAGTCGAGGGTAAAGTTCAATGATAAGCTTACGCACAGTTGTAAGGCATAATTCTTTGTCTGATTGTGTTAATTCCTTTAACCTGCAGCAAAAGTAACAACAAGGATCGTCTGGTACGAACATCACATGACTTCGATAAGCCCGTGGGTCAACACCAAGAAATTGCATTAAGCATCTCGTATGCCTACCCATGATACCGATTCCAGCGATCCTATATGATAACTCGGCAAAAGAGCAACTCCTTTCCTCTTCTGGGCTATTCTCAATCTCATTCACAGCCCACAAAGCAAACAATTCTGTAAGACAACAACCGCGTTCACACATTGGAGGAAAGTGCAAAAGATTCGTTTTTACAACAATGTAATGTTCGTCAGTAGTGGTTAAACCCCACTGATAATCGAAAACATTTCCTGCGAACTGTGGTACGTCCTCCACACATCTTCCTTCAACCGAGAACCACTTGTCGAGCCGTCCGAAAAATACAAACTTGTCGTCCGAAGAAAACTCTAAATGGTTGATTTGTTTAATCGTATCTATGCTTATTTCAAAAGGGCCACTTGCTATTTGAAGTATGGATGCATAGAAAAAGAAGAGCGAGCGACCCTCTGCACCAACTACAGTTTGCTTGTTAGAAGCTGTGGCAAAGCAGTTACACCTACAAAGAAGTTCAGCAGTAGAAAATTCAAAAATATTCCACTCAAACCAAGGCGAGGGCACTTGAGGAATCGAAACACTTTCTTGGACAACATCTGAGGCGTTTCGTATGCATGACGGCAACAAGTGAGGACTTTCTACGAGAACATGAGCATCACTTTCCAGAGCTATGGAAATCTCCTGCAAGATATTCTGCTTTTCTCTCTCGTCAACAGCAAGGCAGCTGGCTGCACGTTCAAAATCTTTAAGCAGGTGGTAAATTCCAAATCTCCCACTTCGAATCCTTTCCTCCAAGAAACGATAACTTGTTAAACAACGGAACACAGACAACAGCGAATCCTTTTCTCCATCTTGACACAATAATTGAACACCAAACTGAACAAAACAACTCTGTAAATCTCTCTCGACAGACTTCAAACTTATTCCCGGATCGTAAATAAAAGCAGATAGAACTTCCTTAACAATTTCACTTAGGTAACAAGCTGCGTCTTCTTCGACAATATACAACTCTTTAGCTTTATTTTTGTTTGTTAACAACGCCGGGATCAGATTATGAAGAAAAGACACTGTCTTTTGTAGCACAACAAATTGGGAAACAGCATCGATAACGTCTTGTTGATTAAGACCTGATCTCTCTCTGTGGAGAACAAACGAAATAAACGACACGGGAAGCGGAGATGGTGCAGTTATGATACAGCCTAATAACTTGCTGTACAGATCTCTTCCCACTTCATCGTAAACACGCCGTAAATTCGTTTGAAAGAAGTCTTCAATATCCCCCGGAAAAAGCTCGTTTATCTGATCAACCTTACCTGAATGAAACGAATCGTTAAGTTCTCTCGCAATATAGAAAGCATATAAGAATAGTCCCTTACACTTTCTTGTCACGTCCTCCGCCGAGTAAGGGAAACGGGAGAAATCTACACTTTTTTCTAAAAATCGCTGAATGTCCTGTTCATGCTGTTGATAGAAGTTGCGCTGTTCACCGCTTCCCGCGCAAATCCTAATACACGGGTTGTACTTCTCCAATCTGCTCTGTAACATGTCTTCAGGGCGACTGGTAATAAAGAACACGAGCCATTCTGGGAGCCGGGGGAAACGCTCTTTAATAAGACAAATGAAATCTTTCCTGGACTTGTACTCTGTCTCGTCTAGAGCGTCAATAATGACTAATTTGCGTTGCGGAAATGGCTTGCACTTACTTAGTGGCTCTTCTAGTAATTTAGTACATAGTTCCTGCACCCCTAAATTAGAATTGGCTAACAACCTTCTTACACCATCCTCCCCTCCCATTCTACTATTGTACTCACTATTGCAATCACAGAGCTGACAGGATATAGTCCCAAGGAGATTCCTTGGATCATTTCTTGTGCCATCATAATGACGGCAAAAGTAAGCAGCACCAAGATGTCCAGCTTTCGTCATACGCTGCGCCAAAGTTCCTGCTATCACACTCTTACCGACCCCTGCATCTCCAAGGAGAACATAAGCTCTGGACTCCCCAGGGTAACTGAACCACTTGTCAAAATCGTCAAATAGCCACTTCCTTGTATCTTTATGATGACGTCCGGCAAAAAAGGCGATGTCTGCTTCGCAGTTAGCAATCTCTGCATTAAAAAGTAAAACGAAGAAAATTATCATCCACATGGTAAAGCTAAACTAACGTTTTTTTGTTGACAAGGAAGGATATTTAAATCCAGTTCTACATCAGAATCGCGGGCCAAAAAAGTGATAATGTTTGACTTTTAACCGCCTGGAAGGCTGGAAACTAGCAGTAGGAAAAATTTACAGGTAAAGAAACCATAAAAATGTGACACCCTTCAAATTCGAAAGTGACCGCAAAAGGTATACTCATCTGTTAACAAGGTTAGTTAAAGATAAAAATTACAGTGACGTTTTCGTGTTTAAATGGGCATGGGGGACGAGCGTTTCAGTCTTGGGCTCTTCGATCAAGTTTAAGCCCGCGTTGTAAGTAAACAGCGGAGGCTTTTAGGGTGAAACTGCTCACCAAAACTGTGGGGGCTTCGAACGCATGCTACTGATTTTCTTTTCGCCGTGAATGGGCTGTGTATGTTTTCCTTGCTATTCTGACAGAAAATTGACGAATGGGACTGTTATCTGGCAAGAAAACCGTCTTATTCTTTTTCAAGGGTTTTCATTTTCGTCTCAACATTCCCAGTGAAAAGTTTTACCCTGAAAGTTGCCTTTTCACCAAGTGGTGCGGTGCTTTCCCTCAACGCTTCGGTTTTATTCTCGTCAATGATATCTCTGAATCGAGTCAGTTGCCACAGGCAAATTTCGTGTTTAAAAGTCGTGTTTCCACAAGCTAAGTATGTTTGAGGACCCAAAATATAGTGGCTTGCCCTAATTAGGCGAAAGGATAACTCTACTGTGGATTCGTTTGAAGAAACTTTGGAGACGTGCATTATACTGGAACCATATAATCTAGACTCCTCGATCTCTTCAACAAAGGTTGTTTACCAGTTATGTTTGTTCAGGCGCGTAGCTGGGGTTTGAGAAGGGGTGTTCGTACTGGTACGAATATTTCTTAACAGCGAGAAATACTGTGAGCGCCAAAGGCGCAAGCCTCTAACTCCTCTAGGGGTTTCTTAAGGCAATTGCCCCCCCAGAAAATTTTGAAATCTAGAATACTGGAAATGCTATTTTCAGTAGTCTCCACAAGAATATTTCACACGTGATCAAGTCTAAAATAACAGGTATTTTAGTCACAACAACAATATTTCCGTTTGACTTGGAACATTCATACATAGTGATACATACCGGCTAAGTACACGAAACGTTTTACAAAACTCGACGTGTTCTGCAAGGTATCTCGGAGCAAAAGCTTAAGCCACCGGTTCCCCGGCTCCTCTCTGTTAGTTCTTGATATACATGATAGCCAGTGAGGAAACACACTCGCCCATGGTACATCTCAAGTAATTGTTCAGCCTTCTCATTGTGTTGATTGAACGCTTGCACTCGCACGATGTCACGGGAAGAGTAGCCGCAATCTTGAGAAGAATGTACAGGTTAGAAAAATCCTCAGGATCAAATGCTTTCAAGGACGCAGCGCATGAATCAGCCGTTATTATCCTAGCTTGCACCTTCATCCTCCAACGCTCAAATTCGGCAAAGAAGAGCTGTGGCGAAGACAGATCATCTTTGTATAGATCTACTTAGTCAGTTAGCAGTTGAGCAGTGATTTGGCTTTCCTAAATTACAGATTGCGCTAACCCGAGCAGCTTACTGACCCTCACTGGCTATCATGCACATCAAGTAGGATATGCCTATCCATCTGGACGAAGTTGTCAATTTCTTTGAAGGCCTCCACCCGAGGATGATGTAATTGCAAAGTTTGCTTTACTAAGCGCAATATGCCAGTTGTGAGTTCATAATTGAGAAGCCCATGTTGTGGTCCAAGTATATCCTAGTGACCTTGTATTATATGTAGTCAAAATAATCTCACCATTGAGGATATTTCCTTAACAGGCGTTCCGTATTTGAAAAATGGAGACTCGAAAGACGAAAGGCGGGGAATACGATTTTGGGGGAACCTAGGTGATACGTGTTTAATAGAAATTGACGTTTGACGCTGCTTTCAGCACAAAGACAGCGGAGCCGGGAAACTGGGGGGGGGGGGGGGGGGGGGGTTAAGTTTTTTTTTTGAAAACCTTT
>BOPM01000275.1:262836-269001 GCA_022179025.1 Porites australiensis | reverse complement strand
GGGGGGGGGGGAGGGGGGGGGGGCTAAGCTTTTGCTTTGAGATACCTTGCAGCACACGTCGAGTTTTGCAAAACATTTCGTGTACTTAGCCGGTATGCATCACACTATGCATGGAAAACAAACTTTAAGTGTTCTTAGTCCTACATCATTGACCTGCAAAGGGGGTTCGTGAGTAGTCTACTATGTTGCGAGATAAGCCTCGTTGGTGGATAGGTAAGGATAGTTTAGGGATAGTCTATGAAACCACCCATTGTTATAACATAGGCAAAAAATGCCTTCCTGCATACTAATTCGGTATAGGTTTACTAATGAGCGTCTCTCTACTTCAATAGGCTTGCCCGTTAACTAACTTGAGCCCGGTTTTCAGACCGTCTACTAAAAGGAAAATAGGAATAAGAGAAGCGATCACCTAGCAACGCGAGAAACGGCTTCCTATATCTTATTTAGCGATAAAACTATAAACAAAACACATATGCAAAGTGGAGCTGAAAACTCTCTATTTCAATTTAGTTCATGTCTTCTTATATAGCTCTAAAACTCGGATACATATAAACAAAACACATATACACAGAGTGGAGCTGAAAACTCTCTATTTCAAGTTTGTCTGACGTTTTCTCCGTTCTATCTCGAGGAAATGAAAAACTATTAATAAAAGTCTCAGAGTTTCACGCACCGTTAATCAGTTAATCATGCGAGTTCGCAAGCCCACCGTTGCATACAAATTAGCTCTACAGGAAAGACCCAAGGGAGCACCTTGACGTATTATTATGTAAACAATTTGAAATAACTTAACAAGGATCAATTAAAACACGCGACTAATAATTGCTAGTAATAAAATCAGACACGAGATACCGTTTTAAAGACTTTATTAAAAACAAAAAGAATCAAATACACAGCGATTTGTAAGGGATGGAAATTAATTAATCTTCATCTTCGTTCTCCGCTTAACTTTAGAAGGGGAATAGAAATTGGTTTCCAACGTCTTCACGTTTTTGTGTGTAACTGCTCCGCAATCGTGACACCGAAGAAAACCCTCTTTCATGTAATTTCTCAACTCGAGAATCTGGTGATCGCATATAGGACAAATCCTGTAGTAATCGTGCCAAAAGCATTTAGGACATTTCACGATCAATGTCCCGTACATATTAGAGTTCTCGCAGTGTTCACAGGGACTTTTGGAGAGAAAGGTGGTGGACGTTTCAGGGTTACTACTAGGGAACTTAAGATAGAGACGTTTTCGGGGCGAAGGCAACTTCAACCGGACGTGACATCATCATTTGTTGGATATTGCGCATGCTCTTGCTCACCACCTGGCCGTCGTGGTCCCGTCGGCGACGTGAAACTGGTCTGTTTGGCGTTGTGGCGAAAACGTGAGTATTTAACTTTCATTTCAATCAGGTTTGTTGTGTTTAGCAACCAAAATTTTGCAGATTGTCGTTCTTAAATTGTCCTTGTTTTCTTTGAGGCACATTTCAAGCTTGATTTCCAAGCTCTGTTATCTAACTTACATCTTTGAATGTTTCTATGTTTTCATGTCACAGGGTCAAGATCCAACTTGGCAACCAGCCAACCGTAAGTGAGCTTGATATGGATAAAATTGTCCCACGAGCCAAATAAAAGTATCCAGACAAAAAATATGAACTCCGATATTTTAATTGTGTGTTTTTAGTTCGCTCTTTTCGTTAGAATATCGTATAAATGAAACGCATTGAAAATTATATAGAATAGTAGGTAATACGATGCACTAAAGTGGGAATACTGAAATTGAGTTGTTGCCGTTGTTGTTGTTGCATGCAAGTATTTCCCGGGAATTATTTCAATACCAAACTAAGAATACGGTTCCTTGGTAGCATTTTAATGTTCCTGGAATTTGCAAGGCTTCGGCAAGCCTGTGGAGATCATTTTTTTTTTTTCAACACGAAATTCTTCCTTGCACTCAGCTGCATCCCGCATGTTTTTTAGCGTGAACGGATCGTAACTGTCCCGAGGAAAATCGGGATTTTTGGACTCATAATTTTCCCACAAAACGAGAAACTCTTCATCCGATACATGTTGTCTGCATAGCAACTATTTATTCTCTTAATTCTTTATGTGAAGCCATATTTTCCTCTTCGATCTTAATCTTCGATTTTTGACGGGAAGCGACGGCTGCCTCAGTTCCAGGCTTTCTCTGCCGGTCCGGTCGCCGTCGCCCCGAAAACGTCTCCATCTTAAGTTCCCTACTTTCTGTTTCCTGACTGTCGTTTTCAGTGTCGTTGTCGCTCTCTTGGGTGCCTTCAGCTTCAACGCCATTCTCAGAAGCCACTTCCTCCTCCTCCTCCTGATTTTCAATATCCGATGAACTCTCCTCATTATTACTCTCGTTATCGGAAGTATTTTCTACATTTTGTAGCGTTTTCCTTTTCTATTAAATCACTTAACAACTTTTTGTTCTTGATTAAACCTTTATCAATTCCTAACTCTGCAAGTCCATCTAGAAACGTATTCAGCGCACGAGGGAGTGAGGGAGTAACACATACTCAACTAGCTCAGCGATGTTTGAGACGGGAATAGTGCGTTTATTTCGAAGTAATTGTCCGCTGGGAGTCCAGAAAAGAATATCTTTGGACGCGGCCATACTATGCAGCAAATCAGAAGCACGCTTTTCCGCCAATGCTCGGCAAAGATGACTCAAAACATCTTTTATTCTCGGTTCTTCATCCTCGCTTTCATCACCAGAACTTTCGCTTTCTTCATGTTCACTCTCGTGTTCTTCTTCTTCAACCAAATCTATCTTTCTCTTCATTTTGACGAAAACCCGTGACAGACTTAGCTTCGAATGATCAACCTAACGATGCGTCACCTCTTTTATAGCATTAGAAATCCTAAGCTTGAAACAACAGGGGCTAATACATCTTCAATAAAACCACTACCCTCTTGTACAAGGACTCGCTTCTTTGTTTTGTAAGGGACATTTGGACTGGCCAGGTTAAGTAAAGCATCCTTATATGGCAGCAATATCCGCTTATTTTCTTCGGAGATAGGAATGTGTCCCATGAGTACATTGTATAAGACTTGGACTAGTGCATGTAGTTGCTGTGGTGTAGCTGTCTTTAAAAGAAACTGGCGCTGATAAGCAGGGCAAGCAGCTAACAGCTGAAGAAAACCACGATTGTTGTTCACTACACGAGACATTGCTGCAAAATGAACTAAGAATGGCAGATGGTAGTCTTTTATAGAATCTCGTGGAGGGAAAACAATAGAAATGTGGCGGCGGTGGTGGAGGAAAACAATAGTAATGTGGTGGCGGTGGCGGTGCTGGTGGTGGTGGTGGTGGAGGAAAAACAATAGAAATGTGGTGGTGGAAGTGGTGGTGGTGGTGGAGGAAAAACAATTGAAATGTACTGGTGGTGGAAAGAAAAACAATAGAAATGTGGTGGTAGTGGTGGTGGTGGAGGAGGGAAAAGAATTGAAATGTGGTGGTGCTGGTCTTGTGGGAGGAAAACAATTGAATTTTATGGCCTGAAAACCTATATAAATGCGCAACATTCTACCTCTTTCTCAGTCTACATTTTGCTCCTGAGGAGTTGACATGAGTTGGTTCTGTTCTGTCTGCGAAAAATCCTTTAGTAGAAAAGATAGTATGCAAAGGCACGTGATGTCTAAACACCGCAATGCTGGTCTCACCCCATTTCAAACAGTTCCGATGTTTTCACAGAAATGTCAGCGGTTTCGCTTCGAGCATCCTTTCACCTCCATGATTGCTGGAATGACCGGGTCTGGAAAAACGGCCTGGGTTCGATCTCTATAGCAACAAGCTTCAGAGACCATTTACCCTCCCCCGGAGAGGATCGTTTGGTGTTATTCACAATGGCAGCCTGCGTATACACAAATGTTAGTCGCCATGCCACACATTGAATTCGTCAAGGGAATTCCTACAGCTTTGGAGCAGGATTCCTATTTTGATGTGAACAAACGGAATTTGATCGTGTTTGATGATCAGATGATTGACGCCAGTAAAGACAAGCGAATTGTGAACCTCTTTACTCGTGGTTCTCATCATCGCAATCTGAGCATGATTTATGTCGTGCAGAATCTATTTCATCAGTGGAAAGGTAGCCGCAGCAAAAGCCTAAACAGTCATTATTTGGTGTTATTCAAGAATCCACGAGACAAATTGCAAATTCCGACTCTGGCGAAGCAAATGTATCCCGGGCAGACGGATTTCTTTTTAAATCAGTACGAAGAGGCTGTAAAAAGACCTTTTGGCTATCTTTTGATTGATCTGAAAACTACTACCCAAGATAATTGTCCCAAGATAATTGTCGGTTGCGAACAAACGTCCTGCCCAGTGAAGAAGCCTTTATAACCAAGCAGGGTTTCAAGAAAATATTCCTCAAGACCTTCTAAAATATCTGAAGCAGAAAACTCTTTCGCCTGTCCCGCTTCTTCCAGCTATGCAAGAAGTACAAGGCAACATGGATGACGTGCTTTCTCGAAACGATCTTCGGGACGATGAAAAAGCTAAGCGATACTTTCAGTTGCAAAACAGATACCTGGCTTTTAAAGAGAAATTAAGTACAAGAACAAGACCGGAAGAAATAATCAGCACTGTTCCAGACTTAACATCACGGACACAAGATTCTTCGACAGCATTCTCCACTCCCCTCAACCCCTTTAATGTAACACCTGAATTAACACAAGCGGCTATCTCTCAAAAACTTGACAAAGAAAGCCTTACCCCTCCACCACCCTTAAATCCTGCTTTCCTGACCCCTCCTCCTACAGTAGAAACCCGATCACAACAAGGCCCGAAGCGCAAAAGGGTCGGATTCAATTTATAAATTATTTGGATGATCATAAATCTCATGCCAAACAGCTGAAGAAACGTAGGCATAAGAAATTCAAACCTTACAAGTACTCCATGGGCGAAGAAGATGAAGATTAATTAATTTCCATTCCTTACAAATCGCTGTGTATTTGACTCTTTGTTTTTAATAAAGTTTTTAAAACTCGTGTCTGATTTTATTGCTAGCAATTATTAGTCGCGTGTTTTAATAGATCCTTGTTAAGTTATTTCAAATTGTTTACATAATAATACGTCAAGGTGCTCCCTTGGGTCTTTCCTGTAGAGCTAATTTGTATGCAACGGTGGGCTTGCAAACTCGCATAATTAACTGATTAACGGTGCGTGAAACTCTGAGACTTTTATTAATAGTTTTTCATTTCCTCGAGATAGAACGGAGAAAACGTCAGACAAACTTGAAATAGAGAGTTTTCAGCTCCACTTTGTGTATATCTGTTTTGTTTATATATATATCCGAATTTTAGAGCTAAATAAGAAGACATAAACTAAATTGAAATGGAGAGTTTTCAGCTCCACTTTGTGTATGTGTTTTGTTTACATGTCTGAGTTTTAGCGCTAAATAAGTTATAGGAAGCCGTTTCTCGCGTTGCTAGGTGATCGCTTCTCTTATTCCTATTTTTCTTTTAATAGACCGGGTTCAAGTTACTTAACGGGCAAGCCTAGGCAAGCCTATTGAAGTAGAGAGACGCTCATTAGGAAACCTATACCGAATTAGTATGCATTTTTTCCCTAGGTTATAACAATGGGTGACGTCATAGACTATCCCTAAACTATCCTTACCTATCCCTAAACTATCCTTACCTATCCACCACCGAGGCCTATCTCGCAACATAGTAGACTACTTTCGTTCGAACCCCTTGAACTCTCCCTCCTACGCGCCTGTTGTTTCCCAATGAAAGAGTGTATTTTTGGTTGGCTATTTTAAACTTACAAGAATGAAAGCTGATTCGTGCGTTTGGATAAAGGTTACGTCCTCGTGCGGAAGGAGGTTAGGTATTTGCATTTACAGCAGAGGCAAGTGACGTTGTCATCTTTTCATCGTTAGAGCGGGAAATTGAGACAGTTGCCACAGGTGATTTTTCATCCTTCTGTGTGGTAATTAATTGTACTGTTTTAATAAAACGAATTTGAAGTCATAGTGGCCCTATGGATCGCGCCAGGTTCACTCAAATGTTTATGTTTTTGAAACATTAAAAAAATATCCCTTGCGTAAGCGAAGAAATCATATTGCAGCACTTGTTGATTCCCTGTTGTGAGTGTTTCTCAAGTTAACGTTTTTCATTTAAAAGGATATTAAAATGTGCTTTACACTGTGTTTA
>BOPM01000275.1:245336-255336 GCA_022179025.1 Porites australiensis | reverse complement strand
TTCTAACAAAATAAATCTAAAAAAAGTGAAGGTATTAAAACTTTGGCTTCCCCATTTCAACATAAAATAACTTTTACATTAATATATTACTTACCACAACAGATGTGAGAGATAGCAGAGCTCTCCTTTTCAGCAATCGCGGTTTGAGTTAAACATTTTTGAGCAGTGCCGTTGTCTGACTTCAGAGATTTGAAGTTTTCTTCCATGCTACTCCCCGTGTCTTGCATAAACTCCGCGCTACGTTTTAGGCCTGCTACACGTTCTTCCAGATTGGTATCAACATCGGAGGGAACTAAAAACAAGAATTCTGAGTTTCAGTTTCAGCTGAAACGGTGATATAAGTTATATTCCTAGACTTTCACTCAACTCAACAGGGACTCCCATTGCTTGATTCTTGGTCACGTGGCCGAGACTAAAATCAAATGTATCCTGATCGTGATACATTAAGCAATGTACCCCGCTCGGGCTACATTACAGCACGTGATCAAAGCATAGTGGAAAATGGTGTGACAGAAGGCGGGAAAACCACTGCCAGTTTTCTTTTTTGTGAATGAACACAACAACTTGAACACAAACACGAAGCCTCAAGCTAAAAAGCAACGATTTTTTTTCTTTCTTAGATTGGTTGACTTAATGATCTTCTCAGTAACTACTTCTGCTCAGCTTGTCGTGGGTTTGAATTCATGTTTGTAACCATTAACAAAAAGGTTCTGTGATTTTTTAAAAAATAATCAGATTGTTTTAACATATACAAGCTCATTATTGTTTCTAACTACATGTAAGAAATCTTTCTAAGTAACGTAATCGAAAACTCATACCATGAGCCAAGCTAATCATCCTATCGAGGAGATTTCTGCTGTGTTTGGCCCAGTTGTACTTCTTCTCATAGCAAGTGCGAAGAGTTTCAGTTTCCTCAAGACGTTGTTGTCTGTCTTTGTCCCAAACACTTTTGATGGCGGCAGCCCAAACATTGGGATCCTCTGAATCGATCACAAATGATGAGCCAAATGACACCTTGCTAAGAGCTTCTCCAAAACCCGAGTTGCTACTGACAAGCACTGGGAGACCAGCAGATAAAGCCTCAAGACCAGTTAACCCAAAGCCCTCAGTTCTTGATGGCATAAGTACAAGGTCCACTTCATGAAACAGGCGTTTCAATTCCTCCCGACTCTGCACAAAACCTCTTACCCTCAAGTTTCTAGCAAGAACACCGCTTCCTGTCAACTTCTCTTTTATTTCCTCATGTTTTCCATCTGGGGCCCCAACAAACACAAGACGAGTGTCACGCAATGAAGCAACAGCTCTCGCAGCAATGTCAAATCCTTTTAATTCAAAGTCTTCATCGTCTCCGCGGCCAAACACCAAGATGCTGTACTGTTTTCTCTCCTCAGGACTATGTTTTACATTGGCAAATTCATCAAAAACACCCGGGGTAAAATCAACAACATTTTGATCTTTCTGACTGCTTCGAAGATACGATCTGAACGCCTCGCTCAACTTGGGACCAATCCCCACAACAAAATCTGCCATTTCACACAGTTCAACTTCAATTCTGTGCTTTTCTTCGCCTTTTGAAATTGGCTTGCTATAGGATTTAAACATCCCTAGTTCCTCTGGATCTGTGTGTACCACTTGAACCCACTTGCATTTTTTTGAGTTTTTAATGATTTGCGCCTGGCGACCGAGTTTTACTCCGTGACCAACAATTACGTCAATTTGCAAATGTTCTGGTGGAAAGCTGAGCCAGTCCAGTTCATCAAAGCCAGGATGTCTTGTGGCCTCAACAATCTTAACATTGCTCAATAGGGCTTGGTTTTTATCTTCTTCACTACATCTTGGTAAAAAGATAGTGATTTCTACCTCAGGGAACTTTGCCAGCTGTATGGCTAACTCTCTGCTTATGGTGGAGAGTCCTCCTTTGCTTGAACCCCATTCTGAAGCCAAAATGGTGACTTGAACTTTGTTGAAGCCACCAGCCAGTTCATACTCTTGAGAATGATTTGACGTACATGTAGATGCCATTGCCTACACACATGTGTACCAGTTGTCTCTCAAGAAAATGTTAAGTAGAGTGGTCAACACCTAGGAATACCAAGCACATATGTCATAATTCTGTAATATACAGATTTAGCCAGGGCTAAAAGCGAGGCTCCCATTAATATATTTATAATTTAAATCAAACAATAAACTTGTATTCCACAATTCAGTTAACTTAAGAACACATAGCACATTCATGTGACTTTTGAGGGAAAGGCTAAGTGATTTTAGAGAAAAATAATTTGCAAACAGCCCAAGAGTGAGCCCAATCTTACATCGAGTTGATATCCTCATATGTACACCCAAAAAATAACAATCATCTTCGATAACATTTAGGAGCCAAAATGGCTCTTGATCACCGTAAGATTAATTAGGCCTGGAAAAAAAATCAGGCCGAATTTTTTAGCGTTCGACAAGTTTACTTTACAAAATCTTGCCAACAAATCTCGGGTGCGAGTAAACCAACCTTTTATACCATTTATACATCACATCTGACGTGAAACAGTACCATGAGGTACTGTTTTTATCATACAGACCTCGGACAGAATGCAGTATTTCACAATTTTGCAACACAAATTGCACTCATTCAATATTCAGGACGATCGAAGCACGCGTGAGCTTTTTAAACCGTTAAAAAAATTTCCAAAATCACATATACGGCCAGCCGGTTCTCACTTTTGCAGTGCGAGCTGTAGCAAGTGTTTGAACGAACATACTAGAGTTAAGCTACAACATAATAAAGAAATTATTATGTTTATTCAGTTTTATTAAATGGTTTTATCGATGTGTAATCTTTAAAAGCGCCGGTTTGATACCCGCGGCACTGTGAGTACTCCTGCTAGCGATGTTCACTGAACGACTGAAAACAAACGGCACGGCGATTAAAATTACAAGAGAGACTACCAACAATCAATAAAATGAATATAATTCGGTGAAACATATACAGAGACAACATTTTTCATTCACGAAGACAAGTATTAAAGTGTAAAAATCCTGAGTCTTCAAGCTTAAAGCTTAAGTTAATTAGTTTATGTTTTAAGCCAGCTTACCAGTATTTACTTTATTCAAAGATGAACTCGAGGCAAGAAAATCGCTCAAAGCTTTCTTTTACAGCCAGAATTACAACTAAATGTTCTTTGGAACGTTTTCTTTCTATTTGCGGTAAGAAAATGTCTAAAGGCTTTTTAAAGTTCTTTAAGTTTATATCAAACCTGATTCTTGGTCATGTCAAATTGTCTCAAATCTTACAAACGTGCAGTAAACTACATACCCGCATAAACTGCGCTCGACTTCATTAAACTAGATATTAAAAACAAACATCAAACACAATATTACTGAGGCTTACCATTCGAGATGCAGCTCCTGAAAGGTATCAAGGAAGGCCAGTATTGCTTCAGACTTTTCAACCCTTACGCATCAAGCAAGGTGAAAAGCGAAATCGATGCCATCCGAAATCGGATTTCCAACTTTGACAAGTAATGTATTAATTTCTCAACCAAAAACCAACTAGCCATGAACAGGGTTGTCACTAAGATTTCAAGTTGCCGGGTAAATACAACAAGTAGGCGGGGAATCAAATGGCCAGGGATTTCTTTTGGTTCTATTTTTCTTCTATTTTCCGATAAAAGTAGCCGGGGAAAATCCCTAGCCCCCGGCTCTTAATGACAACCGTGCATGAATAACAGAAGACTCCTGATAGCAGCTGAATTTCATTTTGTGCATCCAGTGGAAAAAGACAGTTAGAAACATCACAAGTTGACACAAAACTCTGTCAGCTTCAGCTGTCAAAGTAAACAAGATTCAAGATGCTGCATAAATTTTCCGCATGAGCTCACCTGTCAAATTTTGACCAATCAGAGCATAAAAATTGGACGTAGAGCGTAACAAACACGTGACCATGGTGAGCAAAGTCAAAAGCAACTGCCTTCCCTGCCTGTCATAGATGGCTGAATTTTCGCGTCTGAGGTCAGTTTTAAATCAAAATTTTAATTGTGTGGCACAAACACAAAACATATTTCATATGAATTAAAAAACAATCAAACTTGAGCCTGTGATCATTTGAAAACTAGTAACTTGTCAGCAGATAACTTCAAAAAAATACTCGACCTCGATGGGTCAACACCTGAGCCCGCGATACAGTCAAGTGATACTGGTCAGCGGATACCCTGTTTTGACAGCTGTCAATTGATCACAACATTGATGTCCAATTGATGTGTGCATTATCAGTTTTCCTGTGCTCTCAAATTAGCTAGAAAGTATGAGATTGAACATTGATTGCGATCTAGTAAAACAACTGGTCAGCGGACAGCTTCCAAATAAATCACGTCACCTTGATGAGTTGACACATGAGCCCTCGATATGGCAATGTGATACTGGTCAGTGGCTATCCTGTTTTGACAGCTGTCAATTGACCATATTGTGAATGGCCAATATAAAAGACATGGGTTTGCCAAGACACACCCGAGACACCCCTCCCTTCCTTTTGATAGTCTCCCCTACCCTACCCGTACAATCAGTAGACGCGTACGTACGTACATACGTACGTACGCTCGGTCAGTCACGTGACAACCAAACAAAAAGAGGTTGACCATATTCTAAGAGTATGGGGCTCTGTCCCACGCACGCGAAGCGCGCGAGGGAGCCCCGCTATTATAAAACAAAGCGACTAAAAGATAAAGGACAGGTGCCTCACATTAAGTTAATGCATTCATTACAGACTAAACCACCCTTTCCCAGATTACAAGGGATCATCTGACTATTATCTCAAGATCAAGAAAGTACCGATTAACTTATGATTTGTGTCTCTTGAATGGACGAGTCCCTTGGATAGGGGTGTCCCAAGTGAGAGGTTCCACTGCATCCTTGTGGGGAAGGGCTTGGTAGGGGGTATGAGACCTGCGAAGTAATGACTGATGATATAGTGTTTCCAAATGTATCAACTTTGATGCATGTCTTTTCAGGAATACTGACATGATATTAACTGCTGTTCTAATCAGATATAATAACACAATAATAATAATTGTCTTACCACTTGTCCTACTGCTCCAGTCACAAGTACACCAACTTAATCCTCGCATGATAACTGATCATCAACTGAGGAAATGGCTGAAAAAGAAGTTCATTACAACCTGAGCTTTTATATTTAAATGTTACTAGGTAAAGAATAAGTTTCAAGTTGCTGCTCCTAAAGTTAACAACACAATGGTGCATTTGATGGACAGGAATGCATTCGGGATCATGGTCACCCTTTGTATTGGTAGAGTGGCATTGTTAAAAAAAAAATTATAACTGTGCTGGAAATGAAACAAAGCAGAGCATGTTTCAATGAGTTATGATGGCTCTTAAATATCTTCATGGCCAAACTGATTTTAGTTAAAATAACATTAAACAGCTTGCAATATGATTATAACGCTAGAGGAAACGTGGGTAAGCAGATTTTTTAAAGCCCTGGTAAAATACAACTGGAGTAAACAAACACTTGTTTACTCTATATATTTCATAATAGAATACAATGCACTTCTATGGAACAAAGTCCTCAGTATACATGTATATAAGGTATATATTGTAACGGCTCTAACCACTTAGTCATTTGCCCTGATGAAGTCTTTTAATAAAGACGAAATATTGGAAAGAGTCTTTTCTTTCCCCAGTTTTTTGAGGTTGTATATAATTTAGCATATACTTAAAAAGGTGGATATTGTTTATTGCCCATCTGATTTGTTACTCAAACTTGGGATGTCAAGTGCTATTCATCTCCAAGCGCATTTTAAGGCAAACTCGCGTAAGTTATGAGCAAAATGGCTTTTCGGTTTGGTACCGTAACAAACGCAGAATTTTAAAAAAAAGAACAAGGAAGCTGTTCCCAACAACACATACATGTAAAAGGTGACAAAATTCGGCAGATTAACAGGTAAACCTTTTAACTGTCAGTTTAACTTGAATGTATCGATGAAACTGTTAAAAACGTTTTTTGTTTACAAATACAAATTAAGTATTGCATTACTTTATTTAGCCGACATGTTCATAAATAAGCATAAGACTAAATTAAATGTGCTTTTCACAGAACGGTTTTGAATACAGACAGAATTCACAACTCTATTTGAAGGAATGTCCCCACAAGACCTAAGCAAATGCCCTCAAAAGTTTTATTTTGTCGGTAAGAAAACATGACGGCCAATCCTCTACAAATTTATTCATTGTCATGTACATGTAGCGTGTTTAAACAACATTTTTCACCCCAGTAATAGTAAAATAGAAGTGGACTGATCCCATTAACAAAACAAAAACGGTCCATCTTCAAAGGTAAACAACTTTTCTAAAACTTCAATAATTCCTAATCTGTTGTTTCACCAAACCATTCCAATCAGTTTTGGAGTGAGATATTTCTGGAAATTTTCTTAATGGATTGCACCCTGTAGATCTCCCGATTGGAACTTTCTGCCAGCATCCATAAGTGATTTTAAAGAAGGCAACTTGGCTGAGTGGTCAGCGCGTCTGGCTCACAATCCGGTGATCCCTGGGTTCGAGTCCTGCTGTGGCCACTTGCTGGATTTGTTCTCAGTTATCTTGAGTTCAAATCCTCATCCACCGTTGTAAATAACCAACTGGTTGCCTCCTGCCAGTTGGGATTTTTAATCCTGTTACAGTTTATGTTGTATTTAAATAAAATTATTTGTTTCTAAGTAGTTGAGTTGAGTGCCTATAAACTAGCTGGATAAGCTAAGTGCACTTTCCACTATGATAGTGGCCAAATGAAACTGGCCAAACGATCAGCAATTGCAATTGTGAAGACAAAAAGAGCTGGGGTGAAATGAAGAGTTATGAATACCCTATTAAGGAAAATACAAGGTACAGTGTACTATTGGAATGGATTCTATGTTGAATTTAACCATGTGCTCAGCCTGATTTTACTTGCATAAACAGATCCACAATTCAGTTAGTGTTAAATTGCTTTTACAGATAAAAAAACATGGCTGTTATAACAATTATCAACAAATAATTTACCCGTCAATTGTCCATTCATATTAAACATAAGCTCAAAATGCAATCATTAGACTACAGATTGTGAGATCTTTGGAAAAAGTCCAGATGGGCTACTCATCTTTCTTGAATAAAACTCATGTTCCATGGACATGATTGATTTGTTATCCATTATTGGGCTGCCCTTCAGGGCAACGTCCATTCAGAAACTGGAGGCCACCTTGTCTGAGCAGTAAAAAGACAAAATGGCGGACGGATCAGGTTTCCCGTCCCCACTTCCCCCTTCCCAGCATTGTTACCAAACTTCTGATTTTTGAGGAAAAGGGGTAGTTGCCTACATTTCCAGGAAAATATTGGGGGGGTCATTTCACATTAAAATTATGCTAGAGGAAAAAAACAATATTGTTTGAACACCAAACAGCAAATTACTCTTAAATTTAATGATTAGGGCTAAGAAACTGAGTGAATTGAATCCCATTTAGGATCCTTATACAAGTGATGTGAAACGTCAGAGTCCTTTATTTTTACTGGCATGACTAGTGTTTCGCGTTGCCATATCAAAGATTTGCTGGTGATCAAAATCAAATGAAAAACATAACAAGCATGAATACAAACTTCAGCTTCAGCTCTCAGGTCTTAGCAAACAATTTCTTCCTTCAAGGCCTTTGGAAGAGGACAAACTGTTTGTTATCTAATTTCTTTACATTTTTCTTTTCTGACATGATTGAACCCATGTTTTAGCAGACAGCCAATCAAGTGTGAAGTATACATTCATGCAAATATTCTGAGGTCATTTCACATTTATGGATCTTTACAGTTGTCACTGGGGGTACTCTCTTATATAAGCCATAATTAAAAGTATGTGCCACCCCAAAGGAGATTAGAACTTGCTGAAGTCTCAAGCGTCCTCCGTCATTCAGGGCCTTTAAGCAGCTAGAGTGTATGGACAAGTCCAGAGTGTCTTTTTGATGGACTTGAATGTTTCTTTTGCTAATCAGGAACCAAGAAGAGAGTCACCTTAAGAGAACCATGGGTAAGAGCTGAGTTTCTTGGCGATATTTACTTTAGTTGAGTCAGTTTAAGGTGTGTGGGCTCCTGGTGTCCGATGGTACGGTTTTCATAAATCCAGCTAGATATAATTATATATGTATATTTTTTGATACTGCTATAATCTAAGTATAAATGAATGACATAAATTTCTTAGTGGCCAGGTCTGAATTTTACGGGTGTGAAAAATGACATTTTTTGGTCTGAAATAGGATCAGGATTTAAAGAACCAGGCAGCACACCCCCACCAAGAATTCCCAGGAGTATCCCCCAGGACAGTTGTGAAGACATTCCATGAACTTGAACGATGTTATTTACTTTATCAAAGATTTGGAAAATATGGCGAAAAAGAGGATTGAATTTTTAATACACAAAAGTTGGCTGATCGAAAAAGTAATCAACAATAACTCAGTCTGGACTGACAGCTCCGCCTTCTTTTATCATGTTTTTACCACCAAACATTTGCATTCATGTCCATTCCCCCTCCCCTAAGTGCAGGAGACTTTTCATGCATCTTGTCCGGTTCGGTCAAGTCTTTACGGTTACTACTCAATCGCCACATGCAAGAAAAAACCTCTGGTATCCAGGCTACATCTCCATGCATTTGTCACAATAGGTTCCTCTATCTTCTTCTTCAGGGTCATCTTCAGAGGCCGTGGTTACGCTTTCGCTGGCTAATATTTTGAAGGTGCAGTGCTATGTGAACAGACTGTGAAGGCATTTCAAATCTCTTAGACTTTCTTTAACCAAGACTAGAATTATAAAAGCCTCCCACACATACTTTCTTTTGACTCATTAAGCAATGGGGAAGGAACGAATCACAAAGCCCCAAGAACATCTACGTGGTAGACTAGGATGTAATTTTGGTGCACCATGACAAATTGTCACGCAAGACGCAGACCAATGTACCCCCATTACGGGGGTCTTGTTTCAGTCATATTCATTACTTGCCATTCAATAATTCTGCAGTGTGTGTTATGGTGTTATTTTTTTGCACAACTCATGCCCTGAATACTGCTTGAATGAAATTGACGCGTTTCTTTATACTTTCTATCTGCACTGAAAAAAGTATCTAAAATATGAACGAGTTCCTTTCTTCTAATGATAGACTTGTTGGCTTTTTGAGCCTGAGTTCGCCTTTTTGAGTTTAGTTATAAGTTGTTGTACTATTACATGTATTTTGCAGATTGCAGTATAGAAATCACACATTTCTATCGAATGTTTCTCAGTGAATTTCTGGCACTGGCACAGGCAGGTGAACGGCAAAAGCTAACTTTTAATCAATAATTTCAATGGGGTCCTTTCGATATTTTTGACCGCGCACTCCTGAGAACTAGGTAGTCGCATGTAAGCGAGGCTTAGAGGACACAAGATGGCTGACTCTGCTGCAGGCAGTTTTCACTGTAAACCGGTTCCTTGGTTAAAAGAATACTTAAAACAAAGGGGCATTCAAAGCTCAGGAAAACGTAAGGTTGAACTGGTAGAACTTTGTGAGAAAAGTGAGGAGATGAAAGTCCCAAAAATTGCTGAAGAGGAAGCACCAGTCGATCCAAGAGTTTCTATGAAAGAGCAACTGAAAACCGATGAGGGAGATCTCGCAAATCCGTTGGATAACGAAAACCGTGTTTTTTCCCAATGGACCAAAAACTTTACTAACGTACCGGACTTTAGATTCCCCGATCTTTTCAATTACCTGGTGGGTAAAGATCCCGTATACAACAGCGAAAGCCTAAAAAGTTACAAATCTTTATTGGGGTACAAATTATTTTTTGATGGACATGTGGAAGAACTTTGGTATCATCCACCTCAACCCAATAGTAATTACAGTTATTTTAAGTTTGCTGTAAAGCCAACAGAAAAATCCAAGACTGATGATGGTTCAGCAACATACAGAGGGTTTTTCATTTTAAAGAAGGATGGAAGTGTCAATTCAGCC
>BOPM01000275.1:208224-240724 GCA_022179025.1 Porites australiensis | reverse complement strand
GACAACGTGAATTCAGGCCAATACTGTACTGAAAACAAACAAGCCCCTCCACGAAACCCGCATTGATCACCAACATCCATCATTGTATTAGTGTACAATGCAGCGGGGCTCAGTTGTAACCCTCAGATAACTACGCCGTGTCTTGTTGACTGTGATCTTGTTGATGATGATGAACTTTATCAAAGTGTCTAGTCTTCTAGCTGGCCTAGTAAGGCCTGCTAGTATGGGACACTAATAAAATACCATCAAACTAACTATTTGATATAAGAATAATATTTACAAAGAACAAAAATTAAAATACTATCAACCTAAATACTTAATGCAAAAAGAATATTTGCAGAGAATAAAATTTACAAAAATACGCTTCCTTAAAATATTAATTGAAAAAATTGCGTGTTATTATTTAAAGAATCCTGTTGTCTCCGACTTTGTTTGATCCTGAAAGTGACCTGAATCCCTGTAGCTGGTCTTCGTGTATGTACAGCTTATATCTGTTCGGATTCAGTACATTACTTAATACATTGGCATTATTGAATGTGAAAGAGACGACGTGAAACTGCAGAATAAAGATTATAATTCGCATTTTTGATACATTTCGACCGTCGCAAGCCAGACTGCTTCATGAAAGCATAGGTTTTTATAAAAAAAAAGCTGCCACTGCCGGGGTGATATGGTTGTTCGCATGCGTAAGGTAATGGCGATGAAGCGGAGTTTGCACGTGTGCTTCAGTGCAGGTAACTGGTATTGTTATAAAGTTGTAACCATTGCAAAGAAATTTACTTGGAGTTGAGCCTCCTACAAAATCCGGTTGTCAGCGGATAACTTCAAAAAGCCCACCCAGCCTGGATGGGCACGACATGGTTGTGCAATATTAGTTTTCAGGCTCCCACACCAGCTAGAAAGTGTGAGATTATAAATTGTTTGCTCTGTGGTGAGGACGGATGGGTGGACGAACCGGACGTTCGGTCACGTGACTATCAAAAAATTTCTCGGATGGAGTGACAACCAACTTTTCTCAGCTATAACGCTTCGCTCACGCGTGGAGCTCCGCTATCAGTCACTTACTACACTGTATTACTTTAGCGCATAATTTTCGAATTCGAATCTGTGGTGTAGCCACGAGAGATTGCGGAATTTCATTATTCTTTATTTCGTGTTTTGTGTTGCATGATGTTAGTTTAATTAAAATAACTGCAAAAACCGTGGACGAAGATCCTGCTGGTTATAAACGTTGGATCTCTACAAAAGAGATCTAATCAGCCAAATATTAAGAAGCCATACCAGCCTTCTTCAGCTTTACAGACTTTACAGTGTAACATCTGTAAACCTGAAGAAGGCTGATATGACCAGCCGAAATATTGTTATGAAAAACAATACATGTTGTTCTGATCAGCTTTGCAGTAGTCTTTGGACTTCTTTTAGTTTAATTAGTATTTTTGTTATCGCGTATCGCGGTGTTGTCTTTTGTTAGCCTTTTCCATATGCGTAATGTTTTTCTGTTATTCTAATATATAGATTTAGCCAGGGCTAAAAGCGAAGCTCTCGATAATATTTATAGTTTGTTCAAACAAAATATAAAATGGTGTAATGCTAAGCGGCGAAGGCAACGTGGGAGAACGGAGAAAAAACAACAATAGGTCTAATTAGCAAAAAAGCAACTTTGCACGTGCAGCACACTTTTTTTGTACATTTCTTTGCCCTTGTTTTGCACGACCACAACGTGAAACGTCCAGAAACTTTTTTATGGAGGAAATGTCGTACGTGTTCTCGTTCACTTTTTTTTTCACTGCCGTTCATTTTCTCCTTGCATTGGTGGCCGCTAGCATTTCTCATTTTGTCACCGCCGCTACAAAATTTTCATGTTGTTCTTCAAACAAAAAATGTCTCCTTTGTTTTTTTATCTCTCGCTCTAGATCTCTGTTGCCCTTTTTCTCGTTGAGTTTCGCTGGCCTGCCTCTTTTTCTCTGTCTTTCTCTGGCCCTATATTCCAAATGTGTGGACATGACAATAATCTGAGCTTAATACTGTCTTTAGAAAACACGAATACAGAAACAATTTACGTTTTTCGGTTTTGTCTTTATTGACTCTTTAGTTGCCTCTGCTTTACAGACGCGGGTGGCTATGCGATTTCCCTCCTAAATAACCTCGAGTTGCATTTGGGTTACCATACCTGTTGATTGAGTTATTTCACATTGGTATGCCTGTGGTGCGGACGGACGGTCGGGCGTACGGTCACGTGATTACCAAATTTTCTTGGATGGGTAGTTTACCACATTTTCTTACCCATGGTGCTCCGCAGGCGCGCTTCGCGCGCTAGAGCTCCGCTATTATTTTCGACGCGTTGCGCATGCGTAACCGTTTATTGTCAAGCTTCGTAGGTTCATTAGGTCAAGCTATTGTTGTTTGTTCAGTTTAGTCAAGAGAACTTGGTTTAGTGTAAGAATCTTTTTTTTCTATGTTAATCAGTCGTTTAGGTGTCTCCGAAGGGTGCCGTACAGATCTTGTAAGTATAATTTTTTCCTGTGTTTGTTTGCTCGTTTTTTTATTCATTTGTTGTACTTTAAGTGGTTTTTGGCAAGTTTTAAGATCGTGTTAATTAATTCTGTATTTTTTATTTTCTTTTGCCTTAATTTTGTTTTAGTGAATCATAAGTAAAGATGAATTCGAGACTGTACTTGTTGTGTTAATTACAAGTGGAATTTTCTTTTTGCGTAGGGTTTATCGATGTAAGGTGACAAAGTTAAGTCCATTTGCCAAAGCTTTGGATCGAATGCGAAAGGACCCTCTTAAACCAAGGAAATTAGACCCTTATAGCAGGATTAGCAAGAACTTCGTGAAGTGTCTAAAGTTTAAATTAAAAGGTGAAGCCAATTCCCCCTGAAATGCGATGTTCATAGGTGACTTGCATTAGAACGTATAATGACTAATTAAGCCATAATATTATTATTACAACCTCAGCTCAAAAAATACTTATTTTCTTATCATGACTGCTAATAAAAAGAAGAGCAGGAACTTGACCCCTGGGAGAGATTGAGCGGCAAGAGAATGGGCTGCTAGGCTGCAGGTAATCAGTTAGTAGGACAGAGCGCTAGCCAATAATGTTGCTGCGTTTGTCGGAAAAACAGCGACAAAGTGATTGATTATTACTGCTGCTGATATTTCTTAATCAAACAGTAGGTAACCAAATTCATTGGTTCTTTATGCCGCAAAAGAGATAGCCCTACCGTGTTAGCGCCCATCAGTTGTTGAACTTACACTCAAGAAACTCAGACAGGGAACCAGATACTAGTCCATCCTTTTTAATGAGCCAAATCGTCAAAGAGACAGGGACGGCGATTTCATTTCCTTACAAAAAAGGTATTGAAGTAAGAATATATTGATGCTATATTTATTACTTCGTTGTTATTGCCGAGAGTTCTAATCTTGCCTTTGTGAAAAATATCAATGTCCTCAGTCTGTCATGAAAGCGCGGACAAAGAGAGCAAGTCACTTCGACTGATAAGACTTTGAAATAAAAATTTAAGATTTGTTCTCAAAGTCATGCTGGTTACTTTGCTACTATCGCAGAGAGTTTTAATCTTATCTTGGTTAAAGTAATCATGACTTCTTTACCCTTTAATTGCTGGTATTTATATTAGAGTCCAAAGAATAAATCCCTAAGCAATTTCATTTTTCATTATATGTACTATATCTACAACCGGCTAAGGCTGCCTGACCTCAATCTGTCTTTGAAACGTTCAACGTCGCACATTTCTTAAAACCAAAGTGTTTTGCACGCAGTGAGGGTGAGTTACGTTTCTACGTTTAACCCATAAAGAAAACCAATAGTTTCAAAAGGAAGCTCAGTTAACAATCTGGCACTCCGCTATACCAACTTTTGGGAAAGAAACGGCTTTGCTCTTTTTAAAAGTTTTTCTTTCTTTGTTTATTTTTTTATATAAAAAGATTTTGTAACTCTGTGCATTGCAAAAATCTGATGGAAAAAGTCTTTTTTTATGTCAATGAATCGGATGAGATGGCTTTCAGATCAATTGGCATCAATTTAAGCATTGTGTACGTTGGATACAACATCACAAAATTAATCTCGGACCAGCTGAACCATGCCTGATCTTTTCTTTTATGAAAACAACTCAATTTGTCTTCCCTTATATAAATATCTGTTGGCTTCCCTTGTTTATTTTTTATGTCTTAATACATGGGTATTTTTAAAGAAATAATCATACAATTTTAAATCTTAGTCGAGTATTAAATATTCAAATTCGAACATAAACTGACAGATAAACTTTCGACCGGTGGGTACTAACTTCTCTAAGCTGTTATTAGTTCTCTAGGGTACCAAAGCGTACGGTCCTTATGTTTTAACTTCAAGAGACCATGTTAGAACCATTTACTGCTAATTAGCTCGAGCCCCATGTTGGTAGCCTGCGAGCAAGTAACCTGCGATCAGGCGTTTTTTGTTTTGTTTTGTTTTTTTTTGGGGGGGGGGGGGGCGGACGAGGCGAGAGGAAAGAAAAATAACTGCCCTCTTCCCGTGAGAAACACAGATGGATAATAGGGAGAGGGTATGATCTCAGGCTAGCGAGCAAGCTCTCCATTATTTGAGGGAGTCGCGAGAGGTCACGCGAGAGCAGCACGCGAAAGGAGACGCGAGTGCGAGGGGCGGGGAAAAATGGGTGAGCTTGCAACGATCTCTCATAAATTTTCATTTCCGCCCCGGAGACCTTCGCCGCTCGGTCGCAGGCTAATATGTTGGTTACCAAACTGAGCTCTCAAATGAAACCACCTCGAAGTACTTTTGCAAATTTTACAATTTAAACTTGGAAATGAATTTGACTATTGGCCACCTTAAGGGCTGAAAAAGTAAAATTTATGTTACAACTGTACTTGATAGCTTTCAGGACCGGAAAGGCATAACCCTTAAAGTGGTCAACAATAAACAAGTCATTGGACTGTATAGCACGAAATATGGGCGCAACAAAACAAAGGGGGCACGAGGGAGACACGCCCTCTCCCCTCGCAAGTGTGTCTTCCTCGCACCGTTCCATTTTTGAGTCCATGTGACTTTCATGTGCCTGTTACGGAGGCCACCAAGATGTCATTATTTTGTTCTTCTTTCAGGCCTTTGCCATGGCACAGATTTTTCTGCTCCTTTTTGGCTCAGTTTTAGTGGCGTTGTCCTTGTCTCACGAAATGAGTCCAAGGTGTCTTCAACTGGCTGTACAAAAAACCAATGGCTGCAGTGTTCCTGCAGGCTTACGGGCCCCCTACAAAAATACTTTTACTCCCGCTTGTTACAAACATGATTTCTGCTACTTCTGTGTAAGAATTACCTTTTTTATAAATACTAACTAGAACTACATTTTCCGCAATAATCCTCGCGAAACTCGGTCAAGTTCAGCCTAGCGCCACTCAAGTTAAGCCTTGTCGGACAAGGTTAGGAACTGGACATGTGACCCGCATGAATATCTTCATATCCCAAATTTTGTTCCATTGAAAGCTGAAAGCTCCGTCCCGGCAGTCCATTAACGAAATAGCCCGCGTCGCAGACTCTCTAGCCTGTTCACAGACCCTCTACTTTCTCTTTAAAGTCCGTTGAGCGCGGGCGATAAAACATAAACCACAGAGGATTTATTGACCGCCAGCACAAGGGGGTAGTGCAGGGGGAAGAAGAAACTCGCGCTTTCGCTTCGCTCGCGAGCTCGCCGATGTTTTCGAAAAGAACAAAAAGAAAAAGAAAACAACGTCTGTGGACAGGCTACAGACTCTCTAAACCGCCTGTATATACCAATGATCTAGACGATGGGTAGGCCGGATGAAAAACAGGCTATTAACAGTGGGTAATTAAGATTCGTGTTCATTTTTTATCATTGTTTTCCGGACATGGTAATCGCTTAGGATGGACGCGGACGCAATTTGATACCACATTCGAAAGGGACATGCACAAATGGTGTGAGAACCACAGCAATCGCAGAAAGCGATTGCTTTTCTCCAAAGAACGGCGTTGTAGAACTGCTGCTAAAATGTATCTTTCGGCTCCTAAAACTGTAGGCAGCCGTTACTGGGTAAAACTCTCCCCTCCATGGTGCCGTGATGCCGAGAATTGCGGAAATCCCATCATTTCCCTGCGGTAGACCAAAAAATGTTACTTAAGATTGACATGTAGCGAAGTGTAAAGAAATGTTGCCAAACCGAAGTTAATAAACAACGTTTTGTGGTGTGCGTAGTTTCGATACAAAGTGATTTTTTCCAAGGGGGATACTCAACAAAGTTTTATATGGGCACACTCCGCTTTGAAAGGGTCCAACCCCTTACCCTTTTAAAAACCATTTTTGACGGCAAAAGTACCCCTTTCGCATGTCTTCTATCGACAAATGGTGCCCATTTCACATACCTAGTTTAGAAATTTGCATCCTTTTTCTGTATGATTCAATATACAGTCAAACCCCGCTTTACTGACTCCTCATTATCACGGACAGTTTGCTTTGTCCTTGAGGAAAGAAAACCACCAGTAACCTCATTTAGTATAATTGCATTGATGATTATCGAAAATAGAGCGCTATGATTGGCTAGGAGCTTCGCTTCATCCCGCTATAATCACTGCGCGGTGATTATAACATTGAAGGCTAGCAGTTTTCAAAATGGCAGCCAGATTTGTTGATGTTTCGGAGTCGAAAATTGATCAATAATTTTATTTTCTCGAATAATCATCAATGTAATTATACTAAAACAATCCTCGAATAGTCTATTTGCCGATATTCACGTCGCCTTCGACGACTAATTGTTAAATAGTCTTAGAGGATTTCTATCAGTTTGTTAGTGTTATTGAGATCTAATGAGTGTAATAATAATAATAATAATGATCTAAGGAGTGTAATAATAATAACAATAAGAAGAAGACGAACAAGAAGAATAAGAGTAATATTTATCCAGGGAGCCCACTCGCCTTAGCGGTTTTCAGTACGGCCCTCAGTGTGGGTCATGAAAGCCGACAGGACTCTGTGACGGTGTTTAACATTGTACGAAATTATGGCGAAGCATTTTCAACATTTTAAAAAATCACAGGGATGCTTTTCAGTTTGGAGTGAAGTTGTTTTTTACAAAGAAACGGAATAATTTATTCTAATAACTGGACATAAATCTCGCAAAAGTGATTGGAATTGACGGGTTTGGCTATAGACGAGCGTTTTTGTGAACGAGACTGTGAGCAATTTTGTCTGCTCTTGCTCAGATGTCGAGAGCCAAAGGAGATGTCAGCTCTTGACAAATGCTTTTGGGGGTATAGGTAGGCTTGTATCGACTGAGCCATTATGATGACGATGCAACCATGCCTTACAACAATGAAAACCGTAACAGCCTACGACCAATCTCTTCATTTAAGGGATATCGAGAGAAGTCGCGCGCGAGTGGCATGCGAAAGGACACTCGAGAGCAAGGTGCTAGAAAGAAAGTGAGAACTCTTCGTTTCCCCCGTCCCTCGCGGCTTCACCGCGCACTCGCGCGTTCGCTTACCACTCGAAATGAAGAGGTCGCTCCCAGTCCATTACATATTTTCTGGTAGTCGTTCGCGTTCGTTATTGGGTGAGCCAGTTTACGTTAGAAATTCCGAGCAAAAATTCGAGCTATTCAAATACGAAGCAACGTCCACCATGGCTCCACGTCTCCTATTACACCCATTTCAACCATCCCTTAACAAATTAACAACATTGCGGCACTCACACGTGCCTGACACAAAAACTCCTCACATACGCGTGATACAACGACGCTTAAGTGTATACTTCGAGAGCATCTTGTATTAACTTTAATGAGTCTATACAACAGTTATCAGCTTCATGCACAACCAAGTTGTGCCAGATAAACCGTGTTAAACATGTATTCAATCAGGTATCTTTGTTAATTATTATTAATCTCCTGGTGACGAGCAAGATTGATTATTGCAATTGCTCTGTTATTTGGTCTAGTACTTCTGAAAGCAACATCAAGAAAATACAACTTCTCCAGAATTTTGCAGCCAGAATTATTACTGGGAGGCAAAAGTTGGATGACCTTACTCCGGCTTTACGTGAATTGAAGTGGCTCCCCATTAAAAAAAGCATCTTCTTTTTAAAAAAGCATTATTAACATTTAAATGCCTTAATGTTTTGGCACCTCACTATTTATGTGAGAAATTTATCAATTTCAATTTCCCTTTCTGATGAAGACAAACTTGTACATTACCATAGAATAGCCCGTATGGGAATGTTAATAAGTTTGTATGTATGACTTTTTGTATGTACTGCCAAAAAAATTTAAAAATTAAAGGACATAACATTCTCGTATTTATGTGCATAGGCGTACGGTCAATTTTTTGCCAGGGGGGCGGTAAACCATTTGCCCAAAAAATTCTCGCAAGTTGCCCAAATTTTTACGAAACAGTAGAAAAAAAACGAGGGCCATACGATGCAACAACATAGGCCGTACTGACATATGAAGGTGGCTCGATACTGTAACAGTTTTTCAGGGTCAATATCTCCCAATTTTGAGCATAAATACGTCGCCATAGACAAACGTTTAGAAAAATTGCCACCACAGTTTTATTAGATAAAGATGAAAATTTGTCATGAGCAGGGCTTTAATGACATCGGAGTTGTCATAGCAACGAAATGACGCCGTTGCCTATTTTACTTGCAGGAATATTTCTCGGCACTGGGAACTGTTCCTACAAAATCGTTCACGGGAGCTTTTTCCTCCTATAGTCGCCTCGATGTTCGTGAAGTTAAAACGGAATCTGTAAGAACGTTATCAGGATATTTTGGGATGAAGTTTTCATCCTTAGAAATATGGTAAAAAAATCTTGATGTCTGGCCGTTATCTATAGAAAACGAAGCTCTTTTGACATGCAATTTGCAATTTCACCTCATAGTAGCTTCAGTCTTTTTAAAAACGTGTGTAAAAGATCATGGAGATAGCTTCGGCCGATTGCTAGAGAGAACGATTTCATTAGTATGTATCGAGGCGCTCTTGTTAGCGGTTTTGTAAACATTTTGGTCTACTTTTAAATTAATAAATTATTGCTTGATAGATTTTTTTAAAAAATTAATATTCTTCTCGTAATTCGAGCTGGGTACTAGTCAGCCACTTCTTCATTTTCAGACCCACTGTTGCTGATGCTATCTGCCATACACTGCTCTACGAGCGGAGATGATTCTAGAAAGATATGGGGAAGTTTATTCTAATCAATTCACGACTGGAAAGAGCCCATTCCAGTTAGTGCAGTGCAGTACAGTGCTCAACAATAAAAAACTATAAATATGTAAATCAACAAATGATATCCTTCCCTAATAACCAGAAACTCATTACATACTAGGCAACCACTGTCTCGAGAGAATGTAACTGGATTATTACGCCGACTTCAGGATTTGTTTTCAGATTAAAATAGAAAATATTTATCTCTTCAAACTAAAAAAAAACATGGAAACATCTTTAAAAACTGGCTTTGCTCAATTTTCTCTTGTGCCCAAAAAAAATGAGTTGCCCAAAATTTTGGGGGGCTGCAGCCCCCCTGGCCCGTAGTATGTTTATGTGATTAAGGTCATCAAGACAAAAAACTTAGATGTTAACGGTTACGTAATCCTCCTCCCAAAAAGACTCAAACATTCCTGCTATATTACTCGCTGGCTTTTTTCAAATTTTCACAAATAGGGGATTTTAGGGTGGAAAAGTACTTGAATCTTGTATTTTGATTGCTATTTTGCGGTGTTAGTCCCGCCTCAGCACAAAAAAACCAAAGTTTTTCTATGTAAATACTTTCCCCCCTCACGTGCCCCTAAACATGCCTAAACTTCAATGAACTCGATGTTCTTTGGTTTGGTCTTCGTCGCTCATGAGGAAAATCCGAGGTTGACTTAAAATGCACAAGATAACAATGAATCTTTCTAAACATGACAAGTTTTATTTTGCATGTTAAATTGCTACAGTGTGGCTAACAAGCCAAACTCACTGTTTTATCTGAAAATATATATTATACGTGAAAAAATACAAAGGCATCTAAATCGACCTGTATTGCATGACTAAACAGTGACACGTGTCTGGTGAAAACAAACCAGCTTAGAAAAAAGGAACTCCTTATACTTCTTTGACACAAAGTAAAAAAAATTGCAAAAAGATTTTTAAACTTTCATTTCAGTAGTAAAATAATATATTGCACCGTAAAATATCGCACTGAAGTATTACACGCTGAAAGCTTATATCTCTAATCAGTGATATTTTCCATGACGATTTATCAAATCGTCATGGCATTTATCACGCAATCGATAACTTTGGTTATAGTTTGAGGGAAGTACACATATTTCCATAAAGTCACTTCGATCGTTCTTGTTTCTGGACGTTTTCCACTAATCGTATCAATCGCAGCGATCCGTGGAAACCAGGCTTTACTTTCTACACTCGTAAAGCTTATTTTAATAATCTATAATTATTTTAAAAATCTATAATTCCCATCAGCTCTAGCCTGTTCCAGGCTCTCAGTTAGTGGGGAAGACGCGAAAGAAAAAGGCACGCGAAAAGCTGGCGGGGCGGGAAAAAAAGAAAAAGGAAGCAGGCTCCGCTGCCTCTGCTCTCCCCAGTTTCCTCCCGTTTTATTTTCGTGTTTAATTGCGCTTTCTCAATTCAGCGGACCTGACTATCTCGGAGCCCGGAACAGGCTACATCAGCTCCCTCAACTTTACACGAAAGGTAAGGTGTTAGTTATAGTAACACTTTACTTAACGGGAAACTCCACTTAGCTACTTGCCATTTTACAGGACGCCCACAGTAGACCTCTAAAGTTTGCAGGTTTTGTTTTTTCAACGCAGGTAATGTGATAATACTCCAGAGAACTGACTTACATATGTACGCATAGTTTATGAAAAGACAAAGGGTCATCAAGTTCCCCTGGGAATTTCATTTGGAAATGCCAAAACAAAAATTGCAGAAGCTTTTAGTTAAAATTAACTCATCATCAAACAGATGAACTTCTGAACACTACTAGAAACATAGTACGGATCGTTTTTACCAAGATGATAAACTGCAACAAAGGAAGTTTTAACATGAGAAAAGAGCTTTAAAAATTTCCTCAGGATATTCTGTGTGTTCCAACATGGCCGCCGTTTCTTTGTTTTGGAACACCAAGATGTCTGCCGTGACGTAATGTGAAAACGATTCATGCACTGTTGTACCATTACTTCGAATTACTTGTATATTTTTTCAATTTCAACTAATTTTTTTATTACTGTTGATATCTGATCAACGTTTTTATTGTAATATTATGACAGCGTACAATACAGTTAGTCACTGAGACTAACACAAGCTTTGAGCCAGGAAAAGAAGTGCAGGCCATAGCAAAACATATTCAGACGAGACGACTCTACCTCATAACCAACGAAACCAAAGATAAAGTCCAAGAAGGATTCTGCTGAGGATTTAGGATTAGGATTCAAAGCATTTTGCCCTCTCACGTACGATGATGGCCAGCGTGTTGTAGCCAGTCTGATATCGACTTTTCAAATTAACTGAGGATGAGTTAAAGCAAAATGTTTTCATCATCACTGAATAAAACTTCAATATGAAACACAAAAGCAAAAAAAAGTTTAAAAAAATAGTCATTCTTTGAGAACAACTGGAAATGCGTCTTGGGAGAGCTATACTCTCTTAGGAAGAAGAAAACTTTACTCTCGTGAAGTAGCTAGGGAATCCAAAACAACAATTGTTACATATTTACAACATTTTCAAAGAATTATAACTAAGAACTTTACATGGGAAATCTGCACAGTGAATTATGGCGCAAGTCTTTTTTGGGCTGCATTCGTTTCGCTCCATTCTGTCGAAGAGAGATTGTGGCTCAGTGAGGAGCAGGTCACTTATTTGCCGAAGACGAACGCTGAGGCAAACAATTGATCTGCGACACACTGAAAAACTACGATATTTGCGATAACCGAGTTCAATAAGCGTTTTATCGTTCGATCACCGAGTTTATTTTCAATAAATAAACTCATAGATTGGAAGCGATCTGACATTTTTCACGCACGAGTGATCACAGGAAGGAGAAAAGCGTGGTTTCATTTACGCATGAGCAGAATATTATTTGCAGCCATACACAGTTGGACGACATTGCGCATGAGCAGACCATTATTTGTCTGCAGTTATTTGCAGGTCACGTGGTGGGCTCTCTGCCAATGAAAAGGAAGAAAAATTTGCATCGAATGATAATAACATTTGAATCGAGTGCAGCGAGATCCGGGACAAGTTACAGTGACAGATGACCACTGCATGGAGCTGCATGCCTCTAAACATGATTCAAAGGGAAACAGAACGTTAGTCAGACTCGGGAAACTCGTAAAAATCGTCATCCGTTAAGAAACTTTCTTCCGAATCGGAACTGCTGGAAGCTTCGGACTTGTAATCTTCAGCAAAGGCGGTTGGAGTGTTGGAAGTTGAAGGGTTTCGCTCTGCCAGATGTATTCTTGACTCAGTCGCTTTTTCTTTGCTTTTTGTCAACTCCATGGAAAATTTATTACACATAGAAGACTCCAGTTTGTAGAGATGTATAACACATACTCGATTTGAGGATAAAAAGCAGACAACTCTGTCCTCTCCAGGCGAAGCGGCCATGCTTGTGATTTTTTCCTGACCTTGTGCAATCCTTACGAATCCAATAGCTTTTGACTCAGTAACGTCCCAGAGAAAAACCATTCCATCAATTGCATACGTAATAAGGTAACGATTCACTTTTAAAAACCTACAGAATTCAATTTTACCGACATGGCCACGTAGAATTCGCCTGGAGGAATGGATTTTACTATGAGACAGCGGGAGATTGTAGACATATATTAGGTTCGCGATACAGCAAACAAGCAGCTCATTGTCCAATGAAACGTTGCACTGACTAAACTTCCCTCGACTTCCATTTTTTTCAGTAAGCAGCGAGGATGCTTTTTGAAATCCCAGATCTCAATTTAGTAACAACCACCACACAATATGAGGTTATTTAAGTCCGGAGAAAGGCAAAAACAATCCACAGTCGGCGGTCCTGGTGATTTAAATGACTCTGACATTGATTTCCTTTTAACATCCCATACATAGAAAAGTGGGCCCTCAAAGTTGTCTTGAATACAAACGAAAAGTAGGCTACTATCAGCAGAAAATTTCAAACGCGCATCCATGCCACCACACTCAGTTTCAAAAATTGTACAAGGAAGTTGTTGTACAAGTTGATTAGATTCTGCAACACAGTGTAGCATTATCTTGTTTTGTTGCTGAAAGGCAATAAATTCTCCATCAGCCGAAAAAACGTATTTACTCGTTTCATAGGACGCTTGTGCGGGAGGAGAAAATGGCAAAGGGAAATTCGAAGTGACGTGGAAAGCAATGTCATAATCATCCCGAAAATTCCAAAACGCGACGACTGAGTCGGAACTTATACACGTAACAGTATGGCTTGAACTGAACATCGCTGCCACAGGCTTCTCTAAGCCATCGAAAAAATTGGAAAGGACTAAACAAATTTTCAAAATGACGGCCCTTTTCTCAACATCTCTCCGAAACAAGTAACCAACTTGTTTTTCTTTTTTGAACAGTACAAAGTTACATCCTGACACACTCGTGAAAACCTTGCCTGTTTGAAGGCATAGAGCATGTAGCGAATTTCCGGAAGACGAATACACGGCAAAAATGACTTTCTCTCTCAGGTTCTTCACATACGCCTGCACGTACATCGTATAGCGTTCGTTTTCTCCTGAAATCATCCGCTTCCAGTCGGGCTCCGATATCTTTGGCAGTTGGCCATTAAAAAAACGTTCAAGCTCCAGTTTAAGCAAAAAGGAAACAGTATTAACGACAGCAATGTTACAAACTGACACAGCTTTGACGACCCCAGACCACTTTGTTGCCGCTCCCCACTCATCAAAGGCACCAGTGACGTGGCAAAAATACTCGAACGGGTTTAATTGAGCACCCTGGTTAAATACATTGTGTAGCAGGGGTTGCCCAGACTGCAGATTCCAAACCTGATATCGGAATAGCCGAGGGTACAGTTCGATAATAAGCTGACGAATGGTTGACAGGGATAATTCAGGGCTTGATTCTGTTAGTTCCTTCAACTTGCAACAACAATAACAAGAAGAATCGTCTGGTACAAACATCACATGATTTTGATACGACTGTCAACACCGAGATATTCCATTAAGTATCTCGCATGCCTACCTATGACATCGATTCCAGCTATTCCATTCGATAGCTCACCAAAAGAGCAGGTCATTTCCTCTTCGCCGCTGTTTTCAATCTCTTTCCCGGCCCACAGAGCCAGCAACTCTTTAAGACAACACCCACGTTCACACATTGAAGGAAAAAAGCAAAACATTCGTTTTTACAACAATGCAATTTCCGTTTGGAGTAATCAAACCCCACTGATAATTTAAGACGTTTCCTACGAACTGAGAAAAGTCCTCTACACATCCTCTTTCAACAGAAAACCACTTGTCGATCCGTTCGAAGAAAACTCCAAATGGTTGATTTTTGCAATCGTATCTTCACTAATTTCAAAAGGTCCACTTACAATTTGAAGCATAGATACATTAAAAAAGAAGAGCGAGCGACCCTTTGCACCAACCACAGTCTCCTTATCAGAAGCTGTGGCAAAACAGTTACATCCAGAAAGAATGTCGGCTCCAGGAAAGTCGAAAAAATTCCACTCAAACCAAGGCAACGACGCTTGAGGGATCAAAACATTTTCTTGCACAACATCTGAGGAGTTTCGTATACATGACCGCAACAGGTGAGGACTTCCTGCCAGAACATGCACATCACTTTCGATAGCGAAGGAAATCTCCTGCAAGATATTCTGTTTTTCTCTCTCCTCGACAGCAATGCAGATGGCTGCACGTTGAAAATCTTTAAGTAGATGGTAAATTCCAAATCTTTCACTACTAATCCTTTCCTCCAAGAAACGATAACTTGTTAAGCTCTAGAACACAAGCTCCAAAGAGTCCTTTTCGGCATGTTGGCACAACAAATGAAAAGCAAAATGAAGAGCAAAGCTCTGTAAATCCCTCTCAACGTGATCTAACTTCAGTCTTGGTTCGCCAACAAAGGCAGAAAGAATTTCCTTAACAATTTCAGTGAGGTAACCACCTGCCTCTTTTGGGTCAATATACAACTCTTGAGCTTTTCTCTTGTTTGTTAACCAAGCTGGAATCAGACTGTGAAGAAAAGAAACCCTCTCTTGCATCACCACAAATTGGGAAACGGTGTCGATAACCTTTTGCTCATTAAGACTTGACTTTTCTTTGTGAAGAACAAACGAAACAAACGATACGGGAAGCGCAGTTGGCGCATTCATGATACAACCTAATAACTTACCATACAGATCTGCTCCCACTTTATCGTAAACACGTTTTAAATTCGTTTCAAAAAAGTCTTCAATATCCCCTGGCAAAAGGTCGCAGAATTGATCAATCTTACCTGAATGTAATGAATCGTTAAGTTCTTGCGCAATGTAAAAAGCAAATAAGAACAGTCCGTTACACCTCCGTGTGACGTCTTGCACCGAACAAGGAAGACGGGAAAAATTTACACTTTTTTCTAAAAATCGCTGAATGTCCTGTTCATGCTGCTGATAGTAAAGAGTGCGCTGTTCACTATTTCCCGTGCAAATTCTAACACACGGGTTGTACTTCGCCAATCTGCTCTGTAACATGTCTTCAGGGCGACTGGTGATAAAGGACACGAGCCATTCTGGGAGCCGGGGGAAACGCTCTTTAATAAGACAAATGAAATCTTTCCCGGACTTGCAATCTATCTCGTCTAGAGCGTCAATAATGACTAGTTTGCGCTGAAATGGACTGCACTTACTCAGTGGCTCTTCTAGTAATTTAGTACATAGTTCCTGAACCCCTTAAATTAGAATTAGCTAACATTATTCTTACACCATCCTCCCCTCCCATTATTTTACTGTACTGTCTATTACAATTACAGAGTTGACAGGCTACAGTACCAAGAAGATTTCTTGGATCATTTCTTGTGCCATCATAATGACGGCAAAAGTAGGCAGCACCAAGACGCCTAGCTTTCTTCATATGCTGCGCCAGAGCTCCTGCTATCACACTCTTACCGACTCCTGCATCACCGAGGAGAACGTAAGCTCTGGAGTCGCCAGGATCAATGAACCATTTGTCAAAATCGTCAAACAGCCAATGCCTTGCATCTTTATGATGACGCCCGGCAAAGAATGCGATGTCTGAATCACAGTTGGCGATCTCTGCATAAAAAAGAAAAACGAAGAAAATTATCCTCCACATGGTAAAGCTAAAATAACGCTTTTCTTGTGTCTGTGGCCAGTGTCGTGCGCTGCACAGGTGGGTCTCGATTCTCCTAAAACTGAGGTAACAGATCATGCGAAAAACAACAGTTTAGAATTGGGGCACAAAAGCGCGTTGTTCCGTTAAACTTCATACACTTTTCATTGTAAATAGGGATAATCTTCTTATTGCCATAACTGATTTGATGGACAGCAGAGTTCTGCCTCTCAGCTTCCACTTCTGTTAAACCTTCTTGCACTTTGTGTTGGTGATCCAACTTCAAAGGCTTCAGAGTGCGCGCGTCTTGTAAAGACGCCTCCCCGGGGCTGGCGCCTGCAAATCGTTCCTGAAGACTGGTATTTATATCCGAGTTAGCTGTTAATGCAAACATAAAATTAAAGTAATCAATTTTTATGGCTTTAGTAAAGCAGAAAAGAAATTTCTTATTGCTCATCTTTTCTAAGGTTTATAGAGCTTATACAGTCAAAACTCCCCTTCCCGATACCTCTCCATTACGGACAGTTCCTTTAGTCTCTCTGATGCCAAACTTCATACAATACCTACTCCTATAATAAAGACACCAAGTTCTCTTGGTCTCAAAGATGCCATATTTCATAAAATCAAAGTATGAGACGGGTTAGCCAAATACTAAGGCCTAGCAACTAAGCGTTAGCTTAAGCTTTCAGTCGATTCTTGGGTGGTCATGGGTCGTGGGTCATCTATCTATATAAACGGTTAATAATTAATGGTGATTTTTTCGGTAAAACATAACATATCTTACAGCTTAATTCATACTCTCACTGACACAATCGATCGTAATTGTATCTACTAAACAACTTCTATCACAAGGTAGCTAAATGTCATACCATTAAGCAGGCTGATCATCTTGCCAAGAAGATCTCTGCTCTGGTTAGCCCAGCTGTATTTCCTCTCATAGGAAGTGCGCAGGGTTTCAGCCTCATCCAGACGCCCCTCTGTGTCTTTGCCCCATACCTTTTTAATTGCTGCAGCCCACACTTCAGGATTCTCTGAATCAATCACAGATGATAAGCCAAATGGCACCTTGCTCAGTGCTTCACCAAAACCTGAGTTGCTACTGACAAGTACAGGGAGACCTGTACCTCAAGTCCTCAAGTCCTCAAGTCCTCCTCAGGTCCTCAAGACCTCAAGTCCTGTCAGCCCAAATCCCTCCGTTCTTGAAGGCATAAGTACAAGGTCAACTTCAAGGAACAAGCATTTCAAATCATCCCGGCTCTGCACAAGACCTCTCACCCTCAAGCTTTTAGCAGGAACACTGCATTTGGTCAACATCTCTTTTATTTCCTCACGCTTCCCAGCTGGGGCCCCAACAAACACAAGACGAGTGCCGGGTAGTGAAGCAACAGCTCTTACGGCGATATCAAATCCTTTTAATTCAAAGTCTTCATTGTCTCCACGGCCAAACACCAAGACGCGGCAGTGTTTTCTTTCTTCAGGACTTTGTTTTACACTTTTAAATTCATCAAAAACACCTGGGGTAAAATCAACAACATTTTAATCTTTGTGACAGCTTCGAAGATATGACCTGAACGCCTCGCTCAACTTGGGCCCAGTCCCCACAATAAAATGTGCCATTTCGCACAGTTCCACTTCAATCCTTCGCCCTTAGAAATCGGGTTGCTGTATGACTTGTACATTCCTAGTTCTTCTGGATCAGTGTGTACCACTTGAACCCATTTGCTTTTTTCAAGTCTTTAATGACTTGGGCCTGATGACCAAGTTTGACCCCATGACCGACTATTACGTCAATTTGCAAATCTTTTGGTGGAAAGCTGAGCCAGTCCAGTTCATCAAAGCCAGGATGCCTTTTCGCCTCAACAATCTTAACATTGCTCTTCTCTACATCTTAGTAAAAGGACAGTGACTTCCACCTCAGTCAGTTTTGTCAGCTGTATGGCTAATTCTCTGCTTATGGTGGAGAGCTCTCCTTTGCTTGACTCCCATTCTGAAGCCAAAATGGTGACTCGAACTTTGTTGAAGCCAACAGCCAGTTCATGCTCTTGAGAACGCTTTGACGTAGATGCCATTGCCTACAACACACGTGTAATCAATCACATCTGTCACAATTCTGTATTATAATACAAAGGGACTACAGGATGAAAGAAAAGTGCCTCACACTAAGTTAATGCATTCATTACAGGCTAAACCATCCTCTCCCAGACTAGGGATCATCTGACTATTGCCTCAAGATTAAGAAAGTACTGGGCTCTGTTATGACCAAAAAGATTAATGATACAGTGGAAACTCTATTCAGGGAACAACTTCAGGACTGAAGCTAGAGTCCCCTGAATACAGGTTGGGCTGAAAAACCAACCAAGGGTTTTTTTATTCTGCCATGGAATCTGCTGCAGTCATTATTTCAAGCAGCTGCATAATGTACAGAAAAATCATGATTATTACTGCAATATTGTGTGTTTAATTCCTACAAGTGTTCATAAGTAAGGATAAAACTCAATTAATGGGCTTTTCACAGAACAGTTTTGTATACAGAAAGAATTCACAACTTTTTTGAAGGAATGTCCCCAAAAGAGCTAAACAAATACCCTCGAAAGTTTTCTTTTGTTGGCAAGAAAACATGACAGCCAACCGGTTATTTGTGCCAAAATTGAAATCATTGACAGCAATAAATAGTTGAAAATCATCATTTTTGTGCTCAATTATCTCGGAGTTTTAGTATATATACCAAAAAAAAATATTCATTGTCATGTGCTTGAACAACACTTTTCACCCCAGTAATGGTAAAATATAAGTGGACTGATCCCATTTAAAAGATAAAAATGGTCCAGTCCTTCAAAGTTGAGCAAGTTTTCTAAAACTTCAATTTCCTAATCTGTAGTTTCACCAAAGCATTCCAATAGGTTTCGGACTAAGATTTGTGGAAATTTTCTTAATGGACAACACCCTGTAGATCTCCCCATTGGAAATTACTGCTAGAATCAGAAGCATATAACCACTAGCATCCATAAGTGGCTTTAAAGCAGGCAGCATGGCCGACTGGTCATTGCCAATATACTGGTTGCCTCCTACCAGTTGGTGGGTTTTAATCCTGTTATGCTGTACTTAAATAAAATTATTTGTTTCTAAGTAGCTGAGTGGAGTGCTTGTAAACTAGCTGGATAAACTAAGTGCACTTTCCACTATGATAGTGGTCAAATGGAACCAGCCGAACGATCAGCAATTGCAATTGTGAAAACAAAAAGAGCTGGGGTGAAATGAAGAATTATGAATACCTTAAGGAAAATACAAGGTACAGTGTACTATTTGGAATGGATTCATTACTGCTATGTTGAATTTAACCATGTGCTCGGTCTGATTTTACTTGCGTAAACGGATCCACGATTCTATTAGTGTTAAATTGCTTTTAACGATAAAAAACATAGGTTTTTTAATAAAAATTTTCAACAAATAATTTATCTGTGGATTGTCCATTCATATTAAACATAAGCTCAAAACGCGATCATTAGATTTACAGACTGGATGTGATGACCAATGAACATTCAATCAAAGAGAACTTGATTACGTAATTAAGCTTAGTTTTGTTTTGATTTAGATAAGATACGTTTCTGTTCTGTTTCATTTATCGAGTTTTTACGCCCCTATTGTCGTGTACTATTGTTCACACTTTGAATCAATTACGTAGCTAGCCATTCCTGTTTTTTAACCGGTTTTACAACTGTACACGTGAATTGTACGATTATCAGAGAACGCCCTTTAAGTTTTTGTGGAGTCGGAGTTAGGAGATCTACGGAGCAACATTGGAGTTTTCAGATCAGTTTTATCTTTTTCGGAGTTACCTAACCTTGGAGTTTGTTTAGCCTTTTAGACAGGATCAGACGTAAGTTTCAGCTTATTGTATTTACTTTTCGTTTTCCTTTCAATTTTGCTTCTTTTGTAATTAGTCTTAGCCCATTTTTTGATCCTGTACATTGCAATTTCCCTTTTTAGTTTTCACCGCATGTGTACAATAATTCAGACGAGTTGGTGATCGTATTAAATGCTGTTGAGTCAACTTGTGCTGTTGAATTCTATACTATGGTTGACACTTCCCGATCTCCAGTGCACACCACCCCGTGTCCGCTGCACTGGGTACGCGATACTGGAGATTTTTAGAAAAAGGTCAGACGGGCTACTCTCTTTTCTTGTATAAAACTCAACTGTAGTTGTTGTACATGTTCCATTGACATGATTGATTTGTTATTCATTATTGAGCTGCCCTTCAGGGCAATGCCCAATCAAAAAATGGAGGCTGCCTTGTCTATGCAGCAAAACAACAAAATGGCGGACAGATCAGATTTAATCCCGTCCCCCTCCCCCCTCCCCTGCGTTGTCTGATTTTTGAGGAAAAGGGGTGGGTCATTTCAGATACAATTTATACTAGGGGAACAAAACAATATTGTTTGAACACCAAACAGCAAATTACTCTTAAGTTTAATGATTAGGGCTAGGAATCTGAGTGAATTGAATGATCATTGTACAAGTGACAAAAAACTTCAGAGTTCTTTATTATTACTGGCATGACTAGTGTTCGGCATTGCCGTATCAAAGATTTGCTGGTGATCAAAATCAAATAAAAACATACAAGCTTCAATACAAACTTCAGCCTCAGCTCTCGGGTCTTAGCAGACAAATTTTCTTCATTCAAGGCCTTCGGAAGAGGACAAAAAGAAACGACTTGAGGACAAATAGTTTTTTAATCTTTTTTTTTTTTTTACATTTTTCTTTTCTGACGCGATGGAACCCATGTTTTAGCAGACAGCAAATCAAGCGTGAAGCATGCATTCATGTCAATATTCTGGGGTCTTTCACTTTATGGATCTTTACAGTTGTCACTGGGGGGAGTACTCCCTTACATAAGCCATAATAAATTTATTATAGGTACAATGTATGTGCGGCCCCAAAGGGGATGGTTTTGCATCATTCTGGTCTGAAAACTGGTATAGACTTTGCCCATTTTGGTCTGGAATCGGCTATGGTTTTCAAGGGAACTACCAGAGTGTATAAACGAATTGTTCGTTTCAATTCCAAATGAGTAAGAAAAAAAGACAAAGATTATATATGTATACGTATTTTTTGTTGCTGCTCTAATCTAAGTATAAGTGATGACATAAATTTCTTAGGGGCCAGGTCTGAAAATGGGTGTGAAAAATGACATTTTTGGTTTGAAATAGGATCAGGATTTAAAGAACCGAGCGGAACACCCTCACCAAGAATTCTCAGGAGTACCGCCCTCCCCCGCAGGACAGTTGTGAAGACATTCCATGAACTTGAATGATGTTATTTAATTTATCCAAGATTTGGAAAACACGGGAAAGAAGAGTATTGAATTTTTAATACACAAAATTTGGCATTTCGAAAAACTAATAGGCAAAGTTTCAGTCTGGACCAACAGCTCTGCTTTCTTTTATCATGTTTTTACAAACAAACGTCTGTATTCATGTCCATCGCCCTCCCCTAAGTGCAGGAGACTTTTCACGCGCCTTGTCCGGTTTGGTCAAGTCTTTATCAATACCACTCAATCACCACACGCAACAAAAAACCTCTGGTATCCAAGGTACATCCCCAGGCATTTGTCACAACAGGTTCCTCTATCTTTTCCTTACAACTTCTTCAGGGATCTTCAGAGGCCGTGGTTATACTTTCACTGGCTAATATTTTGTAGGGGCAGTACTATTCGAACAGACTGTGAAGGCATGGCAAATCTCTTATACTTTCTTATACCAAGACTAGAATTTTAAAAAAAGGGGGACAATTTTAGCCTCCCACACATACTTTCTTTCGACTCGTTAAGCAATGGGGAAGAAATACATCACAACGACCCAAGAACATGTACGTGGTAGGCTAGGATGTAATTTTGCTGCAGCATGACAAATTGTCACGCAAGCCGGCAGACCAATGTACCCCCATTATGGGGGTCTTGTTTTGTTTTGTGTCATTACTTGCCATTCAATAATTTTGCAGTGTGCTACGTTTTTCGATAACTCGTGCCCTGAATACCGCTTAAATGAAGTTTGATGTGTTGTTTACACTTTCTATCTGCATTGATATACATTGTGTACTATTGTGATTGATCTCGATGCACCGTGATTTTTAGTATTTTTTTGTGATTTTTTGCGCTGAATACGCCTTTTATAACCTACTGGGAGAGTTTTTTAATTCCAGGTGTGTTTGCAGGTTATATTTTGTTCATCATTTAACCCCTCTCTCATACGGTGCTCAAGTGGGGAATTAAAGATTTCCTTTTAGTGGCTTAGAGTTTATTAGCTTAAATTTAACTGCTTATTATTACAAGCATATAAATGGATCAGAGGCTTCACTTTTAGCCCTGGCTCAATCTACATATTAGAAATATCTATAGCTATCTAAATAGGCATATAAATATGCACATAATGTGAAATATTGATAAAGGACTGGAATGATGATTGTTAACTGCTTCTAGAAGAACTGACAAATGCTTCACCCCCGGGCAGAGGTTTTCTGACAAATTCCCCACCGCTGGAACCGACAAGATGACAAATACCCGACAAATGCCACAACTATAACAATCTTATAAATTCATAAACGAGGTGGCTTCCACCCACAAATGACACTCAAACCCTTTCACTTAAGAAAACTATCCTCTGTGAGGCTATTTTGCCACGAATATTTTTCAAATAAACGAATTAAAAGAAGAATGGCATTCCAACAACTTGCTGGAGTTGCATTACCCTGCAAGCAGAGGCTACATTTTCGCTGAGTGAGCTTGCGTGCGAAAAGTTTCGCACGACACAGCTCACAAAGCAAAAATGTAGCCTCTGCTCGAAGGGTAGAGTTGCATTTGCAATTACTCGTTTTATAACGTTCCAGCGACTGAGATTTTACGATTTACTCGCTTACCGTGATTAAGGATCTTTAACGCTGCTTCCCAGGCAAGAGAACAGACTTTTCAGCGTCTCCTGAGGTTCATTAGTCTCGCTCGCTTGAGCAGAGCGAGACTCTTAAAATGCAGTCGTTTTTTTTCTTTCGTCGGACCTAGTTTGTAGGCCGCGCGTTCTTAGCGAAGACCGTGGAAACTGGGGATAAGAATCGTGACGACTTTCATTGTATGGAAATGAGTCTCGTGATGAGAATGCAGTTTATTTCGGCGATGACTGAAATGACGCATGTAAGTTTGGCAGTGACGTAATTTTCCTCGAATGGAGGCCTTTGATTTTCGTGTAATTATGCACGACATGCAGGCACATCCCCAAGCAGATGAGAAAATATCCTCAGGATTTTGTGGCTTTTTAAGGCGTTACGTTTCTCAGAATATTGTCGCAATTACAGGAAATGTACGGTTAAATAGATTCACTTTGTTTTATGTATTTAATTGATAGATTTTCGCAGTTGTTACGATGTGACTCGTGTTGCACTTCATAAACACTTGAGATATGAAGTATCCACTGTCACGTAATTTTTACGTGCGCACGTGCGTAAAATTTGCGTTCGCAAATAAAATAAAGGCAATGTATGAAAGGCTGCACGTACAATTATGTAAGCGTAAATGTAGAAACTCGCTTAATTTGACGTTTAATCTCAATACTTTATGTCTTACCTCTATTTGATTTACGTGATTAAAATTTACGTGCGTTAACGTGCGGAGCCAAAAACGCATCAGTGGAAATCCACCCTAACGTGTCACGAATGTGTTTATACGGTTAGCTTTAAACTTGACTAACCGCACACTCTACTTGCAGCACTTCATGTCCATAGTTAACAGAAATCCCATATCGAGCTTTTCCGGAACGGGTTGGTCCAAGAATTCTATGGCTTGAAAGCGTTGATTATTTTGGAACAAATGATCACTTCAGTGGTCGAAAAAAAAAGAATAATCTTAGTGAGCAAAACTTCAAGGTTAACTGGAAAATCAGGATGGAGGATCGAGAAATCAGGGATCAAGGATTGGTTAAAAAGAACTTGAAAATAAGATAAATAAATAAATCGTGGATCAGTGATGATGTGGGCCGCAGACTGTAGATAAATTTCACAGAACATAACCCCGTTCGCTGTACCGAACGCTAAATTCAAGTAAACTAATCCGAGTCTGTCTGAGTCAGTGATTGTTTTGGCGAGAAAGTGAAACTTTCCGGGAAAATGAAACGCTTTATCCTGGTGATACTGTAATACAATAAAAAACTTTTAACAGTTTTTAATTTTTAAGTGTACATTTGCTTTCAGTACTCCTTATTTTTCTTGTAATTGTTGTACGCACGACCCCACCAGCAATGCTGATCTTTTTATCGTGCCATAAACTAAGGTTCTTACCTACCCACCTACCTACCTACCTACCTATCTATCTATCTATTTATCTATTTATCTATCTATCTATCTAGCTATCTATCTATCTATCTATCTATCTATCTATCTATCTATCTATCTATCTGTCTGTCTATCTGCCTATCTATGTATCTATGTATCTATCTATCTATCGATCTAAAATGCATGCTGTGTACAACTCTAAACATTGTACTCTGAGACTGTACGGAGATATTAAAAGTAGATACTAAGCAGCTATGGAAATTGTCATTACTTTCATGCGATATTGATATCTTATAAAACAGACAACAAATTCTTTTTTCCTGTGCTGAACATATACTTTACCGAGTCGTATCTTGGTCCGGTACAAAGAAGCTATGTATATTTATACTGACAGAGTCATGGGCCCCTGATACCGATAAAAATCATCGTTCAATTTTTTGAGTGTACAATCCCTGAAAGAGTACTCCTCAACGGAGCAATATCAATATGTAGAAGGTTTTCAAAGGTTTCACACCAGTTTGAGGCTAAAATGTGCGGCCTGTCTCTCCTTGCAATTTTTACCTTTTGAGTATGTACATTATGACATACAACACTCGTTTTGTATTCCAAACGAAAAAGTAGTATAACGCACCGGGGCCTTTGACAACAAAACGCATCTCCAAGCAAGCGAGACTCAACGCTACTAAGAGCGTTCTTGTTTTGCTTAAAAACACCGTCGCTCTTCGATTCCTTGCCCCAGTTTGCCTCGAAGATGGCGCCTAGAATGATCCGGGGGCTTCCCGAGAACCGAGAGTTCTCCTCGTTCCCAGGTCCATGGCTGGGAAGGGAGTTAGCTAACCCCATTTGTCATTTTACGGCCAGTGCAGAATTATTTGTTTTGTGGTCAAAAGTGGATTTTCCCAGAAAAATTGGTACTTTGCATAACATTGATTCACTGCCTCCCTTTAAATTTTCAAGTTGAACCTAGCCAACAACGTGAATTCAGGCCAATACTGTACTGAAAACAAAAAAGCCCTTCCACGAACCCCGCATTGATCACCAACATACATCACTGTATTAGTCTACAATGCAGTGGGGCTCAATTGTAACCCTCAGAATTTAACACTCCGGCGCCCATGAATTGTGGCAAGCGACTCCCGTAAGCAAATTTAGGACAAAATTTAATTTTAATACAGGAGCCGATTACATGTATTTAGGTAGTTGGTTGATAGTGATTTTATTATCTGACACAACCTAGCGATAACTACGCCGGGTCTTGGTGATGATGATGAACTTTATTAAAGTGTCTGGTCTTCTAGCTGGCTTGGTAAGGCCTACTAATATGGGACACTAATAAAATACCATCAAACTTACTTCTTGATATAATAATAATATTTACAAAGAATAAACTTTAAAAAACTACCAACCTAAATACTTAATGTAAAAAGAATATTTGCAGAGAATAAAATTTACAAAAATATGCTTCCTATAAATATTAATTTAAAAAATTGCGTTTTATTATTTAAAGAATGGTGTTGTCTCGGAATTTGTTTGAACCTGAAAGTCAGACCTGAGTCCTTGTAGGTGGTCCTCGATCGTGTAAGTAGAGATTTATTCATGTTCGTATTCAGCACATTACTTAAGAGCAAATGTCTGTAAAAATCGAGCAAAATCGAAATTTCGCGGCCTCAGTCGAAAAATCACTTTCGCTCATATGTTGTCCATAGATAGGCATAAGTAAGTAACTAAACGTGGTGTAGTTTGTTTTTCAAAAAGCCGCTTGGATTTCGAGAAAATGGACAAAATCAATTTTTGTGGTCAGCGACTTAAAAACACCCAAAATTTGAGGCAAAATGAGGCGGTCGAACGCACACAGGAAGAAAGCGAGGTAAAATATTCCCCGATAAATCAATTTATAAAGGGTTCCACCTCTGGTTTGGTGATGAATTCTTATCTCAACGATAATCTGGAAGATAAACAATGTTATTTCAGTTTGGATTCTTTTTCAACTAAACGAAATTTAAATTTAGGCTGAAAGTTGCGTTTTATATTTTAGGCATGTGCTACACCTTGGTTTTACCTGAAACTCAAGTCATATGTTATTTAAACATTCTGCTAAAACATATGTAAGAATTGGCCTGGGTAATTACTTCGGCGGAGCGCGAAGCAAAGGATTCGCGACGCTCAGGAATGTATCAAAGTTACCATTTTTTGACAAGATTGGGCATGCAAAGTCTGTAGGCTTTCGGTTTTATTCGGCTATTTGACGAAGTGAGAGCCGAATTAGTTTGAGATATCTCGAGATCATTTCGATTTCTTTGATTTATTCTTTAACTTTTTCGAGGAAGAAAGAATTATTATTTCGGCTTCCCCGGGATTTGAACCGACTCACCTGTGTGACCCGTCAGGTCAGAGGAGCCTCTAAGTTGAGGGATTAGCCGATTGCGCTACTGCGACCCAAGGTAGTTCGGGATACGAAAAATAGTTATGAAATTATGCACTAGTTTCGGGACAGGATTGGGCGTGCAACTTCGCGACTTTTCGGCTTGTTTCGGCTATTTCACGAACTTTGTGATATCCTGAGATCACTTAGAGTTTAGTCTTAAATTTACTCGCGGAATAAATAGAGGATATTACGTGGCCGCGCAGAGACACGAAATTTCTCTTCGAGTGTTGAAAAACATTTCACGAGTGAGCCCTCCTTTCGAACCGCTTTATGATGAATTTTAAATTACAAAATGCTGCACAAAGACATTTTGTCTTTGTTGAGTGTTACGTAGTAAAATTGCTTTCATGCGTTGCGTGACTTTCTCAAACGTTCTCTACTTTTTTGGAATGTTCATGAATAATTAATTAGGGCATGTTTACATTTCAGCACGAGTCAGCAGATTTGCATCAGTTACTGAAATCATAAAATATGTCGAAAAGCTACTACTATTTGCCCGTTTAGTATTTTCTAGAACCTTATGTCAAATGGTATACAAGTTCCAAGCGAGGTCTTTTTTTCCACGAGCTGGAATGCTGTGTTTAGTCAAGTGTGACGAAGGTCGATTTTCAAGGTCTGTGTTTACAAGTTGGCGGAAGCCGTAAGATATCTGAAGTTCAAGTGAGAATTTGTTATTATTGGTAGAGGCTGTTTAGTTGTACTTAAGTTCAAGTGAAGTTTGTGTTGGCAAATGCTGTGTTTTAAAGCTCTGAAAAGGCTATGTTCCTTTGGTATTCAACTTCCTTGTGTTAATCCGACATTCCTGCGTGCTGATAGTCAGTGAATAATTATCCTCAAAACATTCGAACTCGTAACAGCCAATTCCATGCTCAACGTAATTGACTCCTTACCCATGCTTTACATATCTTTAATCAGTACATGAGACTGCTATGCTGTTTTTGAAGCCTGATGTGACTAAGAAAAATAGAGAATTCTTTTTTCACTGTTTGTTTTGTTAGACTTGTTATTCACCGCCAGTAACCTCATATTTGACTCAGGTCTAATTAAACGTTTAGACCAAATTCAAATTAAGAAGGATTTGTATGGAGTCATCAGAGCATAACTGGGCTAATATCTCAGAGACAATTTGTCCCGAAATGCTAGTTTTTGGCAAGTAGGCCTCTTGGATGTTGCTCTTTTCAGAATATCTTGACAAATCCCACAATTTCACAAATTAACACCTTACTCTTACCATATTTCATTTCTTACTATTCCTCCGCATTTACAATTAATCAGTTCCACAATCACGACGCCGAAGTGTACGCTCCGTAGCGTCTTGTTAAATTTGTACTTCACACGAACCTTCTGAAGTTGAAATTAAATTTTGCTTGAAATATGAGAACGTCGGTTGGTTGTTGCTCGACGAGTCACGATGGCTGGGCTCTCCAAAAGAAACTTAACTCACAATCGCAATTGTATTAAAGACATTTGTACTAAAACGATAATTTTTGTTACCTCAAATGCGTTTTCCCGTTCTGGTTAACTGGCATTGCGCCTTGTCCCAAGCTAATCAACGGAAGATCCAAAAACTCGAGGAAACGTGGTGCGTGAAACAGTTTTCTTGGTATTGCTGGCATTTCTTTTCCGCAGTCAAACTTTTACATCCATTGCCATTTAAAAATTCTACGTCTTACAAAAACTGCTGTTTTGATAGTGAAACTTTCGGGCTGCCGATAGCTCTATGGTCATTTTATAAAAGTCTGGTCAAAAGTGTTGAGTGACAGGATTCACAGGCTTCCCAATCAAACCATTTGAGCGACGCCTTTTTTTAATGTTCTTGTCAGAAGTAGCATATTATGCTACTAACAATCCAAATCATGTTTTTTTTCTTTTTTTCCTACGTTTTCTTAAAGTGTGCTTCCATACAATACTAAATACGTTCAAAAATATAGTTTTTCACGTCAACTTCCTCCCGTTGCCTTGTATGTGCCTTTGAATGACTTCAGGCTTCAACCTCTAAGTATTTCACGCGTTATTACCTATCAGGCGGCTGTCTTTCCTCTCGCATATGCAAGTTCCATTGTTTTGGATAACAGTTTTTGTAAACATTCTGCAATTATCTTTCAATATATATTTTTTCTAATCTGAACATGGTTATTCGATCGTCAAACTCTTGTTTCTGTTTCTATACAGAGGAAACCTGCCTTGCGACCACCCCGTTTATACGACCACCTCTTGCCTCAGCTCACCTCCCATAGCCTTTCCACCCAGACGTGAAAATCTCCGAGTCATTTTATTATTTTGAAGACCTCTTTAATGCGACCACCTCGCTATTACGACCTGGATTTTATGGCCCAATGCTGGTCGCATCAACGGGGTTCCACTGTATTTTTTAATTTCAGTTTTCCACATTATAAAACAAAAAATAAGAACAAAAAATGTGCGTCAGCTGGACTATGGAAATTAATGTAAAGAACTAAAATTTAGGCCCCGCTTATATGAAGAAAATTTGTCTCGAGCAGAAGGGTCACCCGCCTACCCGTGCTTTCTTGGAAGAGGCACCGTTTCACGCATTTCTTTACAAAACATGGCGAACCGTTTAAATTACAAAAAGTTGGCTCTGCTAGAAGGGTGACCCACCTTGTCCAGTCACCCTTTTGTAATGTTAGGGTCAGCCTCCTAGCCGGGCCAAAGTTTCTCCGAAGGCACTTTACGCGCTTTCCATTCAACAAAAATTCCTGTTTGAAATTTCGCAAAAACCACTTGCCCAGTGGAAGGTACATTCCAGTTGCACAATCCAAACCAAAGCCACCGCGAGTTTGGTTATCATGCTTGTAAGTAGGATACAGATCAGTGGTCCTGGGGAAAAATAATTTTGTAAAATGGAAGGGGACATTTCGGTCCGACCGGCAAATCCGATCCGTATCGGTAAAGGGCTCGCACATAGCCAAGGCGCGGACAATTGGAGCATGCGCGAAGGCCGGTTGGGTCAATGTTTTTTTTTTCTCACGGCTGGGAGGGTGACTCTCCTACACGAGACAGGTTTTCTCCATATAAAGGGAATTAAAATTTTCGGATACAAAATTTTAATAGAGAAGGAATCAAAAAAAAAATTCAAAATTCTCGAAAAAAATAGTATTGAAGCCCTCGTAATAATTATATGGCGCCACAAAGAACTTAGTAATTTAGATAACCTAAAAGAGTTTTCAATGTATTTAGGAGGAAACTGTCGTTGGGTGCCCCTGTCAACTATCGCCTAACGCTTCCACTACTTTCTTTACCCACATTTTTTTTTTTTCAGTCTTACTCTCGGTCATTTTGCCATTTTCTGAGTGTGCGCTTTGGTACCGGCCTTGAGACTGAGACTTGGTGGCTCGTCATAAATTCATGGTCAGAACACTTGAAAAGAAAGTGTCCAACCATAAGTTTCTCTGGAAGTCATCAATGAAGCGGATATTGGGGCTGCATCCGCTTCTGGGCCCGTTCAATTCTCGAAAGTCCCGATAACTAACGGGCCCCTAAAGCTGTTGTTGTTTACATGCAAGATAGAAATTTCAATAGTTTTGCATCTAACATGATAAAACTATCCGTTAATGAAAAAAATGAAATATTTTGCTGGCCAGAACCCGCGCTCCTCTTAATCCTTTTATTTCGATTTGAATATTTGATTTCGGGCCCGAAAGGTTATAGGGACTTTGGACAAACGGGCCGCTGGTCTGGTGTCTAAGGCCGCAAGACGAAATTTACCGGAAAAGTAAACTTAATGCTTCTGCCTAAACAGTGTCCTTTTAACGTGAATTTGAAGACGTCAGGGCCTAACCCACTGGTAAACACGTTTTATTCCAGCTTCTAACTTGCTGTATCTGCGGTATATCATCTTAGTGTCAGATTTTAAAGCTTGTTTGAGTAGCCGAGCATTCTGTAAGGAGAAAATTGTCTGATATCCTTTGACGTATCCTTTGGTAAAGGAATGAGATAGGAACAGGTCAGCGTTCTAGACCCCAGGTTTCCTTCTTTGTATATATTCGATACTAGAAACTGAAACTCATGCCTTAAGTCTTCACCCTCAAGGAGAGATTTGTAGACTTCAAAATAGCGCTACGTCATCTTCCACTCCACAAGGCCGCCCTACCTGGATAGCATTTCCCCAATTACTTTGGGATATTTTCTTAGTTGCGTGTGCTAATGTAAGTTTTTTAATGCTGGTTAGCCTGTGCAAGCATTTGAAAAGGGGGAGACAGGGTTTAGAGCGAATTGCTCACCTAACATCCTTGACCAAGAGTTACAGCGTAACCCTTTCGACGGATTCTTCTATCCCCTCAACGACCTTTCCATTGGAGTCTTGCTAGGTAGTACCCAAGTAAGATTCAGAGCCACCCTTCCCCAAAATATGCATATGAAATAACATGATTTTTTTTATTTTGATTCTTCCCTCGAAACAAGAAACGCTTCCGAGATCATTTATCGAGGTTGACCAAAGTTTCAAACCTACTCAGTGTTCCTGTGTACTGGCAGGGTGTATGATTTTGATGTTTTCCAAATTCCTTAATGGTCAATGCTTTAATCACACGCGCAGGTGTCCGAAAAACTGACCCCCACTTTACATTTTTAAATCAAGTACTGGTGGCAGCCAGACTATGCAGCCTTTCAGTTGTTCAAAGAAATGTACAAACAATTTTGTTTTAGACTGCTCATTCTTAAGTTCAAAGGATGGTGTTCGTTGTCAAGCAACATGATAATGCTTTTGTACTGTAGAGTACGCATACCACTACTTGTTATTGTTTGGGCGTGGCCCAAATAGAGTAATGGAAACGGCTTGTTTTGACGCAAATGTGCAATAGGCACGCAATACGTGCTAACGTAAACAAGGCAAGTAAACAAGCGAAGCGAGGCGAATGTCTGCTATGCGAACGTCTTGTACAAGGTAAGAGGCATGTGGGAAAGAAAGCTCTGCTAGCACACTGCACTTTATCGCACTTTTACGATCTCAAAAGTTAATCTGAATCTTCAGTATTTTTCCCTCATCGAAACTGGAAGTCTGAAGTCCAGGGGTGAAATCTATCAAAAATATTTGGAATATTAACGTCGGGTCTTGGTCACAATAAGATCTCAAGCAACGAACCTTGAAACACAGAAACTCACAAAACGGATCGAAATCCACCAATCACAAATCATAAACAATGACCTTTTGAACCCGTTGAAGAAAACTTTCGTTTCCTAAGAGGTCCGCTAAGATGATTGGCGTCTGACATTTTTTTGACGAGAGGATCGAAATGCACCAATCATAGAAAGGCAGTTTTAATTGCATGTTTCCTAAGAGGTCATCTGAATTTGCTTTTTTATGTCCATTTTCTTTTCCTTATTTTGTGATTGGTCGATTTTTTTAGGTCGAGTGGATAATCCAATGAGGGACGATGTGGATATCGTTTGATCCGAAGATTTTCGAAGCAGCAGTAAGAAGCAGTTTGGATAACAT
>BOPM01000275.1:148527-168196 GCA_022179025.1 Porites australiensis | reverse complement strand
TAATATGGTGGGCTAGATTGTGGGCATTCAGATAAATACTTCTTCCGGTCATTTTGCAAGAAGTATCCCTAAACAACACGTACGCCATCTATACGTCATGTCAAACCGACTAAGACTGACTATCACTACCACATAACTTTTTAGGAAGCTGTGAATAATCCAGAAAATTCTATGCCATATTAAAGCATGGTCAGCAAAAAGTTTTCAGAACACGTTTTATACGCTTACAACTGCAGTAGTTTCAAACCAGTTAGTCAGTTAATTTGCTAGTCGTCGCTGGAAGGACGAGTAAAGCAAAAATCGCAATCTCCTGACGTTATTTTAAAAAAAAGCTTTGAGTAAGAACCCCTTCTCAAGGAAAAAACAGTTAGGCCAGGGCAGTTTGACTCTGCTGTATGTACTGTTACTTATAATTATATTCTTGTAAATTCTTTTAGTTGTCTGTCTACAGTAGTAGAAATAAACTGTTCTTGTTGTTTTTCGTATAGATAACATTATATTGAAGAGTTTAAGAATAGATGGAACCGGGGTTAAAAACGTTAGTCACTCCATTGGAATTCCGTACAATCTTGATCGATGATGTCACAATGCAATGAGTTAATGCACCAGACGAAGTGAACATTTGACGATTCGACGAGTGGCCTTGATTAGAAATTTGGTATCAATTTGGTATCAGAGGTATGCAGCATGCCATAAAAACACATACTGTTGCAGCCGGACTTAGGTGATTTTCATTCACCATCGAAACCTCTATTTGTTTAGCAATTGAGTAAGTAATTCACGTTAGCAATTTCTCTAGCACTGGTTATGGTATATTTTCAACCTCAGCTGGCACTTTGTAACAGCTTCTTTAACTGCAAAAAAAGGGATGAGGGTGGGAGAAAAGGTCTCCTTGAATGTGTGCTAATTAATGTAAATCAATTAGGAGGTCAAGGCATGTGTTGTAGTGAACTACGGTAATGCGATCTGACTACCAAAGACTTTTTTGCATCAGACTATCAATCAAAATATGGTGACGTACTTTTTCTAATCCTCATCTTGGAGCTCATTCTATGAAATAAACGTTGTAGACGAGCATTCATATCTGGCACATGCAGTACATTTTTAATTGTCGCCATTTTTCCTCGTTGATCTCAAGCTGAGTCGTAACATTTTAGAGCATTACCCCATAAGTGATAATTTTAACTACTGGCAAAATTCGATTGCAAGCGTTTAAGCTCTTCTTATTTAAAAAATAACTTTCCAATAATACCCTCCAAACAAAGGAAAATCAAATATAAACCAAGGATAAAATTGAACCACAACAGAGCCAATGCAAAATGATTTTAGACTGTTCACAGACCCTCTACGGAAAGGAAAATAAAACAACGTCTGTGTACAGGCTAAAACAATTTAAAACTTTTATTTTTCTTGCCCAGAACAGGGGAGGGGCATGAACAAAAAGAGAGAAAACTTTGTTCACCCATATCCCCTCCCCGCCAAGGATTATAAATGGTCTCTTAGCTTTCGCTTTCGCTTTTGTTTACAAGCGTGACCAATGAATCCAGCTGAATCCTTTTTCACAGGAAAAAAAAAAAGCAAAAGGGCAAAGGTGGCTACTTATTATTCTAAGCTATTCAATACTGATAACGCCGTATGTCTTAACCAACAACTCAAATTACCAGAAAAAAGCTTGGTTTTGCTAAGATCTCACTGAACTTTGAAGAACGCACTAGCGCCAGACGAATACTCGGAGCTAATTCCAAGTGCTACAACCAAGGTAATTTCTAAATTTTGTCGTTGAAGTTTGTTCTGTCTTCACGCTTCATGGCTTTGCGACAAATCAAATAATATTCGAGCATCCAAAATCTCAGTGATCTGCAGACATATCAGGAAGAAAGTTAGCGAGTTACAGGATGTTGGTTCATTTCTTGTGTAACGATGTTTATTATCGTTCCCTTTACTTCTTCTTTATTCAACCGAAGAACGCTGATTTGAACTGCATATATTCCACTACCTGACGAATCTGGTTTAATGAACCGTGGTAGGAAATGGCAACATTCTTGTTCTTGTAATTTTCCAACCTTGAACTCAAGTGCGCCAAAAACTAAGTTTATCTCGATCAACGCGATTCAGGCCATAAGCAGTTCTTTTATATTCAGGCAGCCCGTTGACTCATCCCGAGTCGATCGCGAAGGGAAGTGCAAAATGTACGTTCAGCAGAGCATTACTTGGTGTGTACACATAAACAAATTTTTTTCAACGATTCAACACATTTGCTTTAAATTCTGTTATAGTATTTTAAAGTTAATTAAAAATACACGGTCCTAGCGGAGCCTTTTCGCTTTCGCTTGCTCGGAAAAGGCCAGATGTTCTGCTCGCAAAGTGGGAAAAATACTAACCAGCATGAGACTGAAGAGTTTGGTGTGAATGTATACAAAGATTTCGGTATGGATTGCATCGAACAGCTCTGAAATACCACGTGTGCAGTGACGGCAGTCTGCCACGAGGGACCTAAGTCTTATGGACGCTGAAGCCGGCGTAATCATTAGTGGTTAACCATTTCACCTCTAGAATGAATAATGCCGTCGTGGGTCTAATTTTTGAGTCTGTGGGCGAAATCCTGTGGTGTGACCATTCAAATAAAAGCTACTGAGCGTTACTTTCCAGTGGTGCTGTTTGTTACAGTGTTCAAGGTAGTTCTAACCGTGAGTTTGACGACGAAATCCTGCGGTGTGACCTTTCAAATAAAAGCTACTCAGCAGTACTTTCAAATGGTGCTATTTGCTTTTCAGCTTTTTACAAAATGGAAGTTGGAAATTTTGTCGAATTTTTTTTTTTCTATTTGTGGGAGTGGAAGAGTTAAAGGGACATGACGAGAATCCTCCCACGATTTTGTGTAAAACAAGAGAAGGAAACTTAAATCATTCACTAAGGCGTTCACCCCCAAGTAAGGGAATCCAAGACAATCTTGGATTCTGGATTCCACGCTGTGGATTCCAGATTCCAGATACTATTGAATTCTTGTTATGGGTTTCACTTTGGATTAAGTTATGGATTCTTTGCCAGAGGAGTTCGCATTCCGGAATCCAATAGTTATTGGGATTCCGGATTCCTTGCTCCTTGCGGATAGAAAAGCCCAGGATTCCAAAATCCGGATTTCCTTACATTGCCCGAAAGGCGTTAGCAGGCCATCATCAGTGCTTTATCAGCGAACAAACTTTCTGGCCGAGCATTTCTTTCCTATCGGTCTTTTTAACTGGTATTGTTAACACGAGTTTGCATGTATCACCCATTAAAGCAGCTGATTATAGTAACTTCAATAATCTGAAAAATTGCTTGACCCTTTACAATCCTTCTTTTTAGGGTTCTTGATAAGAATGTCTAAGTTGAAGTAAGCCATATGGCATCATCCTACAAAACAAGAGTGGTAACACTGGCATCAGAATGGGGATCAAAGTATGGAGGGATGTCAACTTTAATTAGAGAGTTAGCCATACAATTGGCAAAACATACTGGTTTGCAGGTGTTTATGTTTCTTCCGCGATACAGCGAGGAAGATAGGGACGCAGCTCGACGCTGCAACATCACTCTGGTTCAGGCAAAGAGATTGCCTGGTTATGATGAAGAAATTGAGTGGCTTTGCTCGCCGCCAGATGATTTAAAAATTGACTTTATTATAGGACATGGCGTGAAGCTCGGTCGCCAAGCTCAGTTCATAAGGGAACGTTGTCATTGTAAGTGGATACAGTTCGTGCACACGGACCCAGAGGAACTTGGAATGTTGAAGGAATACAACAATGCCATTCCAAAGGGTGTAAGGAAGCGTATGCACGAGGTAGAACTTTGTGTCATGGCTGATTTTGTTGTGACAGTTGGACCAAAGCTGGAAGATGCATATAGGTGTTATCTTCGCTTTTGTCAGAAAGACCAAGCTTTATTTGTCCTTACACCTGGCATTTTCAAGGAATTTTCCGATGTGATGCATGGCACTCGAGACGAAAGTAAGTGTATAGTTTTGGCTTTCGGACGCAGCGATAGAGAGGATTTTTCTCTGAAGGGTTACGATATCGCAGCTGAAGCTGTAGCTAAGCTAAATAACGCCCAGCTGATTTTGGTTGGCGCATACGATAGTGAAGAAGTTGACGTTGCAAGCAATTTAAAGAGTTGCGATATCCCTCCCAGTTGTCTGAGAGCGCGACCGTTTATTGAAGACCGGGAACATTTGAAACGGGTCTTTTCCGAAGCAGACATAGCCATCATGCCATCCAGAACAGAGGGTTACGGACTTGCTGCTCTGGAAGCTCTCTCAGCTGGGCTGCCTGTTCTTGTCAGCGCCAATTCAGGATTTGGGGAAGCCCTAAGGAAAGTTCCTTTCGGCTCAGGCTGTGTAATCCACTCTGAAGAACCTGAAGAGTGGGCTAAAGAGATCAAGAAGGTTTGGGCAAAAGATAGAGCTACTCGCCTTCAAGAAGCGAAAACACTCCTGCAGAACTATACGAGCACTTACAACTGGGAGGAACAAATAAGAGATCTTGTCAACGGGATGACATGCGTTGGTAATAGTAAGTATGAATTCCATTTTTTACCCTATTTTCTCTCCGTAAAGTACATTAAACCTTACACATCTTTTTCTGAGGAGATTCTTGGTTTTGATGTTTTGTAATTCAATAAATTATTAGGTATCTATGAAAACTGAAGTTTAACCAGACATGTTTTGAACCTTTGGGCTGTAAAAGCATTTGACGAACAGACATTTAATTAAACCCAGGATTGTTGCGGTCGTGTGTTACCTCTATATCATTTTTAGAGTATATAGAGCTCAAACCGTGCAGAATTCTTTAGCAACTTCGAAAAAAAAAAAACGGAAAGACATCTGGTATAGGACTTCTTATTCCAATACCTCATCTGTTGTGAGGTTGTTCTGAGAGAGATATCTTCATTTTCTCTAGTTGAGCCAGTTTTAAAATTGAAGAGACCATCCAGGTCTAATTCAGAGGATCCTTGCCATTCCTGGTTAACGCCTAATGCAGGTAAAGTTGTTTTACTCTTTATTCGATCTCAAAGTTTCTTATCATATCTCGTATATGCTTTGATAGATTGTGCTAGCATAATCTTTTGGCATGATTCGTCATTACAAGCATAATTTTGTACTATTTTCCGAAAAAGCACTGCTAGCATAATTGCACTTTTGGTCAGCTTGGTAGTTCAAAAATGTTATTATTGATCATGCAACCAACTTTTTTTGGTCCTAGATAAGCAAAATTTTAAAATTGACTTTGTTACTTAAAAGTAATAAAATCAATTTTTTGCCTTCTTATTGTCACATCCAGCAAATTCATGAGACCAGGTTCCCACGGTAAGTGACCCTGGACTCTTTCCAGACGACTCTTCCTTTTATTGTTTTCAGTCGTTGTCAGACAGTTTTGTTGTTTCAGTAGTTTACCTTTCTATCACTGCAAATACTTTGCAAGACAGTGATAGCCAGAGAATTTATTATGAATAATGAACTAGTAAAGTTTCTTGACGTAAATAGGGTAAATGTGTTTGCCATGTACTGGTTTATTGTAAAGGTATTAAGGTGATTTACCACTGAAATTTAAAGAAAAAATAGAACCACAACTTCTTTTTTGATAAAATGACCAGGATTTATAAAAACTTGCATGATTAGTTGGCATAATTTTAGAAACATACGAGCACTGCGAGCAGTATATTATGCTACTGTTGCGCGAGAGCAATCTATCAAAGCCTAATCTCGTAGCCACATGCCGCTACACCACTAGCACCACTAGCCTAGTATATACTGAAACAGTGAGATAATTGAGCACAGAAATATGAATTTTAACTCATTTACTGTTGCCAACGATTACAATTTTGGCGCGCAATGACCGAAAGGCGGCGGTCGTCGCTTGTTCTAGCCGATAAATAAAACTGTTGAAGGCATTTGTTTAGCTCTTGCGGGTAAATTTCTTCAAAAGGAGTTGTGAATTATTTTTGTATTTAAAATCATTCTGCAAAAAAAGATCATTAAACTACGGCGGCAAACCGGGAAGTCATTTTGCTCGCAACTTACCCGAGTTTGGCGTCTCTCGCTCGGAAGAACTGGAGGTGAATCAGTGAATAGTGAAGGATATTCACTGATTGAGTAGCCAATCAGAGCGCGCAAAAAACACTATCCACTTTTGTAGTATATACTAATAATGATTTCTTTATCTGAAAGGAATGAAGCTTGACACCTGAAATTTAGTGACTTTGGCTACAAGAATAGTTAACCTTGAGTCAGTAACTAGTTCGGATCAATTAAAGACAGCCGTTTGTACATATAACGAATGGCCCTCATTCAAAATGAGGGTGACATAATTCAGTACTTTTTGACTATATGAGTAGTTGCTCAAATGACCGCTATCCAGCAACATCTAAACGTAAGACGTTATCACCATTATTTGTGTAGAATCATCGGCTCCAAAGTTGAAGAAAGTCTCAACCATCGCTCAGCATCCTACTGGAGAACTTAGGAGTACGACTGCACGGAATTTAGGTAGGTTCTTGACAGCTTTATAAATTGATAAATCTATTTGTTCGCTAAAAACCATTTTTGTAATCTTTGATAGCATCTTTATTGTGTGAACGCAAAAAAGATATGATATTGTTTCGGGCGACTTTTAAGTCTCTTGTTTACGTCCTCCTTAAAACGTTAAATTAGGCATTTTCACGTCGTAGGCATGCAAAAACAGCAAAGAAGTGTACAAAAAAGTGTGATAAATGGGCAAAGTTGTTTTGCTTGTTAAACCTATTGTTTTTTGACGTTCTCGCCGCCGTCGCGTCTTTGGATCTTAAAGTATTTGCTATCGTATAGAGCCTATTCACCCACGTGGCCAGCATCTTTGCTAATTAATACGAACAAAAGAAAGTTTTTACCTAAAAAAAGAGTTCAATTCCGACCGGGTTGTCTTGGTACACCAACGTGGCCGCCGTTTCATTGTTTTGGAGCACCAGTATAGCCACCGTGACGTCATGTGAATACGCTCTATGATTGGATGATATCGTGGTCATTCAAACTAATAAGACGTGACCTACTTGTTTAATGTTCAAATGCGTCAAAGTGATGCCTTTTCTATTTATTCATGATAATATCATATTTTTTATTAGAAGTAATAAACAGTAAACGACAACTGAGCGGAAAACTTGGTCACGTGGTACAAATTCACGTTTGCCATAATTAACCCAATCTGGAGGTTCTATGATTTTTTAATTAGACCTCGTAAAAATAACCAACCCTAATTCCTTCTTGGACATCCATATTATGGTAAATTGACAGCTGTCACATGACTGTATCGAGGGCTCAGGTATACAATTCATTGAGGTGACGTATTTTTTGTCCACAAAGATCCCTCAAAAGCTTCGCTTTTAGCCTTGGCTAAATCTGTATGTTAATTTGTAATTCTTTGATTTATATGTCGCAATATTCCAGTTACCTTTATTTTTACAGTGAAGGCTGGCTGCCCTCTAGATGACGACTTAGAAGAACTTTCGACTATGCTTGCCGACAACTGGGAGAGGTTAGGACGTCGACTGGGGTTTTCTCAAGCAGGAATTATTGCATTTCACAAAGAAAATGAGAGACTGTCCGATAAAGCGTATGCAATGCTGATAAAGTGGAAGGAGAGAGAAGGCTCCGATGGTACCTACAAGGTTTTATACAATGCCTTGTGCCACAAATTAGTAAGATGTAAACTTATCGCGGAAAAAATCTGCTGTGTTCAAAACGGCTGACTTCCCTGTAGCTTATCTACAGGAAAAGATTTTGTTGTGAATAACGTGTATCACCTTTTTCTTAGATGTAACATTGGTTCTCACGAATGTCGGTCCACTCGCCGTAATGCAACTATCATAGGTCGTTAAGTTGGCTGGGATTTTTCTTAGCTAACCTAGACCCCAAGATAGTATCTTGCAGAGATCGGGAAAGCCGTGGGCTGGGAAGAGAGAAGGCGATCACGCGCGTCCTATCTTCCCTTAACCTTATTTTCGCGACGTTCCTACTATGTGAGAGTCGGGCGCACATTTCTGTGCAAAGTCTTGCAAGGTCTAGCAGTCTTTATTCTCCGTGTGAGAGAAATTTGGAAGTAGCTATAGTGACCTCACAGACAAAAGAAGTCACCACAGGAACTTCAACTTTGTGGTAATAAAGATCAGAATTCATCACCTTTGTTCCTGAAAGTAATAATTAACATCCTCGAGGGCAAACAGACAGCACAGCCATACTTTCTATACATATATGTTTAAAAACAAAAATGAGAGTGTGTGGTTGTCCTAAGATTGTTATCACTTCAGACAGAGGGGCGCGGGACAAAAGGAAAACAAAAACGATGAGAAAGCGTATAGGTAAGAGGGAAAAGAATAGCTCACTCTCGAGGATTTCTAGCCATATCTCAATATTTGGTTTGGTTTTCTTTAAGCTCAAGTCTCAGTCGCGAAAACTTTGTAGTTTTGTCTTTAAAGCCTTAGGGCCATGTGAGAGTCTTTAGACCTGCCTGCAAGTTGCTCCGCTGAAATTTTTTCACGAGCGCGAAGCGAGAGTGGGAGATTTTTTATGTTTTCTGCAGCAAAAGCGAGCGAGAGAGCACCAATTACCGGAACCGGAAATTGGAAGCGAAGGACTTTGAAAAAGTCTAATTGAACGTGGGCTATCGGGAAAAGCGGGAGAGTAAACGCATTCTCTCCCTCGCTCTTCCCAGTTCCCGATTCGCGTTTCCTCTTTTTGCTTCTCCCCGCCCCGCCATCTGGACACCTTGCAAGCACAGGCTAGTGATCAGTTACGTTTATGTTCTCTCCGCTTCTTATCCGGATAGTTTTGAAAGCGGAGATTCTTTTTCCCGTTTTAATTTGTTATGGTTATTATGATCATGATTATGATTATGATTATGATTATTATTATTATTATTATATCGTAGAATGTAAGGCTTAAAGTTGTTCCTTAAGGTCCCAAAGAAGTCGTTTTGTTCGAGTCCCTGAATGGACAAAACGTTTCGTAATAGTCCAGCTGTTCCCAATAGGGCCGCTTTCTGGGTCACTTCCAATTCAAGGCTGATATTAACGTTTTCCCGTATATTTCTCAAACATATCGAATACAGCTACCAATGCTCCAATCAAAATTGGCACAACCGTCACTTTCTTAAGCTTATACAACTTCCCTAATTCTTCTCAAAGAAATTGGCACTTATTTATTTTCTCCAGTTCTTTGTCTTTTAGTCGTGCACTTCAAGCGATAGCGATCTCTATCATCTTGGCCTCCCTTGTCGGCTTCTCAACGAAGATTTTTATATATTTTTTTCTTTTTTGTATATATATATATGTTTTTATTGACGACAACTTCACAAAATTAATACGTAGCGTATAGTAATGAATAAATAAGTCAGTAAGTAACAAAAAGTAATTACAGCCTCAACGCACAAAAAAGTAAAAAAAAAAAATAAAATAATAAAATAATAAAAAAAAAAAAAATAGAAATAAAAAGTATTGGGAGGATAAATGCTTGTCAGCTGCCACACATGTTTAATATTGTTTGCCACAATTTTCAATTCTCAACGAAGATGGCGTCCGACCTTCTAGCTACTAATCATCAGAAATCCCACAGAACTTTAAAAACCTTATTTTCTACCACTTGTTTTGGAGTATATTTGTAGCACTGATCTACCCTTTCCAGTTAGGCCTTGCTACTCCGCCCGTTGCCGATGCACATATCGCACCATAATGATTATGATTGTGATTATTAGTTTTTTTGAGACGTGGAAGTGGAGCTGGGGAACCAACCACTTCACGGAAGCACGATGGATATAGTACTTCTAGGAGGATTCTAGGAGATATAACATTAATAACTAATATGCAAAGACAAAAGCGAACTTAAGTTTCCCGAAATTTCGGACTGACAAGCCGCACTTCTTTAGAGGTTCTACTGAAGAAACGTAAAGTCGTTACAATTCAAATGGTATGGTGGAGTTGCAGTTGGAAATTTGAAACAAAGGTAAATATCCAAAAACTAAATGGGACAATAATGATAAGCGTTCATGCAAATGAGATACTTTTCTTGGCACCCGAAAAAAAATATATTGATATAAAAATTATAATGATGAAATTATCAAGTAAATAAATAAATATATAAATATATGATGTTAGGAGCTTGTTGCTACGAAAAACGGTGATCCTGGCAAATGTATCTTTTGCCCTCCTAAGATCCCATTCGCCATTGCTGTGCGTGAGAGGCTCCCAAGGCTCTAGAATAGCCCAGTTTCGAGTTCGCCTTGTCCGCTGAATAAAGGAAGTGAAGACACATTTTTTAGAGGCTTAGCCTCCATATGAAGTCAATATATTCACAACTTCCAACGAGAAGAAGACCTGTTTATTACTCTGTCTTTTGTGTTTTTGAAATTTTTTCGGAATTGAGAACGCTATCTAATTTTTTTCTTTTTAGTTTTAGTTAGAATACAATCATGTATGACCTTTTCATGTTTTATTTCAAATTAGAATATTATTCTAAGTTATCGGACATCTTTTTTCTCGGAAAAAAAAAAGTCCTGCTTTACAATGCCTTGGTTGTGCTTGAAATGAATTGTAAATAGGTGTTATAGTTAGTTTTGTTGTCAGCTCCCGCAGAATATTTTCTTGGTATAAAAACGTTCAAATGAGTACGCTTCTTCTAAGAAATCACAGGCAACGTACATTGAAAGAACAACTGCCCATATGCATAAACACCTGCAAAAGATGCTTGCGCGTGATCTCTACTAATTGGATTGCAGTGGTTGTATAGTAGAAGTCACAATAAAAACAAAGGAAGATCGATAAAATGGCCATGATATCAATACAAAGCATAGATCAAGGATTGTACACAAAAGCTGATTGAAATAATCAATTCGTTTTACATGTTTCTTCTTCTACAAAGCCCGGAGATACTCCTTTTTATAAACCATGAGGTATGTGTCACCCTAAGGGGGTATGTTTTTTTGCTCCGTTTTGGTGCAGAATCGGTTATGGGAACAACAGAGGTGCATGAACGTATTAATTTGTCGTTTGGATTACAAATGAATAAGAAAAAAAGAGTATCATGCAAATTCGAAATGGATTTTAAGAAATCTGTTGGCTCTCCAATGTAGGTAATGATGACATAAAAAGAGTCTGAAAATCTGTATGGATTTTAGAAGCAAGGTCTGAAAACGGGTTTGGAAAATGACATTTTCTCGTCTGAAATAGGGTCAGGATTTGGAGAACCGAGCAGCACACCCTACCAGCAGGGCCTTTCTTTTGTTTTCTCAGTTTTGGTGTGCTAGAGAAAGACTCTGCATGAAGCGAATCGAGTAGGATCTTTGTTGAACATGCGCGGCATATTGCTGGGATATAGTTTGGAACCCGGGTCTAACAGTCGTGCGCTTAGTACAGTAAGCTCAGTTATGACCATCGGTTAATCAATGAACGGATGCTCGCACTCTAAACAACCAGTTTGATGAGAGAAAAGAAGATTGCCTAGTCCAGATTTTTCGGCTGGGGCAACCTCAATGGCCTTGAATTGACATTTGAACTGTAAAGGACCGCAAACGAAAGAATCCAAAACAGAGCGGGATCGTAGCCGTAGACAGCTGTTTCGCCATTTTTATGGCTCGTAAAAAAAAAGGCGTGACAACTGTGTACGCCTACGATCCCTCTCTGTTTTGGGTTCTTTCGGTGTCGTGTTGATGTCTTTCGAAGTTAATTTTCATGTAGTACGATCAGCTTTGCAGAATTCAATGTGTGTACTCAAAAGTTTTGGGCGATTCAGGCAGAGCATCCTTTTCTCCTCCTCAATCATTAAGTCAAAAGGATGCTCTGATCGCAGGGTGCGAGCGGCACAACCCCAGCAAGAATTCTCTGGAGTACTCCACCCGGGCTGCAAATCAACTAAGCCTAAATATAGTTATGGAGTTATGGAGTTAATACAAAACACTCTGTTTGAATTCCGTTGGTAGCTCACTACTTCGAGAGGGCTTCTCGCAACAGTTCACGCGGAGTTTGGCTTGGAGTTTGGAACTGAAGCTGAACCTTTCCAAATATACGACGATCGCCATCTTTTACGGTCTACAGATGAATCGTGTGCAGTTGGTATAAAGTTTTCGAGTGTGGGAAATAAAAGAATGCATTCTTGCAATCAGTGAGTTTCATAAACTAACACAGATGGCTTGCCTCACCTCGGGCAAGATGCCATGTGCTCTGCTTGAGTCTGCTGACCTATTTTAGAATACTCTTATATCTTGCGCACGCGCAGAAGACACTAGAGAGCGGTTTTTTATGCCAGAACAACAACAGCAACAACAACAACAACAACAACAACAACAAACGAGCTCATTTTCAAGCTCGGGCGTTATCTTCGCACAGCCCGTGCAATAGAGATCCTAAAGGTTTTAAACATGCGTTAAAATTAACATGGTAATTATGTATAGAATAAAGTAAAAACTGTCTACAACCGTTTCTTACAAAACTACGTTGTTTGGAATTTAAGGTGTTGCGAAAAAAAAAAACATTTAGGCGCAGAAAAAAACATAAACCTTAAACTATAACTTTATCCCATTTCACTTTTGGTGATGGCGGGGAGGGAAGTCGGAAGTTAGTTAGAGTTTTAGGGAACGTTCATATAGGCACTGTAATAAAAGTGTGCGGGGGTAACTTTTTGGCTATGGCGGATTGTCTTGAAGTTTAAGCAACTGATTTCTTTCAAGGCCGTCAAGAAAAAGTATACAGTATAGAACCTCTTCCGAATATCTTTAAAACGTAATTGGTGCCTGCCAGTGGGGCGTTTCCTTGAGCTAATTCTCTCTAAAGGAGATCCTTTGGGATCCGGCCGTCACCCATTCTCACAACATGGCCAAGACAGTGGTGTATACAAGCTGGGTATACAATACATTATCCCATGTATACGAAAAAGAACTGGCAGCCTAGACTTCATGGCTGGGATTCTTTTGGGTTTCTTTGTCTCTTCTAAGAGCATAGCCTTGCACACGATTTTGGTGCGGTCACAGCGTGATTTTCAGTTAAAACATATTATAAGACTGCAACAATATTAAACTGGACATGTAGGGTTTAACTGTGGCTCTTCCATGCAAGGATCCATATGGTTAAATTCTTTCGAAACAAAAACCACCCAAGAGTCACATTACTGATTGTAAATGCCATAAGTTGTAATTACTATCGAAAAGATAGGTACGTTTAACGTACATGACCTATTTTGAATGCGTTAGTGTCACCGTACCAAGAATGATGAATCTACTTTTTTCATCCTAAAATAATATAAACAGGGGTTTTGTGCGAAATTGGGTATTGCAGTACATAAATGAAAACGCGAAACGCTCAGCTGACTCGATTTTCATGCTATACATCCACTTTCCTCTGTCTTTCCCAGATACATCAATCAACTCAAATTAGTACCTTCATCCTTATTGGCCCCTGCACCAGACATCCGAACAGACAAAGCCTCAAAGCCACAAAGATACATACATAGATAACATAGATAGACCACTGACATATGAGCTATTTTTTCAAAATACAGTAGCTCAATAAAAGGTGATCTTCCTGGTTCGTACTTTTCATTTTCTGATTAATGGTTATTCTCATTATCATCGTGACCTTCATCATAAATAACCCTCGTTGTCGGCGGCATTACCTTTTAAAATTCTCATAATCAGGAAGGCTATACCATAAACAGGAGATCCTTCTCCGACCCTCTAACCACTAGATCATTACACGCACCCTCCCCACCTCCCCCCAGAAAAATAGTCTTTATGAATGTGTTATGGTTAAATTTTATCCATGGTTAAATTTTATTTCCATTTTTTCATTATCATACAGCACCAAAAGGGAAATGAACTGAAAAGTAACAAGAATAAAATTGAACCACAACAGCAGCTTAGACTTTTAAATTCATTATCTTTTTCCCTAGTAGAACAGGCAGAATCTGAAAAAAAATCTAGGTTCACTTGGGGTGAAAAAGAAAAAAGGCTCACCCATCCCCGTCTCCTATGTCATTAATCAGTAATGAAAGGTCCCTTAATCCAGAAACGGAAGTGTTTTAACGGAATCATTTTATTCAGTTTGCGTGACCGATGAATACTTTTCCGGTTTCTACAAGGACAAATTGTGCAAGAGGGCAAAAGGTGGCTGATTAGTATTCTCAGCTATTCGACGCCCTATGTCTAAGTCTACAACGCCCATTACAAGAAAAAGGTTGCTTCTGCAGGGATTGCAGTGAACTTTAAAGAACTCACTGGCACCAGAAGAATGCTAGGAACTAAAACAAGTGCTACAGCCAAGGTAATTTCTAGATTTTCTCGTTGATCTTTGTTTTGTGTTTACGCCATATCGAATTTAAGACAAATCAAAGAATCGTCAAGCATTGTCAAAGGCAATTCCGCGGTCATATCAGTGGAATAAGTCTGCGAATATCAGCACTGATATACGCACATTTTTAATTCACAGTTGCGTGATACACCAAGGTTGAACCTATATTTTCATTTGTATCTTCTTTATTTAACCAGGAACGCTGATTCGAACTCCACACACTTCCCTAACTGAAGAATAGTAGGGCTGATTACGACACTAGGATTACAAACTAGGAGTAATCGGAGCTTAGGACAGTGCGTTCGACATGTTTGTTTGCTTCAGTTGAATCCCTATAACTCGAACCTGGCGCTAACTCGAACCAAAATCGATTTCCCCTGAATTTCCATACTATGGGAGGCCATATCATATCCTTCATACATTTGTTGTGATTTTACCCTCGGTAACTCGAACCTCCCGCTAACTGGAAGTAATTTGGTTTCCCCTCAAATCATTAACCGGGCTGGCCGTATTAAAGCAGGCCCAGGTTATAAAATACCTTCGATTTTTTCTGCAGGGGGTGTATCCCTAGCAATTCGTGGCTGGTATGTGCCGACTCATTCTCGTAATCCTAACTGTAGACTCTTATTTCAGACCCACCGGAATTTTTGCATATTTCTTTGTTCAGTGAACGGCCTCTATCAATTATTAATCGAGCAATCCGCGGGGGGTATTCCTCGGAATTGTTAGTGGAGTTTATTGTTCCATTTACCAAATCTTTACTCCAGATTTTATATCAGCTCAATACCTATAAGGCAAATGTAAGAGTACTCCCCCGGAGAATTTCGTTGTCATGACGGTAAACACGATCAATTAACTTGGTAACTTAATTATGTTAAGCCGCAGGCATCCCAAGCTCATGTTACGAGTGTGTTATGTAAACAAACAACTTTATTGACTTTATCTTCGACAAGAAGATTTAAGTACCAAAACAATAACAATTGAAAAAAGTAAAATAAAAGTTAAGTAAGAAAGAAAGGAACAATTGAATATTATCATAAAAGAAAAAAATACTTGGCTATGTACGGCTTCTACGCTACTCGTATGGTAAGAAAGTTTAATTAGAGTTCGGATTAACTTTTTTTTTTTCGGATTAACCTTTTTTTTCGGATTAACTTTTTCGCAAGAGAGTCGGTGTCGCGTCTCAAGCAACCGTTGTGACTTTGTATGAGCAATAAAATACTGAGGTCTGCGAACACTAAATATTTATTTATTATTCTTACCTATTTTACTATAAAATGAATAAAGGAGACTTACCTTTGATGTATTCCTGTTTTTTTTTTTTTATTTTTTATTTTTATGAAATCATCGATTTAGTCGGGTTTTTTTTGGCTGTTATTGTTTGACCCCTGTCACTTTCTTCATAGAGAGTGACAGGGGTCAAACAATAACAGCCAAAAAACCGACTAAATCGATGAATTCACACCAAAAAACACAGGAATGCATCAAAGGTAAGTCACCTTTATTTACTTAAATAAGTAAGAATAATGATATTTAGTGTTCGAAGACCTTAGTGTTTTATTTCTCATACGAAGTCTCAACGATTGCTTAATTGTAACGCGACACCGACTCTTAATTTACATAACACACTCGTAACGTGAGCATGGGAAGCCTGTGGTTAAGCGAAGGCAGCCATTAAATGAAGATGTGTATGAAGCTGGGGTACTGTGCTATGTCATCGTCTCCTTCAAAAGATCGACCAGGGCCACCCAACGTCAATTTTCGGAAAATATCTGTTCGGAAGACGATTTGAGATCTAGAATTTTCGGAACATTTGTTGTAAAATTTCTTGCTTGCCTGCCTCTCCTAGAATTCTCGAACATCTAAAAAGATGGTGTAATTGCCTATTTTAATGGATTTTTACCCTTAAAAGGTCATCTATAATTTTCGGGAGCCTTTTTTTCTGGCTGAAATTTTCGAAAAGGTAAGTTTTCATCCCTATAACTTTCGGATCACTAGACTTTCATCTGGGAAATCCGAACATACGTTTAACAATGCTATGTTTATTATAATAAGTGGTTTTAAATTATATTCTCGCTGGGTGCTCCTGGAAGATGCTTTTGTGGTATTTCTTCACTTTTTGTTGAAGTTTAAACCTTTTGATGAGTTTTTTTCCTTCCAAAACGTGATAGCAAATCCCTGTGTGTGTGTAGCTACTAGAATGTGTGCGTGTCTGTGTGTGTGTGAACATCCATTGAATAAAGACGTCTCTCAAGCTACCATCGCACTTTTTTCAGTGCCTTTTTCATTTGATGGTAGGATAGGTCGCTTTCTAGGCTTCCCTTCGCTTTTGTTGAAGTTTAAACCGTTTAAAATGTGACGGCCAATGTTTCTTTTTATGTTATTGCGATTAATCTTGCTCTAAGTCTGAAAGTCATTCCCTGAATACGGCAAAGGAATGTCCCCGGCCGGGGAAAGTGCTCATTGTAGATCAGCACGTCAAAAAATATATATTATATTCACTAGGACAGTTAGAAAGGCTTTAAACGCAATATGAGATGGAAACAAAACTCAAAGTTCATTTGCTTGGTTAGTTTTAAGAACCAGAATACAATCGACAGACAACGTTCAGAACGTTTGCGTGTTAGCGTGCACTCGTGTAGTTCAACATGTTTGATTGGTGTATCCTTCCACAATGGGTCTATATAATTTTACCCTCGAAAACTCGAACCATGTTTTGAACGCTTAAAAAGTCGGGAAAAAAACAGTGCACTAGCGTCCGAAACATTGAATTTTGAATTTCCCATCTGATAACAGCACGGCTAAACATTAAGTCTAATTTTTTAGACCAAAATAACCCCAAATCTAAATATTAGTGCAAGAATGAGTTGATCTACATCAGAGACTTTGACGCCGTTAAAAAAATTCGCAGTCGTCTATTATCAGGTTTAATAACTCTCGGCGTCGCCTCGAGTTTTTAAACCTGATACAGGTGCAATACACTCCCGCTCATTTTTAAAGAGAATTTATTACGGCAATATATAAACTGCTAAACACAACTAAGACAAAAATTTAATAGTCGTCAAACCTGTGTTATTTTGGAACCACTATATCAAGTTCTTGCCGTTCTTACGAGTCATTTTTCTTCTTTTATACCACTTGTTATATTTTTAGGCCTGTACGCAGCTGTACATGATCTAGAAATTGAGTGGATTACCATCAAAGGCATCTCTGAATACGCAGACGGTAGCAGTACTTCACCAGACTCCTGGAGACGATTTGCCAGTGTAATGTCATTTCATCTAAGTAAGGCTTGATATCATTACAGGAGCGATGTGAAACTCCTTTCTCCGCTTATTCTATATGGTCAGCAACAGATTATAGAATCATGTTGGGTCGGAGCACGTGGCCTTGTGGGGAAAATGTTTCAGTTAGTACCATTCAAAATTCTCTTTTCAACCTTATTTTATCTGAGACTACGAACCCCTTCCTAGCATTCCTCATTTGTTGTTGAGAGCAGGTGTAACAATAGCTGTGTGACACAATTGAGCTCTTCATTTCAAAGAACGCTTTTCCTTCGTCACGAAGCTCGTAATTACGTATCACATATTAGATATTTCCTGTCAAATTATTTCTACAACATGTAAATTGCTTTTCTGCGGCCACGAAACTCAAGAATGGTAAACAATTAACATTTGGGCTTGACTCGAAGTTGGTTAATGTTTTGCTCGTGGCTCGTGGTTGACACGGGTTCTGTTTGGCCTTGTGAAACGACCAAACTCCTTTCTTTCACCTTATTCAGTTCCAGAGCCCCCACCTCCTGAAGGAAGGCGCTTAGGTTCTGCAAGAAATAATGCTAGAGGTAAGAGTCACTTCAATCAGAGTGATTTGTGATTCTATTTTGCACTGTGTTAAAAGTCATATCATCGGAAAATTGTTATGCAATCGGTTGCTAGTTGTCAAAGGAATGCTCCGTTGTTCCGGGTTTGATTCCTGTACATTGATTGTCGCGTGATTTTCAATAAAACAGAGAATCGCACATTTAGCAACATATGGTTTATGATTGGCTGGTTTATATGGCAAGGTTGCGAGGCTTGCTGGGTTTCCTCGCTGCTATTGTCTTCTTGTGTAGTGAGTCTATAATATATAGATTTAGCCAGGGCTAAAAGCGAAGCTCCACGCACGCGCGAAGCGTGGGCGGAGCCCCATAGCTAAGAAAATCTATCCATCCTAGAAAATTTGGTAATCAAGTGACCGTACGCCGAACGACCGACTGTCCGTCCACACCACAGACATAAAATAACTCAATCAACAGGTATGGCAACCCAAATGCAACCTGAGGCTATTTCGGCGGGAAATCCATAGTCACCCGCGTCTTGTGAAGCAGAGACAACTACAGCGGTCAATAAAGACAAAAATGGAAAGCAGAAATTGTTACAATATCCGTGTTGTTTAAAGTATCAAGATTAGATTAATTGTCATGTCCACAAATTTATAATATAGAGAAAGAGAAAGACAGGGGAAAAGAGAAAGTAGGCGACAGACTAGCGAAGCTCGACGAGAAAAAGAGCGGCAGAGAACTACAGCGAGAGATGAAAAACAAAGGAGACATTTTTTGTTGGTAGAACAACATGAAAATTTTGTAGCGGCGTGAGAAAATGGAAATGCTAGTGGCCACCAAGGCGAATATGAGAGGCAGTAAACAAAAGGGAGAAAGGTGTACGACATTTCCTCCATAATAGTGTAACTAGGAAGTTTATGGAAGTTTACGTTGTAGTCGTGCATAAAAACGGCAAAGAAATGTACAAAAAAAGTGTTCTACACATGCAAAGTTGCTTTTTTTGCTAATTTGACCTAATGCCTTTTTTTCACCATTCGCGTTGCCTTCGCCACTTATAGCATGACACGATTTTATATTTTGTTTGAGCAAACTATGAATATTATCGAGAGCTTCGCTTTTAGCCCTGGCTAAATCTATTTAAGCAGATCGAGGAGGGTGTTATTCATAATATCCTCCGACATCTGCTCAATTCTTCATATCCCACGAAGCCGAATTCCTTAATTGCTTTATTATTCATTCAAAATAATTCCTAGTTTAAAAACTTAGCTAAAACATGCTTACCTGCATCGATGTTAAGTTCATCTTCGATAGCGTATGTTTAGGTTTGTCCAGCTCCGCAAATATTCTCCAAGTAGCAGATGTCGCCCTCCGAGTTGTCTTCTTGCTGTTTTCGCCACGTTTTTAGATATTATTTCGCCTAGCTCCAGCTGTAGTTCTTACTCTTGAAACGAGTGCAATGTTCGCCATTTTTTTTTTAAAACCAAAACAACTCAACCTCGTTCCTTACCGGTAACC
>BOPM01000275.1:138258-148517 GCA_022179025.1 Porites australiensis | reverse complement strand
GGGGGGTTAGAACTAATTGTTTTTGTTTTGGAGGGGGGTTACTGTCTAAGTTTTTGCTAGATAACTCTAGTTTTTCAGCCCCCCTTCCTGATGATTATTGCACAGTCCCTAAGTTACGAGCAAAATGGCTTCCCGATCTGCTGCCGTAACAAACAAAGATATTTCCCAAATAATCAAACAAGCTGTTCCCGAAATACACAGAGAAGGTGACAAAAGTCGGTTTGGATGTTTTAACAGGTAAAGCTTTGTCTGTTTGACTTGCATTATCGATGAAACCGGTGAAAGAGTTTTTTGTTTACAAAATGCAAATTAAGCTCAAGTCTTGCGTTACCTTATTCAGCGGAATTGTTCATAAATAAGCTTAAAACTAAACTTAATAGTTTTTTTTTTACAGAATGGTCTTAAATGCAAAGAGAATTCACAACTCCTTCTGACGAAATTTCCCCTAAAGAGCTATACAAATGCCTTCAAAAGTTTTTTTTTTGTCGGCAAGAAAACGCAACGGCCGTTCGGTCATTGCGCGCCAAAATTGTAATCGTTGGCAACAGTAAATGAGTTAAAAATAATCATTTTTGTGCTCAATTATATCGCTGTTTTAGTATACACTAAAACAATTATTCACCTCATGCGGTACCTCCACTTTGGTGAATAATTGTTATGTGTTAAATTTATATTTTAGATCAAACGTGAAACTTGTAATCCACTGATCAGCTAACTTTAGGGCACATTCATGTGACTTTTGAGGGAAAGGCTACGCGATTTTAGGGAAAATAATTTGCAAACAGTCCAAGAGTGAAGCAAATCTAACGTCTAGTTAATAGTCTCATATGCACACCCAAAAAATAGCAATCATCTTCGAGTCAAGAGCCATAATGGCTCTTGATCACAGTAGATTAGGCTTGGAAAACAAATACTTCCCAAGCAAAATAACCCAGTCGCCCACTTACACCACCCTTATTTTGCAAGCTTAATTTTACTGATTTAACAGCACCGAAATTTAATTTTATGCTATAAAGGCCGATTATAAGACACGATAGTCCTTGGGGGCAGCCAATAAACACGTAATTTATTGGTTGCATTCCTATGTCCAACAACAAATCTGGTGGCGTGTTAACCAGACTTTTATACTTTTTATACATCTCATCTGAGGTAAACAGTACTATGAAGGACTGTTTTATTATCATACAGACCTCGAACAGAATGCAGTTTTTCACAATTTTGCAAGACAATTTGCACTCATTCAGTATTCAGGACAGGGCGGATAAACATTTTTCCTCCCTGATTCAGGACGATAGAAGCACGTACTTCCTTTGCACAACAAATTATAGAATTGACCACATTTTAAAACGTTTTCATGAAGAGAATTCCATAGAATTCCGTGTAACCTACAAATCGATCCAGCGTTTTGTTGTTGGTTAAGATCTAACACTGTTGCAGAACTTTTCTCTCTACCAGTGGTCAAGAATGTTTGCAGGAGAAGTCGTTGGAGTCAATTCTGTGGACGCGTAATTTAACTGCTGAGCGACAATTTGTCTTTGTCTAAAAAAGGAAAAAAAAGCACGGGAAGGCAAAGAAAAGCATGAAGGACTGGATTAAACACGTCAACGAAGTCGACATCTTCGTTGTTGCCTCAATGATGTCGAGGTTTTGGTCGGAAATCTCTTGCGATTTGAAAGTCTTCCATGTTAACGAGAACGTTTTACCGTGAATTCCTTGAAATCTTTCCCTTGGGCAATTTTTCAGTGTGCAACCGCAAATATGAAAGTGATCGAACCCCAGAGTGAGCCCAACCCAAGCTATTCCCCCAGAGGAGCTCTGGGGAATAGGTCTAGTGTAACTGCACCTATAATATATATAATTCGTTCATTGTTTTATCGCATTCCAAGGGGAAGTGGGAGGGCAACAAAAAACTTAGATAACATTTTTGGTTTAAACTTAGTACCAAGTGTACTTTGTACCCTTGTCATTTCAGTGAAGGCAGGTTCTCCCTCAGATGACGACTTAGAGGAGCTTGCCTACTTGCTTCACGACAACTGGGATAGGCTGGGGCGTCGACTGGGATTTGCACAAGCAAGAATAATCGCATATCATAAAGAAAACGAGAAATTATCAGAGAAAGCTTTTAAAATGTTAATGGATTGGAAGCAGAGCAAGGGGTCCGATGGTACCTACCAGGTTTTATACGACGCCTTGTGCCATAAGTTGGTAAACTGCAAACGTATAGCGCAAGAAATTTGCTTAAGTCAAGAAGGTAATTAATTGTTGTTAAAAACCAGGAATATTACTAAAGATGGAGAAATGAGCTACCCATCATGTATAATTATTTTAGTTCTTTAAAGTGGGGACATTAGCTGCTTTAAAGAGAGCATTCAATGAGAAGACAGGGAATTAAGTTGTGGGCAGTAAGTGCTACCATTTGTTACCGCCTAAGATAAGAAATGGTGCCCCTAGTTAGCGGTCAGCGATGATGATGGCCACTTGTTTTACTGCATCATCTGGGTTGGCTTTCCAAAGCGGGGGAACCGAGCACAATGCTAAACGGGATGACGTTTTAGCCATTACAGGGCCGTTCACCCTTCGGGTGGTTCAGGTCTCAGGGGTTCATGGACCAGCTCTGAGCATTTATTTGTATAGGTGAACCGTGAGTGCAGTTGTTGTTGATGTCATTTCCAGAGAATGCCCGATTTGGACCTCAAAGTCCCTGGGACCCACTATTCCTAAAAATTTCCATTGAATCCGTTTGGCTACTTGACCAAGTGACGCACAAAAAATGGCTAGTTGGTTAAACATTTGCACATATAGATGGAGGTAGAGCCGATGCACATTCATTTAGATGCGCGGCAACAAACCTTCAGACCCACGGCAGGGGACTTGTAAGCATTTAGGTTCTTTAACAGCTTTTAAATTTTGTTAGCAGAACAATAGATATTAGAGAGCTTAGAGGTGACAACATAGACAAAAGTAGGAAAGTTATCACAATCTTCGGACGTAAACACCGTCGAGTAAAATTGATTCAGGCTTTGAGCAATGCTGAGGTCGTCTCTCAGAGTTACTCCATCAATAAGAAGGGAGACCAAATTATTAGTTCCCTTACGCGCAGACTTAACGAAACTCCAGAACGGTTTAGGATTGTTGTTTTCCTTTAACTCCTCGGCCAAGTTCTTAATATAACTCCGCCTCGCTGGGACTCACTATTCCTAAAAATTTCCATTGAATCCGTTTGGCTACTTGATCAAATGAGGCACAAAAAATGGCTGGTTGGTTAAAAATTTGCACATATAGATGGAGAGAGAGCCGCTGCACATTCCCTCAAGATGCGCGGCGACAAACCGTCAGACCCAGGGGACTTGTAAGCATTAGATTCTTTAACAGCTTTTCAATTTCGTTAACCGAACAACAGATGTTAGAGAGCTTAGAGGTGACAACATAGTCAAAAGTAGGAAAGTTATCACAATCTTCGGACGTAAACACCGACGAGTAAAATTGATTCAGGCTTTGGGCAATGCTGAGGTTGTCTGTCAGAGTTACTCCATCAACAAGAAGGGAGACCAAATTATAAGTCCCCTTACGCGCAGACTTAACGAAACTCCAGAACGGGTTAGGATTGTTGTTTTCCTTTAACTCCACGGCCAAGTTCTTAATATAACTCCGCCTCGCTAAATTGCACGCTTTTTTAACGGAGTTATTTAAGTTGCGATATTTGATCCAAATCTGTCCCTTTCCTGACTTTTTGGCTATGTACAGCCTATATACAGCCGGATTTCTTTTTGCGACGAAGACTAATGAGATCCTTGGTAATCCAGGGAGCGTTTACTTTTTTGCTAGACTTTTGATTGGGGACACATTGGTCGACAGCAGCGAAAAAGAAACCCATCCATGCTTGCCAATTAAGATCTAAGCAGTTGTCAAAGTAGACGACATCCCAAGGTGTGTAGGAAAACAAAGATGTGAGATGATCCCAATCGGCTTTTCTAAACGCATAGTTTAGCTTCTGAGACTTGCGTGGAAGTACGGAAGACGTTGTCACAGAGAATGTTATTAAATTGTGGTCGTAGAAAGGTTCGTCGACTATTAAATCCTGTACAATATCTACTGAAGTTGCTAGCACGAGATCTAAGATATTCTGATCTCTAGTTGGTTCGGATCGACCACAAGTTGTGAAACGAAATTATCCTGTATTACATCAAACAGTAGCTCATAATTGGTAGAATTGTTAGTGGCTCTGATGTTTAGCCAATCCACATCAGGTAAATTAAAATCGCCTATCAGAATCAATTCAGATGTCGAGAGATCATCCAGGGCTTGTTGTAACTCTTCCAAAGGTTTGCTCTCGTTGTTATGAGGTCTGTAGAAAGTGCCTAAGGTGATTTTGCGATTGTTAGCAAAAAGCAAATCAATGAAAATTAGTTCAGAGTCACATAAGACGTCTTCTTTAGGCGAAGCTTTAATAGAATCGCGGACTGCTATTAAAACGCCACCTCCGAAGCTACCACGGGACTTCTGTTCACGTCTAAAGATCTTGTATTTCGGAGGAAAAATCTCGCCGTCTGCGATAGAGCTGATTATTCTGAGGGAAGCGATGATCCGCTTAGCGTCCCGTACTTGTATCAGCATTACTATATTATAAACGAAACTTTAATCACTGTCACCGGCCCTACGGTCCTACTCGGGACCATAGTTACGTAGATAATCTCGTTCGTAGGGACGATTGTAAACAGTCTAATCACTACCATATAAAAATTTGACATAATTTTTATTAACTTCTGATATTTTTTTTAACTTCATATCTAAGACAAAAATTTATGCTTGAATTTCACTTTTTTATAGACTCTCCTTCAACATCATCTTCGGCCGGCGCTAAGAAGCGAAAAGGAGATTCTCTATCAACAGGTGATTGAAAGGGTATATCAATACAAACTAGGAATAATGTATTATTTATATCACATGTAGATAAGTTAAAACCTTTGGTTCTTGTCCCGTTCTTTTTAACCCCACTTCTTAGCTTTCAGATTATGTAGGGAGTTTTCACTTCAACCCAGCCTGCGCCGGTTTCCGTCGTTTAAAGGGAGAGGGTAAGGGGCAATTTTCCTGCTTGAAGCTGGTGGACAGAAAGGACCTTTTTTCATGAAAAGTTAACGATAAAGTAAATTACCATTCTTTTCAAATAGACCAATAGCCGATTTTGCCTGTGCGTCTCCACATCTCCAAAAGCGATGCATGCTAAGGTCCCAGTGGCGGATCTAAGAGAGGGGCCCGGGGGGCCCGCCCCCCGTTATTTGTAGACCAAACTAAGGCCCGAAGGGCGGAAAAAATTTAAAGATTTAGCCTTTAGTTGCCAAAATTAATTTCATACCCGAATCCAGTGACTAAATGTTCTTTGATTTTTACATTTTTGGAGCAACAGCTAGTGTCTTCCCTACAATTCATTGATTTCTTTTTCAAAAGGACACGAAATGCAACCTCAGCAAATCTGTTGTTTTCTTAATGTTGCGGCCGGGAAAAGCAGACAAACAGACTTCCGTAGTAAGCCTAAGGCGAGGGATATTTGCATCTTTTGCGCGCGCTCATACGGACCTCCCTAAAAGTCCCGCCTAAGATCTTGCTCTTACTTACATGTTGTACTTTAACTAAAATGTATCCACTTACATGTTTAAAGTTAACATTCAATATAAAGTTACAAATAACTCATTAACAACATTCCATGTACGCGCCTTACCTTAGTGGTGAGAAATTAGTGAAGGCACAAATGAGCAGAAATCAAAACACCACCACTGTTTTTCCAGTCATAGTAGGTAAAACCGCTGATCAGTAGGTACCACAGACCTACTAACAAATTCAGACAGGTTCAAGTTGCCCCTCTCGATCACCGCTCGTTGATCTTCGTTGTGTCAAGGACTTCTCCAGCTTTATCAGTTAAATCCGGTTACCTTCTTTGGTCAAAAATAAGTCCAAAGTATTCTTGTAGACTCAAAATACTTGTCTCCAGCGTTTGAGTCGTTACATTGGACAGACGCTTGCCAAGTAGAAAAGCATTTTAGACTGGGATCTTCTTTCAGCTCAAGTTACTTTTTTAATTGTTAATATATTTTTGTATAAAAGTATTTACTTATTTAATATATTTATTTTATTATTTTCTTTTTTTGGTTTTCGGATATTTATCTCTAGGTTTGTCATGATTTGTTGTAATACATGTGACCTTTAGATTAGCTAAAGTAAGTGGGAGAAGAAGAGTTGTCTCCGTAGTATGGACTATTTAGAGTAAGTGTGGAGAGGGAAAGTAAGAAATTCGGTTTGATCAACTAAATCTTAATATGATTAACAGTACTACTTAAGTTGCTGATTTTCATTTTTTTTTAAACTGATACCTAAAGAAAAGCCAGCTCCAAAAACAAGTAAAAAGACATCAAGTAGCAATCCCGGTGATGCTGATCATGCAGAAGACGCGACTTCGTGGATTTCAGATGACGGTATAATTTTGTTGTTATGTATGAATTTAAGCTCTTTCGATAATAAGTCCATAAAATATTTCTAACATCAGAAAATAGATTTTCCTTTGTTGCTGATATCCCCAGCAATCCCATCATTTTTGAAGACTGGCCTCACTACAATAATGGAAAGGCAAGTCTACCTCCCTCCTCAGGTGACTACCGAACTGAAGTGTTCAAATTTTCAAATGATAATTATAAAATCAAACAACCAACAGTGATTTTTTTCAAGATACAACAGACCAAGACGCGACTGATTCTACAGCTGGATGTAGCTTTTTTCCCTAAATATAGAGGCCACAATATAGCTGCAAAGCTTTTAACTGATTCATTCCGAAGACGCACCAGTCAAAACATACAAACGTAATCGCTTCTAAACGGCAAACATCAAAAACTTCAGTATTCTAATGTTAAATCGATTATTATGAACTGAATGCATGATTACTGTTTCTTCCATGTTTCGATAAAAAAGCCCTTTAGAATCGGTAATCTCGTACCCCTCTTATTGACGAAGCCGAAGGCGAGATCTGGTCAAATAAGAAAATTCAATTTTTTTTATTGGCTAGATTGTGACCGAATGACGTGAATGTTGTCTCCTACGCGCGCTTTTGCGTGTGCAATCCATTCTCTGCAAAGTCTTCCATTCTGTTCAAATAAATAAATATTTTCACTGAAGAATTAGTTTTCCGTCTCAATATAACTTGTAAAACCTTTTTTATCGTATCTTTGAAGACTTTTAAAAACTTTCTTTCGGTATCAATAAAGACTTTTGAAAAGGATAAAAAAAATTCTCGCGTAGAAGTTAACGCGTACTGCTTTGAGGTTTTACCGCGCGCTATGATAATTTAATTTCAATCATAAATTAACCATGTTTAATTAAACTAACTTTCGTGTTGAACTTGATGTTACAAAGAACAATAACAATAAATTATGTCATGCACATAAATCATGTTTGCAGTGAGTTTTCATTTCCCTGCGCATTTAATTTCGCCTCTTCTAACCTGCAAGTTTTTCAGTTTCCTTATGAAACGATCACAGCGCCGGTAAAGCGGACCAAGACTCACTATGCAAGAGCCAAAAGCTACCTCAGGACTTGATCCCCGTCTTTGATGTACATAAATTTGTTACTAAGCAGGATGACAAATTTTTCTTTCCAAATCAAGGTGAACATGGTGAACATGGGGCCGGACGCAAAGGTTCTGGAAGTGAGCCACCATCTAAAGGCAAGAAAAAGCCAGTATCTGATGATAAAGGTATAAATATAATAGCTATGTAAAGGTTCATTTAATCGACCTAGTTTTATGTTGATTTCATCTTCCTTTCAATTTCTTCGATGTCTCATTAGTAGACTTTTTCTTGACAAGACCCCTTTAATGGGATAAGTCATCTACCCTGCATAATGATTCTGGGTTTGCCACTTACCGGTTTACGTGATATAGTAAAAAGAAAAGTGAGGTCAATCTTTTATTACTTCAAGCGCCAGTAACTGTCATATAGGTTGGCGAAACCTCACAACATGTCTGGAATCAGGGGCCTTAAAATAATTCCCATATCAGAAAGTAGCAGTTCTATTTATTCATAAGAAAATAAGTTAGGAATATGAAATGCGTCTTTTTGTAACACTGATGCGTTATTTTTATAATAATAATAATTAAAACTTATATAGCGCAACTTTCCATGGGACACGATCAAATGCGCTTTACAATAAGTTAAAAAGAAAGACTAAACATGAAAAAAATTTACAGGCAGGTAGAAAGATTTAAAAATGCAATAAAATAACAATAAGTGATAAATAATAAAATAAACGAAACAAATACACTACTATAAATTAAAAGCTTGTTTAAAAATATATGTTTTCACATGGCATTTAAAATTTGACAGAGATTCAAGGCTGGATATTTCGCTAGGTAGGTTATTCCAGAGCTTTGGGGCCGCATAACAGAATGCTCTACCACCAATTGTTGGGAGTATCGTGCCGCTTGGAACCTCGAGCATAACTCTTTTGCTGGATCTGAGGGAATATCCAGTTGATTTCCTTCGGCTGATCAATTTGCAAAAATAATCTGGCGCCATGCCGTGAATAGCTTTAAAAGTCATCAGTAAAATCTTAAACTCAATGCGATACTTGATGGGAAGCCAGTGAAGCTGAGATAAGACTGGTGTTATATGGCAAAACTTAGGTTGCTCAAAAATAAGCCCATTCATTTTATACATATATAAAATGAATGTGTGCTATCAGTTATTACAGCATTGATAATAGATGGTACGCCTGAGCTAGTCGACTTAGGACGCTTGTCAAAAATGTTGGGGAGATCTTGGGAAGCTGTTGCTCGGCGCGTTGTGTTTGAGGAGGAAGAAATTAATGAATTTGACCAGGAGTATAGGGGATACGCAAACAAAGCCTATCATATGCTCTGTCAGTGGAAAAGAAGAGATGGTTCAAAAGCAACTTACGAAGTCCTGTATAATGCCTTGTCTCATGGCCTTGTACTGCGTAGGGATTTAGCAGAGATGTTTTGCCTAATTAACTGTGAGTATAGTACCGGCAAAAGGCCATTTTAGATGCGATATAAAGTTGTGCATCACATATTTCATTCACCTCTTTTATACTTTTCGCAATAAAGTAATATACTTTTAGCCCTTTTTTTTTAGCAAATTTGTACATACTTTTTTAAAACTTACACGAAAGAAAGGACTCACGGCTGTGGAACTGGTGGACCAATGGCACCAACCAAAAATATTTCTTTTTTTAGAAACCTGTTTGTTGAATTCTATTTCCAATAAGAAGCATCCACGAGACTTTTGGAAATTTCTGGTCTCCGTAACAGGGTATTCAAAGGACTGAAATGTTTTTATGTTTACTCGGGCGGATGTTTTTCGCATTTACTATAAACAGATGAAATACTTAAATTCGTCAAAATAAGTCAAAAGTAAAACGACCCCATGATCACACGCACTCAGGAAAGACAGCTGAACACGGGGCACTAGAACTACATTTTAAGATTAAGCTTAGTCGTTAATTACATGCGTCAGCCACGAAAACTAAACAATCCTTAAAAGGATGCGAGAACGTCCTGTCATGTTTCACCTGTAGGTTATAAGAGGAGGTTCTGTAAAGCTTACTAATAGTAGAAGCAGCCTCGACAGACCGTTATATCTGCAGTGCTCCTTTGGGGTAACTTCTTTCTGCCGTCATGAACTCTTCCCTCCTTCCTCTTTTAGTGCTCTTTTTCTCTCTCTCCAGTGCACTTAACTGATTTCTACTTAATCTGTGCCATTTAGCTTGCTTTTCAAGAAGTAACTTTAATTTGATAACGCTTCTTTTTTGTCAGCCTCAAGTTTCAATTGTGGTGTTTTAAACGGCATACACGGCTATTTTCAGGGACCTCTGGATGCTAAGACACAATGAATCATACCATGAATCCGCCTTATTTTGCATTGAGTCAAAAGGACAAGCAATTTTTTTTTGAAGAATCTTTTTGAGCACAAAACACACCAATATCTCAGTCGATTTCTGGAACAATTTTGTCACTATAGTTTTTTTTCGTTCAGTTCTTCCTTTTTCCCCTCAGTATTTTTATATCTTTGATATAAGGATGAAAATAAAGCCTAAGGGAGACTAATAATAAGTTCTGTAGGCTTATATCAAACCTGATACTAGGTCAGATCATTGACTCAAATCTCACAAACGTGCATAAACTTGCTGCATAAACTGTGCTCGACTTCATGAAATTAGATATAACAAAAACATACATCAAATACAATAATTACTCA
>BOPM01000275.1:110446-138248 GCA_022179025.1 Porites australiensis | reverse complement strand
AGGCTTGTTAGCTTTATGACTGTTGATGTTTCCGTTTTGCGCAGACAGACAGCTCCGTTTTTCGCCCAACAGAATTTGAAGTTATTGGCGTTCTTGTATTTCTTGCTCTCGAAGAGAAGCTCCTGTAGTCGAGGAGTTAGATGATCATACAAGTTAATATGACCGATATCAAAATCGTCAGGGAGGCCTAACTGTGACGCCTCGAGGTTCTCCAATCTCCTTCGCGCAGCCAAAACTTTTCCCTTTGCCAGTCTTCGAGTAAATTTGCAAACGATAGCATTCGGCCTGTTCGAGGCAGAACGGCTCGGTATCCGATGAGCAATTAGTTTTGTCTTGTGCTCCCAAACTAGATAGATAGTGCGAGAGTAGACATTGGTTGCCCTGTGTGCGGACAAACGGTCGCTCGCTCGGTGTACGGTCACGTGATTACCAAATTTTCTTTTGGGTCGACCCAAAAAAAATTAGAAGGGTTTGTATGGAGTTTTCTAAACATAACTGGGCTACGATCTCAGAGACAATTTGCCCCGAAATGCTCATTTTCGGCAAGTAGGCCTCTTGGACATTGTTCTTTCAGAATATCCTGACAAATCCCCTAATTTAAGAAATTTCATTTTTATGACGTCATCACTTTAGTACTCTATTACCACATTTCCTTAGCTATGGGGCTCCGCCCACGCGCGGCGCTTCGCGGCGTGCGTGGAGCTCCACTAATACAGTCGGACACCGTCGGGACCGCGATTTTATGTCCGTAATAGCGAGAGTCCGTAATAGCGGAAAAAAGCGTTGGTAACGTACAATTATATTATAAATGGCATTAACTACGTTCGTTCATAATTACGTTATATGAGAAGTACAGAGTGTCAGCTTTATCGAGAGTCAAAACAATAAAATTGCCACTTTGGTACCAAAAAAGGGTCTGTAATTCCGTTATAGCGAGAGTCCGTAATAGCGGGAGTCACTTCCAGTCAAACCCTAGCCTGTGAACAGGCCTTTGGTAGGGAGACGGAAAAGCGAAAAGGCCTGTAGACAAACATTTGGACCGCCGTTCCACGGCACTCGCTGTGCATCAGATCCTGATGCAAGCTCCTATTGGCGAGAACACTGACTGTTGACAGGTCTGATTGACATCGGCTTTTCGGTCGGCACGTAGCACGCGATTTGTTCTCAAAGTGGCAATAACAAAACACTCCAAAGACTGTTAAGCTTGTTCAAAAGCTATTACCAAGGGAGGAACTACGCGCTCCAGTCAAAAGACTCACACTATCTTTAGAAAAACACTAAGATGGAATTTACCGAGTCACAATGCAATTCTCCATAGTTGATGCAGCTTCGGTTTAATCTGCACTTGAATCTTATAACTTTGGATCTGTTAAACATTCTGCAAAGAAACGTAAGGAGCTGGGCCCAGCGTGATACAACATTTCTGAAAAACATTACATTCACGGACTAAGGAAATTCTCTTAGTTATTCAAATCCAGAGGGCACTTTGAAGAAAAGAAAGACCCTTATTTAGCCGCAATAAAAAGCTTTACGCTCCAAAAGAGGTCAAAGAAAATGCTCTTGCATCAGAGAGCAAATCCTGCCGACCAGAGACAAAAACCACAGTAAATCGATATGTGTGCTATGACTTCTCAGCGTGAAACAAGCGGCTAAAATCACATTTGCACAGTGAAAATGTAGAGCCTTCCAGAGCATAATCTACCCAGCAGAAGAAACAACTTACGAGAACAAGCAGCATTTTGGCATGAGGCTAACGTCGTGTAGGCCTACTCCCCCTTTTATGGCTATAAATACAGGATAAATACCCGAAGGTGTAATTCCTGTCGGCGATCGAAGCGCTGCTGATCTCTTTGTACTTGTCTTTGGAGCTTCACGTTTTGGAGAAGTCATGATAGTATCTGTACCTTTCGCATTCCAAGTTCGCTTATTACAGGGGCTTGTTAAATTAGAAACTGAACTAGCAAGACGAACGGCCCGTCGCGCACAAGTTAAGCAGCTTAAATCGGAAAAGCTTTCTCCTTGCTCAAGGGGAAATTTTGAGGATTCAAATGCTTCCGCTAGTACAACGCTGTCTTGGCCACTTTCAACCAGCAAGGTCTTATTTCTTGAAACGCCAAAGACCGGAGATCAACGACTTTTCGCAAAATCGACAATTAGGCTCGCGGTCCATTTCACTTTGTTTTCAGACGGAGCAAAACACGGTTCATTTTCCGTTAATTTTCCCAGGAGTTACTCAAGCGCGAAATTGATTGACAGATAACGATCTTAATGACAGATGTTCGGAAGGTTAATTACAAGAGGGCGGAATAGCGGCCTCAAATGTTTGTCTACAGGCTCTCTCTCCCCCTTTCCCTTCCCTTTCCTCGCTATTTTTTTTCCCCAAACAGAGAGCCTGTTCACAGGCTAGTCAAACCCTTATAGCTTTTGCCGAGGATATGGATTTTGTCCGTAATTGCGAGCGTCCGCAATAGCAGTGTGTCCGCAAGGCGAGAGTTAAAGAGACTGTGACACGCTTCTGCTCATGTGCGGCAACTTGATTTCTGTTCCGGCGAACAGTTTTTCAAGATTGGCGTTTTGATGAAGAAATCCTCTTCCATCAACCCTGAGACGCCCGAGAAAGCCATGATTTCATTTCTGTCTATTAATGTTCTCCAGTCAACGATCTACCTTTGACGGATATTTTTTAAACGATAAATATGTAAAGAGAGTTAAAAAGGGTTTCCTCGATACGCGGCCGTGGACCGCTAATGGAACGCAGCGGCGGGTGAAGCTGATCTGCGACATGACTGCAGCAATTTAATTTCGAGTGCCTGGAATCAGAGGGAGAAAACCCAGCAATCTTTTGTTGTACAGGAAGTCGTGTGAGGTTTGAGGAAACAATCCATCGAACATGAAACGTTTTAACAGGCATTTGATTTATGACCCGATCCGTACAACATATAGCAGAAAGTACTAACAACAGGCCGCGCGATCTTTACTGATGTAGTTCACTGGGAATGTTCCTTGTATCTTTTCTGTATGAGCGTAGATGTTTAAGAATTGATCTTTTAAAAATAAATTGTTGCCCGAATGTTCCTTTTAACATCTGGTTTCTTTAGGTGTTGAATCGATAATGTTTGTTTTGCGGAACACCCGACGCAACGACTCGGAAGGAATTTTTTTATTTGCTGATAAGCAATTGAAATTTATGCCATAGTGATGGGTTCCTGTTTATGCCTTTTCTTGCGTTGTTCTTTTACAATAATCTTTATACTTATACGTTATGTGGGTACTATTGCAATGAAAGCGTTTTATGATGAAGCGCTAAGAATTGCTTTCAAACACTGCTATGATTTTCAGCTGGTATCAATCGACTGAGCTGCCGTTGGCAGAATGTTCATCGCGCTAGCCGACCGCATGGCATGGCATATTTTATTTGAGCGTGCATTTAGCTGGCATTTTAAGCAAATCGTTTGCCTCATCCTATACTGTGTGTTTTGATCACCGGTCAGGAGCTATTTGCAGGTATTTCTAAGTTTATATAGCGTAAACAGAGCGATCATTAAGGTTTGTTTACAAATTATTTTTGTTTGCGGATCGGAGACTGGTTCTCTAGCGTGGGTACGTAAAAATACACGTAGGTAAATGTTTGTTTCAAAGCAAGACAGGGTTGTTAATCTTATTCTTATCAGCTGCAACATTTATCTGAGGAATACCAGAGAATAAATATGAATTATGGGGATATATAAAATCGAACAAAAGCGTCCGGAAGACTCCCGCTTTGCGAACAATGAATCTTGAATTATGTAAATTTCCTCGCGTGCATCTTACTCGCTTCCGATTGGTTCAAAGACAATCAGCTACTGTCACAGCTCACACATGGGCACTATCGTGACACAGTCCCTTTAAATGTCAATGCTTAATTATGCAAGGGATGCCACGACAGCGTTAAGCCAATTACAGTGGTCCCAGAGCTTAAACAATATGTACACCGTAATTTTTAGGGAGTTATTATAACTCCAAAAATGGAGTAAAAATTTTAGGTACAGGATAACCCCATTTTGGGGGTTATTTTAACTCCTAATTTAACTCCGAATTTGGGGTCATTTTTACTCCTGAAAAAGAGTTCTTTTTACTCCCAGTCTGGAGTTAAAATTACTCCGAAATGGGGTTTCTTGTACTCCTTACATGGTTTGTTTTTACTCTTTTTGGAGTTAATTTAACTCTGAAAGTGGAGTAAAAATTTTAGGTACAGGATAACTCCTTTTTTGGGGTTATTTTAACTCCTCAATATCTGGGGTCACTTTTACTCCTGAAAAAGAGTTCTTTAAACTCCTTTTTGGAGTTAAAATAACTCCACGAAAAATAACTCCACTGTAAGGAGTTAAATTAGCCCCACTAGAGGAGTTATTATAACTCCCTGAAAATTACAGTGTAAAAAATAGTAAAGCTACATATAACGATTAAAAACAACAACGAAGACGGACAGACACATAAACGTTACATGAAACGTTAGACGATGGACAGATGGTTTTCCAGGATAGTGGGTCCTCTAGCTAGGCGATAGTTGTTCTAAGGTGTCTACAGAGTACTGATACATGATGGATTTGAATTGATTGATCTGAAGGTTGAGGGTCATTTGCTAGGGTGGTTCAGATTGTGGTGATTTTATTAAAGAAAAGGTCTCTAAAATGTGACAGTGTTATATTTCCTTGGCAAAAAGTGAGTAACATTACGGTTGCTGTAATATTACGTTATATTAAGATCAACATTAACATTACGGGTTGCTACGCAGGCACTGTGCGTCACGAGATTTTTACCGATCAGGATATGATTTTGTGGAGTGATTTTCGCGCTTGAAAAGAGCCTTTTCAGATGTGTACATGGTAAAATATTGGCTTTATTTCAAGCTTGTGTAGGTAATTTTGACAGTATACAGCCGTGGAAAGTTGTTGGAATACTTTATCTTGATCGTAGCTGCGTTACTTTTAAATATTTTGCTTTCTTGAGCGTTTTTGACAACCGATTTTAATTGCTCGGTCATGTGCAAGGCGCCATGATGATTTGAGGGCCGTTTTTCGTAGATTCATTGCTGGTTACTGTTAGCAGTTTTATCGTATTATTTTGGTCATCTTGTTACTTCAACCTCTCTTCTTTGCAAATTTTGGGATCTACCCGGGTCTACTGCTGTTAGTTTTTCCGTAATGAGAAGTCTATAAGATCTTGAAAATTCTTCAAATCTCCCTCTTCTGTAATGTTTTTCAGAAAAGGAAGAAATGTTTTAATCCCGGATTTTGATTCATTGCTCTCACGAGATGAGTACTCGACCATGTGACGATTGAAATGAGGCACATTAACAGCTTTACCCATGAACCTTTGTGGGTTGTGACGCACACCGCCTGGTTGCTACAGCTGCATTCTTAAAGCAGTTTAGGGTTATTATCTTGGCACTGTTGACCATGACACTCCGTAGAACAAACTTGACTGTTACGGTTTATGCGGATTAATTAGCCAATAACTTTCCTCAAAATAAACGACCGCGCTCAAAAAACTACAATTTGCGTGAACATCAAACAAGGCCAACATCAGCTTCGGAGTTCCTCACGGTTTCTTTTAAGGTCCTTGTCTCTTTTTCATGACCTGAGTATGTTAATGACATTCATCAGTCAAATTGTATCTGTTGGCTTATGATATATGATCTTTGCTGACAAAAAATTAAAAGCTCTCGAAATGGTTGTTAATACTGAAAACGATTGGTTAACATTTAATAAACTAACTTTTAGCTTTTTTTCCAGCTGACTTTAACTTTGCAATGAATCATCTCATTCAAAAAAGGCCTACCAATAAACCTAAAATAAGTTTAACTTTGTTGACCTTTGGCGTTTTATAAATTGTTAACTTTAGTTCATTTCTTTTAAGTTGCCTTTTACCGAGTCAGCTCTGGTTCAAGTGACGAAACTTCTGATTGAATGCTGGTCATTGTCTTTTCTATACTCACCACTTTCGCCCTAACGCCTTCATTTTTTTGTTCCATCTATTCGAGCTAATCTAAACCTTGTTATAACTTCTTAGCTGTCCTTCGACATGTCCAAAGCCAGGAGTATCTCTTAAGTTTCGTTTCGTTCTTGTTCGCAGGTTCTTTTCACCTGCATTGAGGTGTCATCGTCGGAACTGCTGCTTCCCCTCTCTCCCTTCTTGAACTTAAATTTGCGTAGAATACCGGCCATATACGACTTTTCAAAACAAAAAAAAAATTTTAGAAGAGGCCGTTCGTAGGGGGCGGTTTTCAACGTCTTCAATTCTTCATAGCCGACCAAGACTACCGTTTTGGAAAAAAAAATAGGAAGAATAACGTGAAAATAGGAATTTATACCACAATCTTTTCTGCCGGTTTTAGTAGGCTAGGCTTAGCTTCAAATTCAAAGGTAATTCTGTGAATCAGTGTCGATGATAGTTTTATACAAATCGAAGTAGACAGACTGCAAATTATAGTAGTCCCAAAAAAATATATCTACGTGTCCCAACTCTTCATTAGTAGGATATACAAAGTTCATTGAAGTATGTGTGTTATTTCTTAAAAGAACCCTATTGAGCCTTTCCCCAGATACGTGACAAAACGTTTAAAATCAGGATAAAGGATTAAGTTGCACTTTAAATTGTTCTCAAAAAGCCAAGTTTCAAGATCGCAAAAGACACAAGATACACAAACATTCCCTGAGCGAAAATATTAGATTAAGCGTCATTGTGACACTACTTTAGAGTAGTTTTAGTTAATATTTACTAGTTTGTTCATTAATACAACGGTAGAAAATGTACGTAAGTTGTTTCCCAAATACCATACCATCTGTAAGTTGCTGACGTCGGATTATTAATGTCTAGTATTTTACTGATTTTAAGTATGAAGGCAGCCTGGCCGACGATTAGAGCGACCATGCTTGTAAATAGCCAACTGGTTTGCCTCCAGCTAGTTGGGATTCTTAACCCTATTAAGTTTGATCTAAAAAAAATTGTTCGGCCCCAATGGCATTATTGCTATAAAAAATATTACCGAGTATAATATACCGGACTTCTTTTACTTTTTTTTTTTTTACTATTTTCGCTGGTATGGTACTATTGATTTTATTTAAATTCCTGGTAATTCGCAAGGAAAAAAATCCCTTAAAAGGCAATTAAGGTGGCTCGACTGGATTTTTTAGGGGGGATACCTCCCAAGCTTGAGCATTAACAACGTTGACATGAGTAAAGAAATGGGAAAAAGGTTACCACAACTGTATATATTATAACGATGAAAAATTCTTATGATCTGGCTTTTATTGTAATTGGAGTGGCCATGACAACATAACGACGACATTACGTTTTTATTTATCTTTGTGTTTCTCTGTACCGGGAGTTTTTTTAAGAAATCGCTAAAGGGAGCTTGTACTTGTCATAATTTCCTGAATTATGGCAAAGTTTGAACAAATTCTATGAGAGAATTTTTGAAATATTTTGAAACGAAGTTTTAAGAATAATAAAAATGGTAAAATAGCGTGCTATCGCATACTATTAGCTATTATTTTAAGAAAATGATAAGCTTTAGAAACGCGGCTTCATCTCACAGTGGTTTGATTCCATTGAAAACTGCGTACAAAAAAAACAGGGGAACTGCTCTGGGCGATCGCGAGTAAGAAGAATTTATTAACTTGCATTCAGCTGCTTTTGTTACAGTTTTTGCACGTAATTTGGTCCATGCAAAAAAATGCAAAATTAGTAGGCATGGACCAAATTCCGGGCAAAAACTGTAACAAAAGCAGCTGAATGCAAGTTAATAAAATTCTTCTTACCCGCGATCTGTCTGTGATCCTCAGCTCGCCCTCAGTCGGGTAATTCATTAACTTTTATTTCATGATACCCAGATCCCAGCGGCTGTAAAATTGTAAAAATGGACGTAAAGTAAAAAAGGAAAACGGTCGAAGGACGGGCTTCTGAGTTCGACTTCATCCAATTTTTATTTTTTCACCGTGACATAAGAGACTTACGGAAATATGACACTTTTCGCGGGAAACAAGCGGTTCTATTTATAAATCTACTTGGGAAAGGGTTGACTCAAGAAATTAATGGAGATGGAGGCTCCATTTGATGGGCTCCTGGCCCAGTACCCATGTCAGGGTTTGACGTACATTCGCTCTAAATCCAGTAAAGAGTTTATCGCAACCCGCTCACTTTGTTCAATGTACAGTATGTGGTCCTTGGTTCGGCTGGTTTTACTTTGTGGTGTAATTTTTGAGAGAAGAGAAAAGTTTCGATACAAACGAAACTTTCCAACTGTTTATTGATCTGTTTGCCTTCTTAAGCTCGATTTCACGTTTTCCTGATGCTAACGAAGGTGGGAAAATCAAGTTAACGCATACGTAGATGAATTTTGTTCTGTTATTTATTATTTTTTTTATGGCGCCTCAAATGATTACTGGCATAAATTTTGAATTCAGGCATATGCAATTAAGTGCGTTAAGAAAGCCATTTTTTTTGTGTACATGACAAGCAAGGGGTTTTAACAAGCAAAACATTACTCTACTCATGCATGACGTACATTGTTTACGCTTTTCGGTCGGACTTCTTTGCCGTCGCTGCACGACTAAGACATAAAATTTCCTATTTGAAAGTTTTTCTTGAGGACGTAAACAAGCTACGACAAATTTTTCTTTCTCTCCTAACTTTGATTGAATTCATTTAAAATGTTGCGATTTCGCTGCCGTCGCATCGTTACTACACGACACACATTCGCACAGAAGCGAAAATAATTTCCTTATTATCATGAGACCAAACTATAGCTCTTTACTCAGTAATCTCATTTTGGTTTCGAATTTTAAATGATGCATACAGAAAATATTATGTCAACTTACAGGACAAATTTCAGCTCCCTGCTCTTCTTCAAAGATAAGAAATACGGATTTAAGCTTACGTCTTTTTCGTTCGGACCGAGGACCACATACTGTAGGCAAACTTTCCTGGAGTTAAATTCTAAGAAAAATATTCAGGTTTAAAGACAGATAGAGAAATTCGTGCTCGTATATTCACGTTGTCAATAAAACATGAAATTAGACAATAAGCGTCTTAGTCGTGCAGTGACGGCAAGGAAATGTACAAAAAAAGGTTGTTGCGAAGTTGTTATTTTGCTAACCTAAACGCTACGCTATGCACTTGATTTGCAGCGGGGAGGAGCTAAGAACAATGCCTCAAAATACGTCACTCGACCCAAGGCATTATCTTCTCGGCCTTCTGAACAAAATCGGCGAAAAAAGGCAAATTTAGCACTGTTTAACTGAGCATGGAGACCGCTGGTTTCATCTGATTTACGCAAATCATACCTCATTTTAAAACTAAAAGCGGGTAGAATTGGTCAAATCTTTTTCTATTTTGGGGTGATACGCACTTTAACTTAACTTTTTGAAGTTCTAGATCAATCATTTGGCGCTGCAATTGTCATATTATGGTACTGACTATACAGAACTAACTTTTCACACGACATCAAAACAAGCACTAACAGGGAAAGTGATTCAAATTTCCATTAGTTTATAAATTGAAATATTGCTAAATCCTATTATCTTAATTAATTTTCATCATTTTCTTTCTTTTCCTTTTTTCGTCGTAGTTATATGCACGACCCCACAGGGATCTCTCCTTAACCTACTTGGCATCTAAGTAAAAGGATATGATACTTTACAATATAGTACAATCTGAGGTATTTTCACGCAATAAAAAGCATGTTGTAAGTTTCCCTACGGAAGTGAGTTCAAGCTGGCAATCAGAGGGGTGATGGCTTTTTTTGGTTGCTCTTATGCAATATGCTTCATGTCACTTTAAAATTATTTCTATTCACCATTAGATTCGATTCCCTCATACGTCGATGACAGGGACGCAAAGATGCAGGCAGCATACGCTAGAGCTCTAGCTGTTGGATCTACCTACGACAAACGTGTCAAGATTTTAATAGTTGGTCAAGACCGTGTTGGCAAAACGAGCCTTGGTAACTTTTTGAGAGGTGAAGAGTTTAATATCAATGAAACCAGTACAGCTGGAGTCCAAATGATTCCCCCAATCAAGAATGCGGGAAAAAAAGCCTGGGGAAACCCTGACGACACTCATGTATTTGATCACAAGGTTACTGCAGAGATGGCCAGGGAGATGCAGGGCACACCATCAAAACAATCGGAAAACCTGCCTCAGAATGAAACAGAGGAAGAGAAAAGTCAAGATCAGATTTCAGATGCGTCAAAAGAAAGGATCCCCGGAGGTAACAAGATATATTAAATGTTAGTGTCTGTGCGCCATGCAGCCCAAATATTGCAAGGGGAATACGTCTTCCTTTTTTTTCGTTCTGTGAAATCATGGCCGTAAAAATGTAATATTCCCTTTTTCCTGCATACCTATTGTCCCGATACAAGGAACTACTGAATTTACGGAAGGAAACCGCGACTGCCTATTCTTGGTTTTCACATGACGTCACCAAAGTTCAAACTAAGAAACTATCGCTTCTTCTGAGTTTCTACCTTCATGTGATATTAGAGCACCTTAAAACCTTTGTACAAACAAATTTTCGGTTCAAAAGGGTCCTTTGTTTTGCGATACAGGACGCTTGAATTTCCAGGCTTTTGGGTGACGCGGCATTTAGCTGGCGGCCGGGATAGCTCTTATGTGGGTTAAAAACACGGATTTTTGGAGATTTTGCTATCTAAATATTCCTTGTCTTAGAATAAATATTGCTTTAATCTTTATGAGTTCCTCAAGCGAAGAACTCACGCATAAGTAGGAAAACTCAAAACAGATGTTTCTGTTGGTTTCCGGCGGCCATATTTGTGCCCCTGAAAGGGACACAAACATGCCGTCTCCATACAAAGCGTTATAAATTTGGGTAAAACGTTTTTCCGAATATCTCGCATATGAACTATTGCATACACCTGATTCTTGGCAAGGCTTTTTGTATATTTATCTTCTTTCATTTCCCAGATTCTAGACTTTCTTTATTAAAAGGTTTCCATTTTTATTTCTGTTTTCTCACGTGAGTGAAAACCGAGAATAGGCATGCCGAATAAAGAGGGTATGCGACGTCAACCGCCACCAGGGGAGGCGGGAGGAGCGAAACTTTGAGGTCACTTCCGTTGAACTTTCCTGGAGGCGTCAAAAACCGAGCAGTTCTAAGCAAGGGCGGCCATGTAACATGCACCAGCGCACAGGCCAAACACGACAGAATTTAAAGTAGTTACTTATTTCCTGCGTCACGGGCCAATTATTTATGCACTGAGAATGGGTAAAAAGTCGAAGGAAAAAAACAAAAACAAAATAACATGGAGAAGCAGGAAAATAGTTTTGAGAACGATGTGAACAAAAATAAAACCTCCAGCGACCCAAGGTGCAAGTACTGCCAGGAATTTGCTTTTGGTTGTAGGTTATATTTGCATTGGGCTTAATTTTGAATGCAGTATGTCGGTAGACGCTGTTTCCTTTCGATTTCTGTCCCATAGCGAGAAAAATCAACCTCTAGGGACGTAGAAAACCTCATTTAACCCTCGCTGAAAATTTATTGCCAAGCAGCGAAAAGCAAAGATTTAGCGAGAGAAGAAGCTTTCTGATACTTTGCACTTAGTCTATCATTTAGCGTACAGAAAATAACAGTTCCGGTCAATAGCAATGAGAAATCTGAATTAAGAGTCAACAAACGATAAAGAAATTATTCGAAGGAACTCGTTAAACACAGGACATACTTTAAATCGATTTAACACAACACCGAATTTTTAAGCCATGCCTATATATTATTATCTGCAAAACTGCTGAAACAACCTCGATTTTTAATGTAAACAAGTCAAACAACAATGGCTTTCCGGGCACCGTGGAAGAAGAACGGTGTTGGCGTTTTTTTTTTTTTTTTCTCAAATCCCTCCTCATCTTTCCTCTCCTGCCACAACTTATACACAGAATCTTTCAGCCATACTTCACTATATAACCTGCCCGCGCTTTTCAGGCCTTTAGGCCGCTCTCGAGCCTTCGGCGCCATCGCTCTAGCAAAAAGATAGTGGAGAATAGAAATGAATGATAATGCGTCAAATAGTGACTTACCTAATAAAATATACGTTAAGCATATAGTTTTTGTTACAGGCGACCAAACGTGAACGCAAATTGTGCGATAAGACTTGAGATCCTGAGATGTTTTCGTGGTTCGCGAAAATTCTAGTACGACCTCGGTGCATTGTGGAAAGTGAAAACCGTCTTTAACTCTAGCTTTAAGCTGTTAAAACAACATTAAACCGACATTGAGGCTACTTTTATTTTATTTATTTTGCTGTTGTTGCAAATTCCATTACAATAGTATAAGTTTTGCAAAGGCTACTGTCACATCAAAATAATCTGTTTGGACACAAGTGTATACTCACAAAGAAGCTAACCGTTTTGCTGTTGGGCGTTGGTTTTAAAGGAAAGCTTTGTACGTTCATTCAGTTTACCGCAAATGCTCAACGGCAAAGTTGACTCAACAACCATTTATGTAGCTGATTGTCGAAGAAAGGTCCTCTATGGCCCATATTTTGTCGTTAACGTGAAAGACATCCCTCTGGGCGTTTTATGTTCGCTAACAAACAGCCAACGTAATATGTGGCGTTAAAAATGGTCATACGGCCGTATCTGCGTTTTGCCGCATACGCGATTGTGAAATAAAGCGTATTGCAAAAGGCTAAACAACCATATAATTATTTTATTTCCTCCGGCCTGTTAAAATTTGTGGTAAAATGTTCGGAAACTTCGCGAGGCTTGAACAGTTGGGACAAAACCCCTTATATCAGTAGAACTTAACCAATGTTATTATTATCAATATTTTCTAGATACAAACCATTGGCTTAAAAATGAATTAACAAAATTGAATGCGCTTTGCTTACTTTCCCATCAATTATGTTTTCTTCCCTCTTACAGGAGAGCCATTACGTGACGATGCTCTACAGGGAAACCGTAAGTTGCCATTTCTCTTTTCTGTACTTTTGATTTAAATTAAGCCAGAAGTGATGAAGGGTGGTGAGGCCTTACGTGACGTAGGTTAAGAAAGGTTTTTTGGCGGTTAAGTCTGCGTAGCGACTTCCGTAAGCTACGTTCTCTAGTTAATTTTACTGATTTTCCGTAATATCGACCTGCCAATAGTCAGGTCAGACCCAGCAGCGCTGGCCAGTTAGGTGAGGCACAGTCTTAGCGGAAGCATATAACCCCGAAGCGTATAACTCTGTCGCAAGGCTCGGGTTTTTTACGAAACCAATTAAAATTTACCTCCTAATATGGAACTCAATAGAAGACTGTTTAAACTTGACAAGTTTTCGTACTCTCACTGCCCTTCACTGGAAAAGACTGAAAAGCCAACGTGAGGAAAGAACCGTTTCAGTTTATTTTGGAAACAAGCTGTGGATGATTTATTAAGTATTCGTGTATCACCTGTGTTTCAACTTTAGCCTTGCTTTGATAGCAGTAACAAATGGACCGACAAATCGATTGCTCGCTCAAATTGGTGCCAAAAAAGGCGCGACAGAGACGCGCGCATGCTTTCCTGTTGAATTTTCTTCCTTGCGCCATTTTCCAAAAATTAAATTCCGCATAATTATGTCACTCCGCAAGCCATGCCACATGCCATTCTGCAAATTCATTCCGCCTTTCACCCTCACCGCGCTGGTCGATGTTTTCAAGCCATACCGCTTCTAACTTTGTAGCTATTTATGTTTTGCCAGGGATGCATTTTATAGCAGCATATTTACTTTATCTTTTACGCCACGAAACGATTTCTTTCGGCCGTAGAACACATAAGGGGAAGTTAGACGCTTCGGGGTTATATGCTTCTGCTCTCAGAGAATGCAGCGTTTAGGAATAAAAGGCAAGCTCGCATTCTTCCACTGTCAGCAGCAGAATGTCTATAGGGAGTCTCACATTCTCCTAAGCTACACTCTTTCGATCTTATTGTAAAATATCCTAGGTTAAAACTGAAAAAGACTTAAGGAGATCGTGCTTTTTCCTCTCCGACTCCCTAACTTATGGAACAATCTGCTGCTTTACATCCTTCTTGAGGACAAAGTTGAACGACCAGTGCCTAATACCACCACAGAACATGCTTTCACCTTTTCATGCATCTTTAAACTAAGAGTTCTTTAATGTTACATTAATAAGTGACTTAACTTCCCTTATTACTTCTCGAAGTTTTATGAATTTTGTACCTGAGTTCGATACTGTACATATATCTCTGTAATCCTACACAATGTTCTAACAGATTACAAGGGTACTAAACTTAAAGGATTGGTCACGTGGCAGCGAGCAGCAGCTCATCTGACTGCACGAGGGAGTAAAAAATGCTGTTTTCTGTTTTGTAGAAAAGAAATATGTAAATGAACAAGGCGAAGTAGTACAAGATATCATGTCGGAAGAAGTTAAATCACGCTATGAAAAACGGAAAACCGAGGACCAGGGTGTATCGGAGGACAAGATATGGCCAGTCATTTGGGATTTCGCAGGTCAAGATATCTACCGCGCCATACATCCTATGTTCATGTCTCCAGAAGCTATTTATCTGCTAGTCTTTGACCTCACACAAGAGTTACATGGCAGAGCAGTATGCCGAGTGAATCTGCCGAATCACAAAGAGGAACAAGTTAAACAGCAGGATACTGAGGATACCAATCTCGATCATGTGATGAGGTGGATGACCTTGATACACGCTTTGAAGAACCCTGATGGCACTAAAATGCCACCTGATGACTCAGTTCGTTCCGTGGTGCTTCCTCCCTCAATTCCTCCAGTTATTCTTGTGGGTACCCATGCTGATCTCGTAGATCCAAGTAAAATTGATTCTCATCGCGAGCAATTCCAACGTGCGATGAAAACATTGTATGACCACGTTGTTCACGTCCTGCCTGTTGATAACACAAAATCTGGTAAAGACGAGGGCCAAGAGAACATTGTTAATCTTAGGACAGCGTTACTAAGATTAGCCGAAAACATGCCCCACACATTGCCACTCCCCAAGAACAAGATCCCATTGCAGTGGCATCGTGTTGAAAAAGAACTTAGCAAGACTGCCTGGCAAGAAAAGAAATATATCACAAAGGAGACCTTCCGACAAATTGCCTCACAGCTTTGCAACTTTCGTTCCAAATACGACATTGATGCACTTATCCATTTTCTTGATGATCGTGGCTCTGTAGTCTACCACGAACTCACTAACGACCAAGATGGTTTTGTTTTCTTGGATCCCCAATGGTTAATCAATATGATTACACAGATAATCAACGTGAATCCTTTGGATGGAGAGGCAGAGGCCTACGAACGTTATCGCCAAAAGCTTAATAAAAAGGGGATTCTTCACAAGAAATTGCTTGATTATGGTTTGCAGAGAATGAATTTAGTTCCTGTTAAAGACATTTTCATTTCTCTGATGCAAAGGTTCAATTTAATTTGTATGTGGCCATCAAAAGACCCTCAAGATCCACTAATCCTTGTCCCGTGCATGCTTACATCAGAAGACAAAGAGGAAGATCAGGAAGACGAGATGACACTAAGTACCTGCTGTGCTCCACTGTACCTCAAATTTAAGGAAACGAATTATGTACCAGGTGGGCTTTTTTGCCGACTTGTTGTGCTTTTCGGAAAATGGCTCTCGGTAAACCCTAAAGAGAAGCATGCGTACAAGCTGCGCTCCCATATGGCGCAGTTTAGTCTGGACGCAGACTATTACCTTCGTTTAGTGTGCTACAAGAGGGTGATTGAGTTGTGCATTTTGGCGGTTGATTCTTCTCCACCAAAACACTGTGCAAAAGTTCTAAGGTAAGTTATAGAAAGAATACCTAACCGCTCCCTTATTCATCAATTATTGCTCTTTTACAGACCAGTACTGGATACAGATAAGTGCAAACAATCCTTCGGTCATATTTCAGGGACCCATGACGTTATTAAGGTGGACCGATAAGGGTTCCTTTTACGTCGACAACATAGTGTTTTCAGAATAGGAATGATTTTTGATAATGCCTTACTTTCAAAGGAAGGTTATGTCATCTGGGCACACAGTTGGAGACTTTGGATGAACTAACAATTGGTTACAGCAACTCTGAATAGGAACATTAATTACAATGAATCGGCATCTTGTAAAGACCCGTGGGGGAAGTAATTTTTTAATCATTGTGAAGGTTCTCATGTAATGATATCTTAGAAACTGCGGCCGTTAAATTTGATTGGCCGGTTTCACAGCGACTTTGGAGTTGTCGACTAATTAAACGGTACTGTTATTGTATGTGATTGCTGTACTATAAACCGACCGGCTAACCATCTTTTCTGGGAATTCGCTTATTTTTAGTTCAATTTGTTTGGTTCAGTTTTTAGATCAGTAGTCATTTAAATTCTATCCTTCTCTATAAAAGAAGCAACTGTGCCAAATTACAAACTTGGTGAATTACAAGCGGTATCACAAAAACCCAAATCAATAAGGGCGCTTTAGGTGTTCGGCTTTTCCTTTAACTTCACCAGACCACCTTAACGAGGAGTCTATATCAGTGAGAACCTAAGGGGCCAGTCATTATTTATCACTTGGGGCGGGGGTACAGGTGGTTTTTTGGGGGATCACTTGATTCGTAAGAGAACACAATGGGGATCATTTATCATTTTGCAATCAAAAATTAAGGAAGAATTTAGATTGGGAACCACTCAAGTCTGCTCAGGGACGGACCATTAGAAAAGTTATGAGGGGCAGCCGAGGTCAATTCGCAAATTATAAATTGCGAACCAAGTTTCTCCCAAACGAGACTGAATATACTTAAATATATAGATTTAGTATATACTAAAACAGTGGATAGTGTTTTTCGCGCGCTCTGATTGGCTACTCAATCAGTGAATATCCTGCACTATTCACTGACTCACCTCCGGTTCCTCCAAGCGAGCGACGCCAAACTCGCGTAGGTTGCGAGCAAAATGCTTCCCGGTTTGCTGCCGTAAAAACTGAGAAATTTCACAACTAATCAAGCAAGCTATTTCCGAAATACATGAAGAAGGTGAAGAAGTTCGGTTTGGAAGTTTTAACAGGTAGAGCTTTGTCTTTTTGACTTGAATAGTTATCGATAAAAGCGGTGAAAAAGTTTTTTGTTTACAAATGCAAATTAAGCTTAAGTCTTGCGTTACTTTATTTAGTTGACTTTTTCATAAATAAGCTTAAAACTAAATTTAATAATCTTTTTTTTCAGAATTATTTTAAATACAAACAGAATTTACAACTCCTTTTGAAGAAACTTCCCCGCAAGAGCTGAACAAACGCCTTTACAAGTTTTATTTGTCGCTAAGAAAAAGCGACGACCGCGGCCGTTCGGTCATCCCCGCCAAAATTGCAATCGTTGGCAACAGTAAATGAGTTAAAAATCATCATTGGTGTGCTCAATTATCTCACTTTTTTAGTGTATACTAAAACAATTATTCACCTCACCTCAATGTCGGTGGCTAGTAGTGGTCTTTACCTCGCCGCTTCGCGGCCTCGGTAAATAACCAATACTAGCCACCTCCACTTCCGTGCATAATTGTTATTTATCCAGGGCTAAAAGCGTCACTTCAGTTATTCAATTTGTAATTTAAATCAAACAAAAAAATTGAAGTCCACAAATCAGTTAACTTTAGGGGAGATCCATATAACTTTTAAGGGTGGGACTGGGTGATTTTAGAGAACAAATAATTTGTAAACAGTGCGCAAGAATAAAACAACATCTAAAATCTTACACCCAGTAAAAAGCGATCACCTTGGACCACAGTAGTTTAGACGCGGAAAACAAATTCTTTCGTCTATTTACCTACCTATATTTTTATTGTATAAGGTTAATTGGACAGTCCCGACATATAATTTTATACTATAAAGGCATTTAAGGCGCGATAGTCCTCAGTGGAAGCCAATTTACAAGGGCAAAATGAAAACTGAATCAGGCCAGATTTTTTTTGTCTGTGTGTGGGTCGCTTCAAGTTTACTTTACAAACCTGGTGCTAGTAGCGCTGAAACGAGCCTTTTTACATCACCTTGAGTGTTTGAATGAACACTAGTAGGAAGAGGTCTATGAATCATTTTCGTTTGCATTTTACTTCTAAAATCCATATTCATATGATACACGGGGCATTTTGAGTACTCCTGCATGCGATGTTCATGTGCGACTGAAAACCCTAAACGGAAAAGCGATAGGAAACAGAGTTTGACAAACAATCCAGACAATTCCTATATCATTCAATGAAACATTTAAAAGGACAACAATGTTTATTCACGAAGTCTGACGAAGACATGCATTGTCATGAAAGCCATCAAGTAAGGCCAGAATCGCTGAAGATTTTTCAACCCTTTTACGCATCCAACAATGCGACGTACTAAGAGTAGCTTAGTTTTCAAAGCGATAATTTCCAAATAAGCTTACTTTTTGTCAAGTGGCGATTTTGTCAACAAGAAACCCAATAAACACGCCAGCCAAGAATAACAAACGAATGTTGATGGCACCTGTATTTGATTTTGTAGTTCCAGTGAAAAAGGACGTTTAAAACTCTGTCGGCTTCAGCTATCAGTAAACAAGTCTCCAAATGCAGCATAGACAATTCTTTTTGGCGATCGTCTACGCTAGCTCTTCACCTGATAATTTTCGCTCTCTGCCTTTGTCTTTCCCGTCGCTACTCACTTATAAGCAAATAGGTTGAATTCAATCCGCTATTGTTTGTTGTCATAACAATTTTTTCGAAACAGTAATATATTTATTTATCATTTTATTTGCCACACAATAATTACAAAAAATATAGGAAAAGAAGAAAAAAAGAAGTGGCGAGGAGACCTAACAGAAACTATAGGAGCTTATGAGAGGTTAGGCCTCCTCGAACTATGAGCTAGAGCTGCTTCACATCAATTGAAGAAAAGAAAAGAAGGCCAAAAGTCGAAGAGGGAAAGATTTATGAACTGTTTTCATACGTACTCAATAATTTAATCTTCGGTTTTTTCTTTGTACTACTGTCACAAAATCCTTATGCTATGAAATAGTTCCTAAAGTAAACAAGTTTTTGTACGCGACGACAATGGCCACACCAAACCATGTCTTACGCGATTTCCCGCCAAGAAAATATGACATACTCCTCCCTCCGACGGGCTGACACCTGTTCCCCTTCCATCACCCACAAAGAGGGTACGCATGGACGGAGTACGCTGACGTCACAGCCAAAATTTCTCTGATGGATAGTTTACCAAATTATCCTAGCTATGGGGTTCCGCTCACGCGCTCGCTTTCGCGTGCTCGAGGAGCTCCGCTATCATACAAATGATACAAATTTTCAATTTTTCAGTTTCGTTTGTCGCTTGTGATAATCCATGTTTGTCCCTGAGAAGATCTTCAGACGTTCTATCTGTCTGAAGCCAGAGGTCGAACTTTTCATGATCTTAACTCACCAAGTTTGGTTCGTCTCATGAAAAGTTCGACGTCTGGCCTAGGCCTGAATCATTGTGAAAGAGCATCATCGCCTCTCCAGAGATGGGCTCTCTTTCTCAAATCTATGCTAAATCTGATTCAACCACCACATCTGTCTAATCTTGAGCCTCATCATCCAATTCATCTTCTTATATGTGTCTTCAGCCTCGATCTGATTCGATGACTTTAGACCTCTCTTAAATTTGACCGTCCGATTTAACAACAACAACATTTAATCCGACATTACGGCAGGTTGACCTTGTATTTCGTGCTCTTGAAACAGCCGCTACTTTTTCTTGCAATGGGTGTGCCAAAAATACCTTTTTCTAGTAGCCACGTTTCAGAGTCCAGATGCAAACGCCTTGTTAGTTTCTTAGCAAAGTCAGCATTGGGTAACTTCATCATTCTCTTCGATTGAACCGAAAATTTGTCCCGCGACTTCGACAGTCCAGTTTTGTACGAACTGACGTGCACTCTGCTCGATTCGCTTCTCCTGGACTTTTCAAGGGAAGGACACAAAAGTTATTTAGAGTTATTAGTCGGGATCACTTTAGCGGAATAGCATTTAAAGTGGAGATAAGATTTTACCATGCTAAGCCCAAAATCCTCCGACCCTCCCCCCAGGCGGTAAATAATGACTGGTCCCTAAATGACAGTATTCTTCGGCCGAATCTATAAAGCCCTCCCATTGCTTAAATGTACCCTAAGTACTGTCATAAAATAACATTCCTGAAATATATCTTCATTTATTCACTGATTTTTTTACTAATGCTTAGCTTTGTAGAGGAATCCATGGAGACACTTCAAAAAGAGTGTCACTGGCTGCTTTCGATGTCATGGGATAAATGTGTTCGATGCACAATTTGCATGGGAAACAACACCAAGTGCTGCAAATTACACAACAAGAAGAAATGCCTGCACCACGATTGTGGCCACTACATACCTTTAAAATCAGAATTTCTTGGCTGTAAAAATGGACGCCCTCCATCGCGAGATGCACTCCAACGGCTTCAACCATGGATTGATGTAGGTTTGGGTTCTAGTAAATTATTCACATTTTGTTTTAAATGGTAAATAATATGTTTGAAAATTCCCATTTTAGTACGCGTTTCCTCATTTTACATGTAGCGGTCTAAAATTGTAGGTACCTGAACACTTTGGTCGACATTTAATTCACAGTCGGTGTCGCTTACTTCTCAGTGCTTGTTCCTACTTAGATACATCAACATTTGTTTTTTAAATCATCACCTTTGTATAGTTCCACCATGAGAAGGAATTATAGGTAGGGGGTCAGCAAGATTAAAATAAGGTGGATCCGACCATTTACAGCACTTCCTGTTGAACTTCAGTGCAAAAACATTTTCTTTATATTTTCGGAGGGTTCCAAAAGGGGTTTTGGGACTCGGAATTTTGCTTCTTTCAACTCTGCCATTTGGGATTTTAGAGCAAAAGTGAAGCGAGATTTGGGATTGTTGTTCTCAGCGGGATAAGGAGAGCATAGAAATGGGTGACCACTTTTTCTCCAAATATTGTATGCGTGTTGAGTGTAAAACACTGGACGTTTTCTATGTGAACCGCTGCTGTGCTGGTAGTCGACTCCATTATGATTCCACTTGTTATATACGCAGCGTATCTAGTCCACTGGTATAAATCTTCCTTAGGTCAGAGGTGGCGAATTCAGATCTTGGGAGCTCAATTTAGTTCTGAGATTGAAGGGTTGCCTGACCTAGAAAATAACCTTCTCTCTTTTTTGGCTTATCCGCCACTGGTCAGTTCATGTAAAAGAGCACGCTATAAAGCAGGCTATTCACGTTGTTGCTAGAGCAAGCGCCAACCGGGCAGCTGGAACGGGCGAATACCCTCGTAGGTTGTCCTTTTTCTCCATATACATAAATATCTCTATATGATTTCTTACATGCCTGCTCATCTTTCATGTTCTCCAGGCATCAAAGGAAAAAGCTCAAAGTTGTGGTGAGTTTCCTATTATTATAATAATTATTATTATAATTATAATAATAATAATTATTATTATTATTATTGTTATTTACTTGATTGTATTTTTATTATGTATTTGTCCAATTGACTTGCTGCTTTGCTGCAGTCTTGAAAACAGCAAAAGCACTGGACATCGTTACCTTTCTTTGAGTCCGGATAATTAAGATCCTTATTCATCGAGCAAGCACGACAACTGATGAATCCTACAAATCGAAAAAAAAAAGATCATTTTCTCACTGAAGGTAGGTGATAATAAAGAAATGTAAAGGATGAACGAAGTCTCAGGTCCGCCCTGCCGATTTTAGATACCCTGCGATTATGATCCCTGTGTCTTTCATCCTTCTGCCCGATCGTAAGTTAATTTGTTGCACCTTTTGAATGAAAATTATTTGGAAACATTAGCATAACGTCAACGTTAAGGTGGTGCCTCGATAGAGTTTTTTTTTTTTTTTTTCGGTCAATACCTCCCAAGTTTGAGCGTAAACTATGCCGTGTACGGTCCAAAGTCGAAAACTGTTACGAAAATAAGTCCAACACTCGAACTCCGTACGTAAACCTTATCTTTATTCCACAAAGGATTCCACGTTCCAAAAAGATCCAGATCCAAATAAATCAATAGCCTGAACTGCTGTGTCAAATCCAATTTACATTGAAATCAGAGTAGTTCCAAACGAATTCAAATCCAATCCCGTAAATCCTTCGCACCAGTTAGGCTTTCTAAAACCAAAACATAAATCCACTATGAATTCAGTGTTCAAAAGTTCGAAATCAACGTCCAAAATACAAGAGGAAAACTTACCGACTGTTCCGAGTTCCATAAGCAAATGCTTCTAAAAATGACAAAACTCGCAAAGTATCAGTTTTCAAAGCACGTGGTTTCATGGTTTCTACGGAATGCGTGCTCAACGGTAGTAACACGCCGCCTTAAACAAAGATTTGGAAAAACTGCCACCACAATTGTATTAAATAAAGGTGAAAATTTGTTATGATCAGGTTTGCAGTGACATCGGAGTTGTCATAGCAACGAAATAACGCCATTGCCTATTTTACTTGCAGCAGTATTTCTCTGCTCTGGGACCTATTCTTCCAAACTCGTTCCCGGGAGTGTGTTCCTCCAATAGCCGCCTCAATATTTGCGAATGAAAGCGGAATCTGTAAGCGCGCTTACGAGTAGTTTGGGATGAAGTTTTAATGGTTAAGATTGCTAGAAAGAAGGATTTGGTTAGTATGTAACGCTCTATGGTGAGCGCTTTAAAGCCTGTTGTATCACATTGAGCCTATATAATGCCTTTTTAGCAAATTTAGAAATCTAGCTTAACTTACTGGGTGTCATTTTCTGTAAAAGTTTAAATGTATCGCTAAGGAATGCTAACAAACCATAAATGACTTAGCGTAGTAAAGCATTTCCTTGTCTGAGCTTACTTTAAAAACGTCATGGCCTAAATTCTATCCTTCTAATACGCATAACTGTGTCAGTGTTTCTGTTCCTTTTTGTACATTTCACTTTACATGAACCAGAAATATCTGTGCATTTCCTGCAATTACGCTTATTGTGTTGCAGGTTCCTAACTTGAGTCTATATTGACAGGATGTATAACTGGCAGACAAAGCGCGTTAGCTTTATGTATATATCATCTGAGATGGTGCCTGGAGAAGGCATCGACCATCAATCGTTCGGCTCTCTTTAGGTTATTCTAAAACCTAGGCTTTGCTTTTTCCACTGATAGTGTCTGTCTGATCACATCCTGAAAAAGCGTGAAAGCCAGGTAAAGCCTTCACAAGGGTCTTCTCCGACCGCCTCGTTGAGTGGGCCTAGTGGAATACTTCTTCCTTTTCCTCCTGTCTCTGCAATCACTTTAGTATCCAAGCAAACTGTCTTGTAAATCCAGACCGTCAGAATGAGTACATTTTTATTTTAACTCTGAATGAGTATGAACGTTGCTCCTCTCTGAATGGCGTCCAGAGCATGCTGGAGCATACGGGCATCTGTTTCTTTCTGCTCACTGCTTAAATGCTGAATCGTTAGGGTACTTCAATCGGTGACAAAATTGTCGAGACAACTCTCTTGATTCAAATAGGGTAACTTCACGGAACAAAAGAATCCGCACCCGTATGCTATCCCCTCCATTCAAAGTTGCGGTGTTTGTTGTTTTCTATAGGTAGTTCGAACACCGGCAAAACATTACATGGAGTGGATGGGGTAGGAAGTCAGTAAAACGTAAAAAAAGCGGAAGTGTCTCAACTCGATTTGTCGCCTATTGTAGACGCCGTACAGTCACCTTTAGAATTTTACTGCATACGTCGTCTGAGAGTCGTTCGTGCACTCAATGAGTTTTGCTGCAAGGAATATAGCCAGTGCCTCCTTCCTCTGATTGCTGCTCCAAAGATCCTTTGTAGTGTACAGGCTGACTGGACGGGTCTGGAGAGTGAGGTTGTACTGTAGGGGTTTGTGGTTGATGATGGGGTAGAAAGCCTTCTAGGATGTACGATCACTTCGCCCTTGGCAACGCAGTGTAGAAAACTCCCATCAGAGGAGAAAATTTTCCTTGGAAACTAGGCTTACTTAAAATGCTTATAGTATCGTCCATGTGAAGATCAGGCCTTGAGGACTAAGAAACGTGCGATGCATTAAGGGTGCGTTGCCACTAGTTGTTTTGTTGTTCTTTGTTTGCCAAGTATATACGTATACATATACATATACATATACATATACATATACATATACGTATACATATACATATACATATACATATACATATACATATACATATACATATACATATACATATACATATACATATACATATACATATACATACATCTGTCTGATTTCGTTGAAACGTGGCCACTAGGTTTTCGCCTGGCGGCGGGCGCAGCCCGGCTCCAGGCCAGTCCGGTACCCAAAAATGTAGAGGACTTGCCGTCTTGGTCAGTACAGCTGGATAGCCCAGGGACTGCCCTAACAGTGCGTGGGTGGATCACGCCCTGGGATCAAAACTAGTGGGGTAAGGAGGGGACTCTTTTGACACAATCCCTCCAGTAAGCAACAGTGTTCAGTGCAGGCTTTGACTGGCGAGTACCTTCGTCTTTATTTGCCCTAGCCAGCTGAATCAGGCCTCTGCTGAGAATGACTATCATGATAATTGCAGAGCTCAATGGGAGGTGCAGACAGTAACCCATTGTCCTAGGTGGGGAAGGTCAAAGTCTTGGTACCAAGGACGCACTTAGCATAGGACCCCTAGACACTCACTGAAGCCACGTTTTTATAAATCCAGTCAGACATATACATATACATATACATATACATATACATATACATATACATATACATATACATATACATATACATACGCTTATTCAAAGCATTTCAAAAACAAAGATAAATATATAAAAACGATGCTTTGAAAAGGGAGTTTAAGAGGTTGGCCCTATTTAAAAAAACTCCCAAAAGAAAAATCTTTAAAATATTCTAATATTAAAATTTAATGTTAAAAATGTACGTCCAAAAAGGTAGCTAAAAGTAGAGCTAATAACGAATATAAAGAAGATACTACGAAATATTTAAAAATGATCCTAAAGAACGCTTAAAACATGCAAGATTTCCCGCCCCGACAACCCACTCAGGTAAATCGTTCCATTCTTTCGCAATTCTCACAAAAAATGAATATTTGTAACAATTACAACTAGATGCTTGAAACTTCAACTTGTAATTATGATTACTTCCTGTTCGTTTTGACGCTAACTGGAAAAAGTCTTGAAATTCGAGATTACTTAAAGAAAATATACACTTATAACACTCGATCAGAGAAAAATCCAGTCTTCGATTCTTTAATGGTGACCATTTTAAAATGGAACAACGTTCCTCGTAGTCCATTTTGCCCCTCTTTTGGCCTAGACCCTAGGCCTTTTGGTCTAACTTGAGATTAGACTTCGGTGTTAGAAGCAGATTTTTTGAAGAAGATCCTAATTGCCTCGTCGGAGTATAGGGCTGAAGGAGATCTGCTATACATTTTGGCGCCATGCAATTCAGAGCTTTGTACGAAAGAAGTAGTATTTTGTAGAAAATTCACTGTCTGACTGGTAGCCAGTGTAGTCTACGAAGAACTGGTTTTCTCAGCTTCGAGTTCTAGTCACCAGTCGAGTTGCGCAGTTTTGAGTTTTGTACATACTGTAGCCTATCAATAACCGATTGGGGTAAGCCATATAGAAGAGCATTACAGACATCCAACTTAGATGAAATACTCTGATTGGTCAAAATTTGTCAGCTGAGTTCATGCGGAAAATTTATGCAGTATCTTGAAACTTGTTTACTTTGATCGCTGAAGCTGTCCACTGGATGTACAAAATGAAATACAGCTGATATCAAGAGTCTTCTGTTATTCATGGCTGGTTTGTTTCTTGGGTTTTTGGTTGAGAAATGTGCCGCTTGTCAAAGTCGGAAATCCGATTTCGGATGGCATCGTTTTCGCTTTTCACCTTGCTTGATACCTAAGAGGGTTGAAAAGACTCAAGCTATTCTGGCCTTACTTGATAGCTTTATGGAGATGCATCTCGAATGGTAAGCTTGAGTAATCATTGTCCTTGATGTTTGTTTTTTTCTTCTAATTTCATGAAGTCGAGCGTAGTTTATGCGGCTAGTTTATGTACGTTTATGAGATTTGAGACAATGATCTGACCTAGTATGAGGTTTGATATAAGCTTACAGAACTTTAAAAAGGCTTTAAACATTTTCTCACCCCAAATAGAAACAAAACGTTCCGAAGAATATTTAGTTCCTCGCGAAGCGAGGTTTATAATCTCGTCGCGCGCGAAGCGCGCGTGTCTCACTCAAGCATCGCAAGGCCAGCGTGATTTCCTCTTGGCTATAAATCTATCGAGTTTGGTTGGTGTCCGCCTTGACGTCATCCAGTAGTGACGTCAAAGTGCACTATGGGTTTCCAGGCAACCGATTGCCATCGACCACAAAGCTCTGGGGTTTCTTCTTGAAGACGGGTTTTTTCCTCTGTGAATTATAACAATGTTTACGGTCGGTGAGTCACCACCCAATACCTCAGGTAAATAAAACAGAACAGCAAACTCAACAATGGTGGATTCAACAAGTGGCTGGAAATCCTCGCTGGAAAAGATTTACAAACAAAACTCCGCAAGAGCGAGGACGTCGACTTGAAATTCAGCGCGAGTAACGGCACATCGAAGACAAACACTGTCAACTGGAGACAGAGGTTATACAGCGACCACGAATATGTAAAGAGTTCGCTAGAGTTAGCAACAAAATACTACAGTTACACTGCAAAAGAAACCGACGAAGAGAGGGAACACCGACTGCCGACGTTTCAGTATTCGGTCAATAGAATTCGCAAGGAGAGGCAAGTTTACAGTCAAAATTATCTTCTTCGATGCGTCGATAGGAAGCAAGAATTACACCATCTGTAAAATCGACACGAGGAGTATCTTTGCAACGGACTGAGGACAGCCGATCAGCCTTTTCACCGTTTTACTGTAAGCTTTATTTTACAATGAACAGTTTACAACACCGATAATGTGTGACATGTAGGGAAGCGTTACATTTTGTAAACAAAATCCTTACTGGGCAAAATTTTTCGTTTAAGCTTACAATTTTCATTCAATTTCCTTCACAAGTTAAATAAATGTATGTATAGCAGCCTTATACATAAACCCACCTGTGTCTTTTAAGTCAGACATGACAAAAAATTGTTATTGCTGGCCCCCTGTATTTTTGTTCCTATATTATTCGAAAATAACATAGTATTTCGGATATCCTCAGAATATTAGTGTGTGACATGGTTGTCATGCCAGGAACGTTAATTCCTTTCGCTGTTAGGGAAAATTTAACAGGTCACTCATAAAATTTCACTCTTTCAAAGAAGTCAGACAGAGTTGACATATTCACAGAAATAAAACATTTGTTCCATTGGCAGATGAAGATTGTTTCAAGAAATTAAACGACATGCAAGCTGATCTATATTTATGTAGGGTTTTCCATAACATCAATCCATCCTGCACTTAGCTTTACATTCACCAGAAATGTGTGTAATACAGGGAAGGTGTTCATTTGCCTCGTCTCAGTCTGGGAAATTAAAAATCTATGGCTCTGGCACCGTCTCAACAAGCTCATGCATGTTTAGAATTGAGACCAATGGAGAAACTGATGACCTTCAACATAACTTGTTTGTGGACATTTCATCCAGATTCACTCTTGCATAGGGATTTGTTTCTTATGCATGTACACGAATAACTATGAACACTTGCCTAACTGGTAAAAAATTGCTACTTTTTACAAGGATTCAGTTCTTTAAGGTGAATGCCCACACATACAATAATCATAAATCATGATCACTTTAGTAATTCTCATG
>BOPM01000275.1:70384-110357 GCA_022179025.1 Porites australiensis | reverse complement strand
TGGAATCAAATCACTATGAGATGAAGCCTCATCCCCAAAGCTTACCATTTTCTTAAAATATTAGCGAATTGTGTGGCTAGCATGCTATTTCACTGTTTTTATCATTCTTAAAACTACATTTCAAAATATTTCGAAAACGCTCTCATAGAATTTGCTCAAACTTTGCCATAATGGAGGCAATTATAGCAGGTACATACTCCCTTAAGCGATTTCTTCAAAAAACTCCTGAAACAGAGAAACACAAAGATAAATGAAAAACGTAATGGCGTCATTACGTTGCCATGGCGACTCCGATTGCAATAAAACCCAGATCATAAGAAATTTTCATCTTTATATAATACAGTAGTGGTAACCTTTTTTCCATATCTTTACTCATGCTGACGTAGTTAATGCTCAAAGTTGGGAGGTATCAACCCCAAAAAATCCAGTCGAGCCACCTTAACTCGATGTAAGATTTGTTTCACTCTTGGACTGTTTGCAAATTATTTTTCTCTAAAGTTAGTTAGCCTTTCCCTCAAAATTCACATGAATGTCCCCCAATGTTAACTGATTTGTGGATTACAAGTGTATTGTTGTATTTAAATTATAAATTTATTAATGGTAGCTTCGCTTTTAGCCCTGGCTAAATCGATATATTATATCCGAAAGATAGCTCAGATCTTTACAGTGTATGTGACATGAATACATTAGAAGCATTGTTGATGTTGTTAATGTAAAGTATAAGAATAATAGAGGTCCGAGGATAGAACCCTGAGGACGTCCACAAGAGATTTCATTTCCTAACGAAAGGTGGCTATCACCTTCAACATATTGCTTTCTGTTTGAAAGTTAACTTCTTATCCAGTCCAGCGCTAAGCCATGAATACCATAATGTTTATCGAAAAGTTAAGGATTTACAGACTTCTGAGAGGTGAAGAAAAATGCCTAAGTTGCTTTAAGGGAGTCGCGAATAATGTTAATGATGTTTCGAACCTACATACATACATTCTTTATTGCAACTCTCTAAAAAGGCTTTTCAGTTTCACGCGAAATTAGCCAAAAAAAACAACAACAAACAAACAAACAAAAAGTTAAAAAGGAAGGAAATAAGAGAAATGTATAAAAAAAATAATTCCAAATTCAAAATACTAGATCGGTTAGGATGCTTTATTTAAAACAAATTAAATAAAATGTGTGGACGTCTCACGGATTAGACTTCCGTTTAATTACAACTTGTAAAAATAACTTGAAAGAGTAAAATTTCAATATCCCCATTAAGATTCCTTCTCTGTCCGATTATTCCCTCTCGATAAACAGTTTAGGACAGGTTAGGGCCATATCTGATTTGCCATATGGAATTTCCCTAATGTTTTTGAAGCCCCTGAACTCCTGTAAACATAATGCTTCTAATCATCTTAAGTTTACAAATTGGCGCATACAGTGCCAATAAAGAAATAAAACACTTGATATTTTCCTGTGAAATCTTTTCTTTTCTTTTTTTTTTTTTTTCTAATAATGAGTTTGCTTGTGAAAGTGAAAAACGGCAGCAGACACCTCAGCTTACATTACCTTGCGAGCAGGCTCACTTGTGCAAGTTCGAGAAATTTTTTTCCGGACGCGAGGAAAATAGGCCGAGAAAAGGTGACCCTGCACGTAAGCTGCTGATTTTTGATAACCCGCTTTCGCTGACGAAAGCAGGTTAAAAGTGACGGGCTCTACAAACAACATAATTATGACAAAATCATGAACACGCGGCACAAACATGCACACATCAAATGTTGCGGTCCAAAGCCGAAAACTCGAACTCCGCGTATATTAAATTGTATCCTTATTCCATAAACATTCCAGGTTTCAAAAGACAAATAGCTCAAGATCCGGGTCAACTTTGTCAAGTTCAAACAAATTCACGACGAAGTAGGTCCAACTAAGTTCAAATATCCTACACTCGACAAATTAGGTTTTCTAAAATCAAATACAAGTTTACAATGAGTTCAGTGTTCAAAAGTTTGAAATTGAACATCCGAAATGCTAGAAAACGTAAGGACTTTTTTAAGTTCTACAAGCAGACGCATCCAAAATGACAAACGTACTAGGAATCAAGTTTCAAAAACACGTGGTTACATTGCAGGCACGAAATACGTGCGCAGTGGTACTAACATCAAGGTTAATAAAAGTTGATAAAAAGAGCCGGTAGGCCTGCACTACTTTGGCTCAAATACCGCTTAGTTTTATTTATATTTTTTAGTATGCTCTGGACAGTCTAGAGGATTCTTAATTTTTGGACTAAGCAAATTCAGTAGCTAATTTTTGTCACTTGTCTCCCACTAAGAGGTCATGACGTTGGTCTGTTTCACGCATGGCCACTTTTAGAAGCTACTTGTTTCTAGCAGGTGGATAATGCTTTGGGGGATTCTTAATTTTTACAGCGCAGAATGTTAATTTTGCCGCTTGTTGAAATGAAAGTGGTCTGCTTTAAGAAAAATGATTTCTCACCGGATTTGACCTCTGATGTGGTGTAGCATGACATTTGCACGACTAACTTCCCGTCAGCTTTTTTACTTTTGCTTTGCTCCTCCTATAAGATAGTATCTTCACACCTTGAAAGGGACGTAATTCAAAAATCAATAGCCCGCAAGCAGGCTCACTTTTCCTCGCTGAATGTCGCCGCCAAAATAATTTTCCTCGAATTCGCACAAGTGAGCCTGCTCGGAGGCTTACATGTACCGGCAATAATTATGCTCGACCTACGGTTATGTGACAGTCGAAAATTATCACAACCATGGACTACCATGCATAATATTCTCTTACCGCCTATGTTGCTCTGCGCGCACATTCCGCTGGCTGAACTCCCCGCAGTTTCTTTTCATTATTTATCTTTTAAACATGTTTTTTTTCTTTTCATCGTATAATTTGACGCTGCCCCCTCCGGCTACTCTTGGTGTATTACTTAACGCCCTGCAACCTTCCCTTGTTACACGCCCTAACAATTGTTGCACAGTCCCTTGTGAATTCTACAGTTTCCGAAGTGATTCGAACCAATCAATCCTACCGACACTGACGTCTTTTTCTGACTTGACTCACCTTCTGGAACCTGATGTTTTTCCATTGCTAGTTCTTTATGTTATCTATTATTTTCTGTCGCAGCTGTTCGCCCAGGTGTTCATCACGGAACGGACGACGTGTACGAAATGGAAAAATTACCACGCGGAGAAGCCCTGATTATCAACAATAAAACATTTTTAAGTCGTTCGAAGCGAATGGATGATCGCCAGGGATCTGAGCACGATGTTTCTACAGTTAAAAAGCTGTTTGAAGAACTTGGATTCGAAGTGACAACAAAAGAGAATCTGACCAAAAGCGTACTCATGAAGGAGTTGGTTGCGATGGCCTGCAAAGATCACAGTCGATATAACTGCTTTGTTCTGTGGCTTATGAGTCATGGAGACAAAGACTTGGTTTACGGATCGGAAGGCGAAGAGATACTTCTCGAGACAGTTCGTGACTTATTCAGCAATCGATCTTGCCGTTCTCTCGACGGAAAACCGAAGGTCTTTTTCATCCAGGCATGCAGAGGAGATAGAGAAGAATTTGTCGAGTCAGATAAGCCCAACCCAGCACCTCAGAAGAGTCTACCACGTTCTAAGGGGGACGAGGCTGCAAATCAAGACAGTCATAGTCGAACACATTTCCTCGAAGCATACTCAACAGTCGATGGGTTTGTTTCATACAGAAATACAAATCATGGAAGTTATTTTGTTCAATGTCTTGACGAAGTATTCCGTAAGCATGTTGAGAAACACGACGTTGCCACTATGTTGACCATGGTTAACAGAAGCGTTAGCCAGATGCAAGGAAGGATTCGCTGTGGAGGAGGAGAAAAGCAAGTAAAACAAACGTGTGACTATAATAGTAGCTTAACGAAAAAACTTTATTTTTAGATATATGATGCTCACCACAAGAAATCTTTTTTTAATAAATAGCCCATCAGCTAGGGGGGGTTGTATGGTTCACTTGAGGGGAACAAACAAACCTTGTATTATCTTAACCTTTGACTAAAAGGGATCACAAAAATGCGTGATAGCGAGAATAGAGCGGTAACTTTCACTTTGTAAATCGAATTTTAGACTTTTCCCTCATACATTTCTTTAAGTTGCCATCTTGGATTTCGATTTCCTCTTGAAAACACACTATTTTTGTTTTGAAGTTTATTTGAAGTAATAGCTAACCGCGGGAGGATTAGCTCAGTCTGTAGAGCGGGAGGTCGTGGGTTTGATTGCTGGGGCCGGACCATTACTCAGGGTCTTAAAATAACTGAGAAATGAAGGTACTCCTTTGCACTGCAAGCGGCTTGACCTTTGCGTGGCTCGGATGACCACGTAAAATGGTGGTCCCTTCTCCATTAGGAGACGTCAAAATAGTGTCCCCAATTAGCACTTTTGTGCTAAATACATTGACACTCAAATAAAGTGCATTTTTTATTTATTTATTTATTTCTAATAGCTAGGTGCCAGAGATATTATTTTAGGATTGTTACAGTTAGTCAAGATAAATGACGTCATTTATGATGCCACAGTGACTGCCATTTTGTTTTTAGCATCAGTGTATTCAACTGCTATCTCAGTCAACTGAATAATGAAACTACCATTCAGGCTGTCTACATCACCATGCTAGAAGTAACGGGCTTAGGGCTATTGTAACGTCGTTTTCTACGTTGAGTAAAACATATTTCTAGCAAGTAGCTATAAACCACAAATTGGACTAGATAACCTGCTATATACTTCAGTCTAGAGCTTGCTTGAGAACACGCTGAAAAGCGTCATAATCGGGTTGATCGCATAACATAATTTGCTTAACATCATTCGTTTTGAATAATATAACGTAAAAATATATTTACATGTACCGCATCTGCGTCTCGAACAGCTTCAGAAAGCGTTTTACAACGTACAAAACGTGTCTTGTTAAGAAGGATCTAAATACTATCGAACCTGAAAAAAGACTCAGTAGAAAATGATGACAAAAATAATAACTTACTTTCTGTTCTACATTTTTAAGTATTCTACACACGCAGAAGTATTTATCTCTATCAAGTCACGTGAAAGATAACTATAGTTTATCATGCTTCATTGCACGCACAGGAGATTAACTTTTTTCAGAAGCCATCATGGTGCAGAGAGACTTTCGCACCCTCTAACTATAGCCTTGAGACCGTGTGGTTTTTGATTTTCAAGGGGGGGCTTGTACTCTATTCAACACACCAGCAATATATGCATTTATTTTGGCTACTTTCTTTTCTGAAACAGTTATGTAAACCCTGTAATAACACAAAGCGAGTACTAAACAGACATTTTAATGTATACCAAGGCCCCCGAAAGGAACAATAGAAACTGAATATATAATGTATAAAGCAGCACGTGCATATGAAGTGTGAACACAGAGCGTTACTATATATTTACAATATTAAAACCCCCTCTCTTTTATTTAAAAAAAAAAAAAAAGAAAAACTACTTATTGTAAATGAAAAAAAAAATGGAACCAAAGCAATCGAATAAAAACATTCAGTTCGTTAGAAAGAGTCGTTAACCTTGTATGCTTAAGTAAACACATAGTCCTGTAGACGCTTGGGCAGCTGGTGGATGCGTGTTGACCTTCTCGGTGCTTGCGTAGGACTTGGCGATTTAAGTGTGCCCGGAACCGTAGGCGGGGGATCGTGCGGCTGGTCAAATATTTCCACGCGTCTATCTGGAGGTGTCTGTTCGCGTGTCTGTTTGCGTGTCTGTGTGCATGACTGCTCACGCGCCTCTATGACGTCGTTTTCATCTTCAGCTTTGATAGGCGCTTCATTGGACTTGGGTAGGTGAACTCGATTTCGTGGAAAAAGCCCTTGCGGCAGCTCAACCTCGTAAGATATTTTGTCAATGCGAATTTTTACGACACACTTTTGCCACTCTTTTCTTCCCGTGCGCCAGAGCTCAACTCACATAGCATTTCCCGGCTTTCAGGTCTGGAGCTCCCGTGCACTTCTGTTATAGTACTTGGCTTGTTGCTGTATGCGGCGATGAAGCTTGGTATGGGTCACGTCCTCATCTGAAACAGATGGCTTTAATGATGCAGGAGTCATCGGGAGGAGACTTCCTGTCCTTCTGCTAAGTAGCCGCTGAGCTGGGCTGATTTGCATACTCGCAGGCGGTGTGTTTCTGTGGTCCAGTAAAGCAATTGCAAGAAACGCGTCTGAACCAGTCTTGCTGCACTTCAACAGAATTTTCTTGGCTTGCTTCACAGCGCTCTTAGCCTTTCCATTCGACTGATTATGATGTGGACTGCTGGGCTGTGCTCAAAATCCCACCGTTTAGAGAATTTCAGGAAATCGCGCGAGACGAACTGTGGCCCGTTAGCGGTAACTAGTTGCTCGAAAATACCATGTCTCGCAAAATGACCTTTAAGCTTGTTGATGACGTAGACTGAGGGTGTACTTCTCAGATGGTCGAGCTCGAACAAATCGCTAAAATAGTCCACAGTCTCAAGGTAACTCTTTCCATTTAACCCAAATAGGTCTACTGCAACGAACTGCCACGGACGACTAGGTGTTTCGTGGCTGGTGAGAGTTCCTTTCTTTGACCCTGTTCGTACTCTCTTCAGGTTTCACATGTTGACACATACTTCTTGTTCTCTCCTGTCATCCCATGCCAATAAAGACACTAACACGCTCTGTTAAGGTAACCATTAACTCCAAGGTGCGAATTGTGAATGCTTTTTAGAAGACCACTCCTAGCAGCCTTAGGTACTACTACCCTTTTCCCCTTAAAAATCAGGCAATCCTGAACGGACAGCTCATCCCTCTTATCGAACTAAGAAGAGGCTAGAAGTGGCAGGGTACTCTTATTTTCAGGCTGAATCACTGCCTTTAGAATTTGAAGCGATTCATCCTGTTCTGTATCCCGCTGAATTTGCTGCAGCCTGGCTTCAGAAATTGGCTAACTATTCGCCATGTTGATCGCTTCAAATTCTGACTCAATCTGCGCACCCGAGGGAAGATAAGCTACAGAGAGCGTGTCCTCTAAGAACATTCTGCTTCCCCTTTCGTACTGGACTACCAAATCGTACTTTTGCAAACGGATCAACATTCCTTGCAACCTCTTAGGAGCGCGATGAAATGGTTTCGTGAAAATTGATTCAAGTGGCTTTTGATCAGTATGGACAACAGTTCTTCTACCGAAGGTAAAGTCATTAAGCGTTTCTACTGAAAACACGATTGCCAATATCTCCTTTTCAATCTGCGCATAGCGAGATTCCGTCTCTGTTAAAGCTCTGCTAGCGTACGCTATTGGGTGCCCATTCTGCATAAACGCTGCACCTAAACCACTCTAGCTGCTATCACACTAGGTTTCAAGCACTTCTGTGGGCTTGTAGTAGGCTAGAACGGGTGCTGAGGCAATCAATTTCTTTACATCATTACAAGCCTTCTCTTGCAAGTCATCCCAACACCATGCTACATCTTTATGAGTACGATCTCGTAGAGGCTTCATTACATCAGACAAGTGGGGTAGAAAACGACTAAGATAGTGGAGCTTTCCATTCAGGCGTAAAATATCATCTCGTTCCTTTGGGCGTGGCATCTCGACGATTGCTCTTACCTTCTCTTGATCTGGCTTTAGACCCTCTGTGGTTAACAGATGCCCATGAAATGGAACCTCTTTACACGTTTACTCCATCTTCTCTGCATCGAGCTTAATACCTTTCTGCTGACATCTACGCATGAATCCATCCAAATTGCTGTCATGATTAGCCCCACACGTTCCATGGGTGAGAACATCATCTGCAATACACGTTACACCCGGGAGACCTTGTAACCCTTGGTGGAGAAGCTTCTGAAACATTTCACTCGAAACACTGGGACCAAACAGTAAACGGAGCCAACGATATCGCCCATATGGCGTTGCAAATGACGTGAGCACACTAGACTCGCGATCTAACTCAAGATGCTAAAAAGCCGAGGCTAAATCAACCTTTGTAAACACGCGTTCATCTGTCAAGTCGGGCGACAAACATCAAATGACCTTAACACGTTCCAGCCTTTGGAGCTCTTCTTTGAACTTCTTCCGAACAGACTCAGGGACTTTTCTTGCTGGGGGGATAAAATGTTTACAATCTGGGTCACCTTGCAGGTGAACTCTTCCTGGAAGTGTTCCGAGACATTTGTCAAAAGCATCCACGTACCTAACTGTGGTATCATCATTTGCATTCTCCACGACATTAATGAATTTTTTTTTGTGTCAGTTAACAGCTTCATTTTCTGCGTTGCATTTAAGTCAACCAGAGGGGTCAAATGCTCTTTCACGACTAGTAATCTAACCTTGTACTTCTCATTAGTTTTCGGATTCACGACAGGCAACACACAGGAACCAACAGGTGCAACTTTAGTTCCATTCCACATGACAGGCGTTTGCAAACACGAGTCAAGTTCCTCGCCTTCAGCGTACTTTAGGGGTAAAATATTTACACTTGCACCACAATCAACTTGAAATTGCACCGGTTGCTTCCTAACCAGCATTCTCGGATACACAGCTCTCCCTCTCAAAGCCTGTACTTTTACACACGGCTGATCTCCTGTAACTCCTCTTCGCTCTCAATATTTTGAGCAGGAACTTTCTTACACTTCTTTCCCCAAGCAGGGCACATCTTCCTATATGGTTGATGGTCAAAATCTGGAGGAAATTTTCTTTGCCCACCGCCCGCCCAGCGTTGGAGCTCGAGGCTTCTTAGAACTTGACTTGACTTGATTAATGTTATCCACCGCCCCAGATAACGATTTCATCTATAACTCAGCAACTTCCTCACGGCGACACACGTCGATGCAACGATTCACAGTAGGATATCTCATTCTCAGCCACTTCTTGGTCGTCTGCCGGTTTTTAATTCCAAGAACAATACGATCACGGATTAAACCATCCTGTAAACAATCGCAAAAGTTACATGTTTTGGCCACAATCCTCAACTCGGCAACAAAACTATCAACCGACTCCGTTGGGAGCTTGTCTCGCACATTAAAACAGTACCGTTCGTAAATGTCGTTGACTTCGCCGATGCAATGCTTCTCCATTTTGCCCATGACAACGCGCCAATCATTCGAGTCCTTCCCCGCGGCGTAGTTGAATGTTTTGATGACTTTCATGCAACGCATCATCTCAGATCGTATGCTTGAACATCGCCAACTGAAACTCCGAAGTTTCCCGACCCAAACAAGAAATAACAAGATAGTTGCTATATTTCTTCTTCCAAAGCTTCCAGTTTTCGGCAACTTCTCCACTATGTTTCAGGTCAAGGTACTTCGGCGGAGCAACGTGATGAAAAACCGACGATAGCGGTGCTACCACGCCAGACTGTTCATTGGAGGTATCACCACGTTAAATAAACGAAGCAGAAATGGCTACCGCAGCCACTATGTAATAACACAACGAACCGAAAGTAAAAGCGAGTACTAAAGAGACATTTTAAAGTATACTTACTATCATGCATTTTTGTGACGCTTAACGGTCAAAGATTAAAATATGACATACATGTTTTGGTTGTTTCTCTCGAGGGAGTCAGAAACCCAAAGTTTCGGCTCTCAGCTGATGGGCTTAAACCATGTAGTTTAAGAAACCTTTAGGCAGGACAGATGCCATTGTACGTTTTGTGAGCTGAGTAAACAAGTCAGGTAGGATGGTTTGCATCTCATTTTCCAATATTAGAGCCAGTGTTCAAACCCGCACCTTTAATTAGTTACACAGTTTACTCTACTTCTCTCCCGCCTTCCCATCCCTGACATTTTATGGAACTTCCCTTAACTTCGCGAGGTATTTCTAGTAATAATAATAATTGTGTCAATAACTAAATTCTCGAATCAAATTGGTTCTCAGTTGCCTTTATTGATTGCCGAATTCGGCTGATGCACATAATCAGAACCGTCCAGTTTGGCTTTTTAGATTACAAGCTGCTTGTAATCAGACAGTTGAACAGGCAATAAAAATCTAGCGTGAAATGTTGCTAACCAGTAAAGGTTAACAAATTGGTCCATGCTCGCAAATTCGCTACCAAGGAATAAACTTCAGTGAGCAAGGTTTCCAGCTTCAGTTGAACAAATTGAATTTTAAAAAATGTATTCAAAACAGTTTATGCAGTTAGGGTTTCATGTTCCGATTGTCTCTCCAAACGTTATAAGCCATGGTTTTTTGGGAACCTGTTAACTGATGTTCTTAATTATTGACACAATTAATTGGTTCGTGTCGTACAATTCAAGGTAATCAGGCTCGTAATTTTAAATCGACCTCTCGATACGCGCTAGGCCAATTTGCAATTAACTCTTGATTCATTTAAAAGCCAAAAAAGGTTAAGAAAAAGAAAAGAAATTAAAAGCTTGCGATCTATAGAATTCAAAAATACGGTTCAAATGATTTCTTCTCATCTCTTGCATTTTCTCGATATTCACTTCTCACTTGATAATGGAGTCATTTTGACCCTGAAACTCATCAGTTGTACCGTTTTATTTGGAATATTGTTAATGCGTTTTAACCAATTAAAGAAAAAAAAAGTTTTTCTGCAATCTCATTTTCCACTGAAACGAACATTAACGTTGTCCACTTCCCCCTTTGTGGTGGATTCATCTAATAACCTTTGAATAATGAAACATTGAGTTGGATCCCTTTTAGAGTATGTTTGTCGCGCCTCAATTAGACATGGCAACACCTATTTAATATTTTTTGCCCAAGATTTTATTTGGCGGAGATTGAAGAGTATACACATCAATTTTTTCCAAGATTGTGTTTTTCGCCTTGAAGTCCTGAAACTATACACCGAAAGCCCGATGTTACTCAAAACCTATTTCCGCTAAATAGGTTTATACCATTAACTCCTCTTTGTTTCTCCTCTTTTCGAGACTTAGGGCCTGTTTACATGACGGTGGGGGACCCCAGATAGGTGAGGTAACCCGCTTAGGTGAAGTACCAAAAATAGCCTTCCTTTACATGCAATCTTGCAACCTCGCCATCCCGGGGTGCACTTTCTCAAGATTACTGAATGGTCGCTAAGCGTGTAAACATGAAAAATGCTGGCAAACCATGTTTTTTAGTGATTAATGCTCTTCTACACTCACTTGCTGCTCTTGATGTAACCTTCAGGGCTGTGGCTTTCTATTCTTACTTTTAATAATGATACAAAGCTACCGCCAAAGTGAATTTTGCGCGAATTTGATGTATCACGAATCCGACCCCGGCTAGGCGGGTTACCCGACCTTGAAACGTTTACATGGCAAAATTTGACCCCGGCTGAGAGGGTTACCCGGTCCGGGCTACCCACCTTGGCAGATCATCCCACCCATCATGTAAACTTGATCAAATTAAAATGAGAGATTATATGAACAGGCGGGTTACCCCACCTTAGCGGGTTACCTCACCTACCTGGGGTCCCCCATCTCCATGTAAACAGGCCCGTACTTAATGAGAGTCTAAAAATGTTAAATGCGTTGACCTTATTTCGTCATATATTTCAATTATTATTTTGGCTGTTTAGTAGACTTTCTCAAAGTCCTTTGCTTCTCATTTCTGGTTCCGGTAGTTGGTCCCAGAGGGAAGCTCCCGTTCTGGCTCGCTCGCTTTTACCGCAGAAAACATGAACAATCTACCGCTTTCGCTCCGTGCTCGTAAAAAAAATTGAACTCGACTTGCAGGCAAGTCTAGCTGTTTAGCCGCCGGCATATTCCCTGATGACTGCAGATAACCTTTTTCAGGGTCTGTTTACATGAAGGTGGGGGACCCCAGGTAGGTGAGGTAACATGTGGCAAGTTACCGTACCTAACATGTAAATGTGATCACATTAAAATGAGAGATTGTGCGGACAGGCGGGTTACCTCACCTACCTGGGGTCCCCCACCTCCATGTAAACAGGCCCTTAGCTTGTATGTTTTGTTTTCCCAATTCAGATCACGTGATATTTGCCTTTTGTTTTTTATCGCCCAATTTCATAATAATAACAATGATGATCATCTTTCTTCCTGTGTATCCGAAAGAAATATGCTGTTAAAACATCAATCTGGTTTTCTATCCCTTCACTCACCTGTGTCCGCTTTACTGGTAGCCACTGATAATTGCGCCTTTTATATAGATTCGTAATGAACGAAAATTAGGCTGGGACAATTTAACTAAAGTCCGAGATTTTGTATAAGTGTCTGAATGGCCTCAAACCCAGTAGTTTGTCCTCTAAATTCATTCAGCTGAGTGATATGATTACTTTTTACAATTTGAGTAATTCTGAAAATGAGCTTGCTATTCCCTTGCCACGTACTAACTATTAGAAAAATAGATTTAGGTACATTAGTGCAGTCCCCTGGAGCATTCTGCTCTAGCAGTCAGGCAAGCAAGACCGCTAACTAATTTTCGACGATTGTTAATTAATTCCAACAAGGCTAATCTGAGATCAGGCCCAATTTTAGCGGTTCTCATACATTCTCTCTAACGGCTACCGCTGAAATTGGGCTCTATTTTCGTTTCACCATGCCCGCCGGAATGTAATTCTCAAAGCGAAACGAAAATAGAGCCTGATCTCAGGTTAAACAAGGCATTCTTGAAAAACAGTAGCCTGAAATTCATCCTATTGCTTCGAGTCGTTTTCTCCTCTCAACAACTGAGGGAATAATAACGACTCGAAGTAATCGGATGAAATTCAGGCTAGAAAAACAGGCTTTAATTTGAGTTTTTATCTTACTTAGTAACATCTTATATTATAGATGCTGAATCTGTATAAATAGTCTTAAGTCATATGCTGTAGTTTTTTCTTATATTACATTGATTGAAATATTTATCTATTTTTTGATGTGCCTGATGTTTTTAACCGTGTATAAATAAAGAAGACAATGAATTCAGTTATCAGCGTCAGTAATCGCTCCTGTAAGTGTCGTGTAAGCTACTGAACCATAATATTGTGAGCCAGATGTAACGACGTTTCTTTTCAAAGAGTCTCTAGTTCACACTGCCTTTTTTATAATTTCCGAATTTGGTCATCGGGCTGGCTTATTTCTAGATAGATGGATAAATGGCAGGTGGGTGGATGGATCGACAGGGGGAAGAGAGGAAGGGGAGGGTCACATCATTCATATCATGGGCTGGGTGGGTTATCAAAAGCCCATAAATGGAACAATAAAGGCACCCAGCCGCGCCGTTGTATGCTGACGTCCGATCTTACTTTTAACATGTGAATACAGTAAAAACCCGCGACTAAGAAATTGGCTTTTAAGAACCTGCTCGACTGAAATTTGCAGGTTAGGGACGGATCATTATATTTTTGACGTGGGGGAAAGGTGTTGGAAAATGTTGAAGTAAATTCTTTGCAGAGGCTGTAAATACCTAAACTAATAATATACACGAAAAAATTACTCAATTCTGATTGGCTGAGAACGGAGTGCAGTTCTTCTGTAACACGAGTGCAAACTTGTCACACGAGTGCAAAACTTGTAACACGAGTGCAAATTACGAATGGTTTCTGATTGGCTGAAAACACAAAAGAAACCAGCTAGAACCAATCAGGTTAGAGCTGTTTTACCAACAAAATTCAAGAAAATGGCCATGGTTTTCAGCAGACGATGACGGGATTTAATTTTGTAAGCAAAACAACAATAGAAAAAAATATTCCAAAAGCCTGAACACAGTAAAAAGTACGTCTTTCTGACTAAATGTATTGAAAATGCGTTGCTAAGAGAAAAATACTGTCAACAAAATAGAGGAAAACGAGCCAAAGAAACTAAAAAGCAAGATACTTATAACAGATTACCCTAAAGTAAAAAAATAAAGGACAAAAACGGTTGCAACCACACGCAAACCATGACAGCTACACTTTTCAGCCATTTAAATAAACAAGCTAAGGATACAGGTTTTCCATGACAACAACAGGGAGGAGAAAGGTGTCCGGTTGCTCTCTTTGAGTCTTTTGTGGAGCGAAGACCTCTATTAAAACATCCATGCGGTGGTCTGTTTTTTTTCTACTTCAGTAGCAAGAGAAACCGAAAATTTAAAAGTCTGGTCCTAACTAAACCAATGGGCGAAAATACCATAACTCACATAATGAAAGTATCCGTAGCTGGTACTATCCTTAAAGAAAGTGAGAAAAACGTTTACGAATCATTGTGCAAGAAAAACAACAGTCAGGAAGCTGAAGAAAGCAAAGATTGTAAGTTCAGAACATATCGCCAATGTCACAGGCCACAGAGATATATATTTCCTTAACGACTACGATGAAGCCAACGAAGAAAAGCTACGATGACTCTTGCAGTAGACCAAATGAAATAATGAAAACTCCAACGCAGTGAAAAAGCAAATATTATAATTATTAATACTGGCAGTTTACGACGTCACAACAACTGTAGCTCCACTCACCCATCGATGACAGCGTCGAAAGAATTGCCTCCTTCATTTTCGGGTTTTAAATCTCAAAAATTTCTCCATGAATCCAGCTATGATGGACAGACAATGATGAACAGTCGTTAAAAAACCTTAGCCAGTGTCTTTCATCTTTGGCTGCTTGAAGCGTTCTCTTGATTTCAAAACGGAAGAGTACTTCTTGTAAACGCTTCTTGTAAACGCCGAGCTCTCATAATCGAGGATGAATTTATAATTAAAAACACTTACTCCGGCTGATTATTGTAAACCAAGTTGTCTTCATCAGGCTGATGACCATATAAAAAAATTCTTGCAGGTTTCCAACTTCTTAGCTGCATGATTTTGAAAGCGTTGGTCTTGAAAAAGTTTGAATTTGACAAAGGTAGTAGCCTGTTTCAGCCAATCAGTTGAATGAACTAAAAACGCGCGCGCTGTGAAAATTTGTTGTTGTAGTTATGTTTTTCGTGTACATTATTAATAATGCATCAGTAAATTCCAGCTGCGCCCAGCACCCCCTCCGCCGGGCTACTGCGGGGCATTTGCCCGCCTTGTTAGTCCCGGGGGAGGGGGGGGAGGGTATTTGCAAATTTTGAGCTACTCGGGGGCCGGGCATTTGCCAACCTTCGGGCCAGCCCCAAGCTTTTGACACGCACGCGGTTTCCTATCAGAATATAACAAGTTACTGGAAAAACAAGCAGATTGGCTCATTTGTCAAGGAAGGGAAATAATTGAAGAGGTTTGTAAAGGCATGTTCTCGATTTTATGCATGCACTTCTTCATTGCTTATCAAGCCAGAATTACAAAGCGAAATCGGGAACTATCAACAAGAATCAACGTTTTTTTGGTTATTGAATCAAATTTCTGTTGATATTATTTGAAGAACATCCTTTCATATTTATAAAACTATTCATGACAGTTAACTTTATAGCGCACTATTAATTTTCATTTCAATAATTTTATAACAATACTAAAACCATAAACTGGTGTCGTCACGGCGTCAAGTCTTAATTAGAATAGCACTTCTACAAAGGAAGACGTTAATTGAAACAAAAAATCGCTCATTAAAATGCTTAAAATGGAACTATTCGACTGTGCGATCAATGAAAAATGTTGCAGAGTTGATGGAGGACGGGGCATTTGCCCTCTTTTTTTGTCCCCACCCCGGCGGATTTGACAGCTCAAGAGTCCCCACCTCCGGGAATTTGCCATCCAAGGTAAAAAAAAATGCTAATGCCCGGAGGTCAGCAAGGGGGGCGCGGGGGGGGGGGGGAGCTGGGCGCAGATGGAATTGACTGATGCATAAGTAATCACATGATTTTTCTCGGGCAATTTGTAATAAATAAGTACTTGTAAATTTTTCAAAGACCACAACACTTGAAGTGAACTCGCCCTACGGGCTCGTGCACTTTTGTTGGTCATTGAAAATTGCACGAGAAATCATGTGATTACCTATACAAATTATAACCCCCACCGCCCACGTCAAAAAAATTATGGTCTGTCCCTCAGCCCTCTATACAAGAACCTGCTCAGGCTTAAATTTGAAACAGGTTCTTATTTTCTAAAATCTATTTTTCTCTTATTCTGTACACTTGAGCAATAAGAGAAGTCAACATTTACTTTTTAATCTTTCCAAGATCAAAACAACACCTATACAGCTGAATTTTGGTGCTCTTTTTAAAGTCTTTCCGTATAACTGATCGTTTTCACTGTCACACAACAAAAAAATAAATTGGAAACCGTCCAGTGGAAGAAGCCAAGAAAATGAAATGTTATTAAAGACTAATTGAAGGCAATCAACCATGGTCTTGACGACCAAATAAGTCACGGTGTCATCTGCGAATTGGTGGATTTTGGATTTCACACTGCGGAAGGTCATTTATATAGGCCAGGAATAAAATGACTCACGGTCCTCACGGACCAGCGTAGCATAATACGAATGCTTAACATTAGGGAGGCAAACATTTTGTGACCATTTTGCCATCATAAGCCGTTAGCGTTAAAGTTTTTCGTAGGCGGTCCTGGTGGCGGGGCGTGGTCAAGGTTGCGAGATGAGGAGTGTGTGTGACCATGTCAGTAATTTCCGTGTCATTCTTCGGGGGAACACGTTTTTCTTTTAAAGTTAGAAGGCTGCTCAGCTGAACCTTTCCATGGGGCTTACATGATATAGACGATATAAGTGGGGACAAGAGATAAATAGACGACCCCATTAAATGATTTGAATGACTTAATACTAAACGTGAAATGAAAATAAAGTAGACATTTTTAACAATATAAAATGTAGGAAAACGTTCATTTTTCACACACGTACGTTACAAGCAACTGTTTAGTAGAGAGAAACTTGATATGATAACCACGCTTGCTTTAACAGCTACTCCAAATCACAAATGCTTCATGACAAGAAGAATTCGTGACAGTATTCCGTAAAATTCCGAAAATAAGCCCCGGGGCTAACATTTTTCAAAGGCCCTTTTTGAAGGGCTTATTTTTGGAGGAGCTTATCTACGGAGGGAAATTTGCGTTTCAAAAGCGATTGGGCTAGCCTTATAGTTGGAAGGTACAAGCCCCCTGGGGGCTTATATTTGGAGGGGCGATTTAACGGACGGTTATGGGGCTTATTTTCGGAATTTTACGGTATATCATACACGACCTGGGATCTGGGGACTAAAAACCGGTCTTTCTTGCGTCATACGACAAAGAGGTAACCAACGGCCACAAGGGACTAATTTTAGACGTAACGAAAGGACGCTTTCTTCCACAGCCGTCTAATACTTCAGCCGTTAGATGAATTCATCAGCAACCTTTGATGTCTGGTTAAGGTATTGTACTTTTGTTACGATTAGGCAACGTTACTTTATCGCCACTTGCTCTTCTCAGTCTTATTATGCTAAATCAACGCTCTCTGGCCTGTCTAACATTGTGCGAGTCAAAACATTTATTTAAGATCAACTTAACAACGGAAAGAAGCTTCCAGAATTAGTTATTGTCTTTATGTAGGAATTTCACGCGTCGAATCATGATTCTTTAGTTTCACATACTACAGTGCTATAGGAAGTTTTAAAAAGTTGATTCGCCGGCGATGAGTACGCTTTGTACTGAACTGGGCAAGAGAAACAGAAGAGAAATTCTGTAGAATGGAGCTTCCGTGAGATTTTGAGATCGTAGGAATATTTACTCTAGAAAACCAGACTCACAAAAAAGGAGCTCTTAATCATGTTTGTTGTAGATTTCACATTAGATTCAGGTCTACACTCCGGAGAATTCAGCTCTCATTAGCTGTGTCTAGTCCGGAATAGTTCTTCAATATTATAAACAATTTGAAAACACCAAAATCAACTGTTTGTGATTGCCATGAATGATTTCGTTCATTATGGCTTAGCCTCTGTTTTACTGTCGGAGTTGGCATATAGATTTAAGCTACACACAGCCCTCCAAGGATTTAGAATGTTTCACTTAACGATAAATTAAGACGACTTCCCAGTTAAAACCCTTTATTTTAGAATACAGTCGACTCTCTCTTAACAGACACCTCTATAAGACGGACACCTCTGTAAAACGGACATCTAGTGTTGGTCCCTGCCTTTCTTTGCTCCCTCTATTTGACTCTCTATAAGACGGACATCTCTCTCAGAAGGACAGCTAGTGCCGGTCCCAAAGGTGTCCGTCTTGGAGAGAGCCGACTGTATTTTCATGTTATTTCTGGTGCGCGCTTGTACCTTCCTTTCATCCGTGACCTCAAAAGCAAAACAATGCTTACAATTTACTGCGTTTGTCTACGGATCGTGTCTGCGTGAATTCTGAAAATTATAGCCCTTATCTATCAGTCAATTCCAATTGCAAGCAAAGGCCTCTTATTGCAGATGCGTCCAGGGGTTTATTTCTAAGAGCAGCTACACTGAAACGGTCCTTGCTCTTGAAGAATATAAATGAATACAATATTTAGTATTTGCGCATAAAATGAATGCGGTCCGACAAATTTAAATGAGTGTCTCTTATGACAGCCGCAATTGTTGCCACGTCGTCAATGAATTATTGCTTTTACTTTCCTTTTTCTTTCGGCAACGAATCTGAAAGAAGTGTACGAACAGGTAAACGCACTTAAAGTCACTTAATTTAAGTCTACCTCAACCACCACAAGCGGCAACTGACTTCACCTCGATTAATCAACCAATGCCCCGAGCAACTACTTGAAGCAATCTTGCATTTGATTTATATTAAATCGTTTGTAGTCATCGAACCGAATCAAATAATATATCTCATTCAGTCAATTCTACGAACCCCCACATCATCCCCTCAGCCGGGTAAATCCTGTGTAGCTAACCTTATACCGAGGCTGTATTTCTGCGCTACTGAGTAAGTAGGTCACTGAGATCACCCGATTTTCAGGACTACACCGAGTGCCAAATTCACAGCAGGCAGTACCTATCCTGAGCACAGGCAGCCCAAGCTAAGTATGAGATACTTTCGGTATCATACTGCGTAATCCTCGAAATGCCCGTGACAATTATACATGCAATATATAAAAGTAGTAACCAAGTGTCGAAAAGTGCGGGCGATAAGAAAGTCCTAGTCGATAGTTCCAGTATTAACACAATGAATCACGGAGGATCATGAACGTGGAAATTGTATTGAACAACACAGTAAACAAGACTGTTATTGAATTCAATTATTTTTTTCACAGTTGCTTAGATACAGGTAACCTTGCGAACGATGAGAGCTACTGAGGAGTGAATCATGAACAGTGAATCATGACTGAAAATCTTAGTTTAAAGCTTATTAAAGTGACAGATACCAAGCGACGTAACATGCTTGAAAACACATACAATAGAAAACAATTGTAGTGTGACCTGAATTAATTTAACTTACATGGATTTATAGGCTCACTTGTCTCTAACCAGCCCATCCCACACTAAGCTGAGATCAGGCTCTGCTTTCATTTCACTTATTAAATAGATTTTAGGCAGCGAGGCGAATTGAAAAGTCTTGCATTTGGTACAGTACATGTATACCTGAATTACGCTGACTACTTGTTTTCGAAACAAACAAATATTGTTGCATGCCCTTCGTAAGATTGCCGCTCTCTCTCGATTTCCAACGTAACAGCACGCAGCGACAAATGCGGCATCAGCACCTTTAGTCCAGTCAATCTAGGCATTTTCGAGGCTCAACATCAAACTAATTGAAACAGAATTGTTTTCAAAGCCATTTAAATAAGGGTGTCTTATGTAACAACATACAAAAAATCCTCTAAAGTACGTTCGGTGGAACATGTCAAAATTAAGCGTTAAACAATTTGAGTTTTAACACAGGGCACCCACGTTAGTTGAAATTATACGTTCACAAACGATGCGCAAAATTAGTTTCTTACTTTTATGGAAAAGTGACAAAAGAAAGAATAACTGTTACCAAGTGTTTCTTTTTTTCAAAAAGGATAAATATCAAAATAGAGTGAACTGTTGGCTGTAAAACTACAGCAAATTTAGTCGTAGGGCTTTAAATCTAAAAAATTAAAGTTGCTACTTGATCATGAGCTTTAATAAAATATATCCTTTTTATCAGATTTCTGTTAGCCGCAAGGGTAAGAACAGTATCAATCTAGAGTACAGCCATTGCTTCTTTTTCTTCTCCTCCTTTCTTTCTCCTCGCTCTTTCTATTTTCCCTTTCCTTGTCCTTTTCTAGGAGGATTTTCGGGCTCATTGTACCTTCGGCTTTTGGTCTTTTTCTCAGTCAAAAGACTGCAATTTTCGCTGGGTACGTTTTCAAAAATCCAGCAAGATAATGCTTTGGCTTTTACGGTTACCTAGTATACATTAATTTTCGTTTTACTAATTCTTTACGATGTACAGCAATGAAGAGTTTTTCATCAGGTTAAGCTCCAATGCCTATGAATTTGATAAGAGGGAAATATGTTTTCATTTAAGGAAAAGTGTTGTTACCTTCGCAAAAAAATTAAAGAGGTTAACGGAACATTCATCGCATAAGAACTTTGGTTCCAGCAAACGTTTGTTTCAAGAAACTGCATAGCATTATAGGGAAGCAGATTTTTAAGGGCAAGATTAACTCTGGGTAGCCAAAACAATGCGTATATGTAAAAATATCTTGCAAGAGTCTATGGAGCAATGGAAATTCCCCACCCAGAGCATAATTCTCGCATCTCAGTCAGAAGGTTAACACGCAGTAAGTTGAATTTTTACTCAACGCTCATCCGAAGAGAAACACAGGTTCCGCAAAAAGAGGTGAGCCATCAGAAACTAAGTCAGGTAAGCCCATTAATGTCGTATATGTCCATTACTTTTGCGCCTTCATTGACTACCGCAAATATTTTCAGACGTGTAGGATCCCATTATCGTTATAGAAAAAGAGGTCTCCATTTGCCAATGGAAGAAAAAAAACTGGTCAAGGTTCAGGGTTAACGTTGTTCTCACAAAAGAAACATAAGGACGGAATATAAACGCCTTACACCACAGAGCGATTAAAATCTGCTCATTCATCTTAACAAGAAATGGGGGGCTGCCGCAGAAAATACAAACTGAACACACACATATACTAAACCAAATCTGAGACTCGCTACAAGAAGAAGATAAAAAAAGGAACAACCACACTGCGCTTGGTTAATTTCTGGATTTCCCTTACAACAGATTCGGGCCAGGTGTAATGAAAGGCGCAGAGCGTTACTATCTAGCAAAAACCAAATCGTCGGAGTCCTTGGCAGAATATTTATTCACTCACATTGTAAAGTACGGAGTCATAATTTCAAAGGAGGTTGCGCTTTTCGCGAGAAAAAAAAAATCTCTGTTTTCGATCACACATATTAGGCCAGATATTTAAACGAATTCTAACTTAAGCCGCGGTTTAACGAATCTTTGAACCTCCAGGTCTCTTCTTTGGTGGGTTGTTTTAAGAAGATAAATGCTTTAGCTAGTTCTCTCTATATTCTTTCAAAAAACTGTTAACAGTAAATGATGTTTAGATAAAATCGTTGGGCAAACTGGAAATGACTTAAAACGTGGTTTTGTTAAATATTTAGCCCATTGTGTCCGAGGTTTGAACATAACTGCGTCACAAAAATGGGAATAGGTTAAACAGCTTGTACTGATAGAGAGCTATCGTCCGTTGCACATATTTAGTCGCAGGTTTTCAACATAGATGCAAATTTAGTAGCTGACTGAAGGTGAAAAATGTATCAAATCAAACTGTTCATTATCAGTCATCTACTTAATTTGCCTCAATGCTAGAGGATATAAAAAATCACAAGCCTGTAAAACTGCTAGAATGCTTACTGCATTTCTGATATTCTGCAAAAAAATCAATTGTTTATATTTTCAATCATGATAACACAGGTGGACTAATAATTTCCCTTTTAAATAACGTCATAGAAAAAGAATTGAAACTTGGAAAACAGAATGTGAAGACAGACGAGTGGCTGAGTAACCTGTGCAAAGCCGTCAAGACGAAACACTGACCCATTCAGTTGGCATTTTTAAAAAAAAAAAACAAAAATACCCAAAATGCATTAGCGATGAAAAAAAATTCTGAGAAAAACAAAAAACACACAATTATCATTGAGTCTGAATTTGTGATCTTCTTCACATTGGGTTTCCTGTGGTGAAAGTTAAAAATCTTAATTGACAATTTTTCTCATGTTTCACCGAACCGATTTTGGCGGATTTTTAGTATGCTGTTAAATATAGCCATCCAACAATTAAATGGCTTTGAAAAATATTCTATTGCAATTAGTTTGATGCTAAACCACAATTTGACTGGACTATTCATGTAATATTCGCTTGAGCACAAATCTGGCACTCTACTATACACCAGGGCCTTCGCCGCCAATTCGCGGCCACACACCATGCATATTAGTTGGTACGAAAAGGGAATCCCAAGAATGTGGACAGATTTTGGAAAAACCTCGCTATACAGGTTATAAAGTACCGCTGACCAAGAATAGTCTGCGCGCTCTTCTTGTCGCCCGCAATAAAGGATTTGTGAAGGAATTCAGGTAATAGATTCAAGAAGATAAATACTCGTTGTAGTTTTAAATATAATTTAAGATCGAATGATATATCTTTTGTACCAGTTTATGGAGTCTTAGAATAGGATTGTTGGGCAGCGGGACGAGAGGAAGGAGCGAAGATTCGTAGTAACCGATTGCGTGTCAATAAGTTTTCTATTCGCCTGAGTCCGCGGCGCGGCTATAATCGTATGAGCGTCAGTCAGTCCTCTAGCTTCCTCTTGTAAATCAAATATATCGATTGGCAGAAAATAGTTGTAGAAACTTCCTCGCTTCCTTACTTACTTAGATCTTTCTTTTCTTCCAAAAAATGTCGACATGTTTATAAATAAGCTTAAAACTTAATTTAATGATATTTTTTTACAGAATGATTTTAAATACAAAAAGAATTCACGACTCTTTTTCAAGAAAGTTCCCCGCAAGAGCTAAACAAATGCCTTCAAAAGTTTTATTTGTCGGCAAGAAAAGGCCACGACCGCGGCCGTTCGGTCATTACGCGCCAAAATTGTAATCGTTGGCAACAGTAAATGATCAGTTTCGGGCTCAATTATCTCACTGTTTTAGTATATACTAAAATAGTGATTCACGTTAGTGTCGGTGGCTGGTGGTGGCTATTTACCTCGCCTCGGTAAATATCTATCCACCTCCACTTAGTGAATAATTGTTATTTATTGGCAATTGCAATTGATCAAATTTACGTTTTAGTTATTGCTTTTGAATAAATGGAGTACAAACAAATTTTCTTGAGCAAATAAACTCAATCGTGCAGGCAATACACTGTTTACAATCAGGACTTTCTGTTTAATTAAGCAGGGCCCGCGCAGCAATTTCTCAAGTGCGATGGGCAGCTAGTCTAGTACGTAAAGAAGTGGTGGGCGGAGGGGTTGTACCAAGGCTTCTTTAAGCTCGTTCAAATGGATCTAGCCCTTATAAGAACTCTACGATCAACAGATTTCGTGTAGCAAAGTACGAATTGATGCTATTGCCAAACATTTGAATGCAATGTATTTTCCTCTTTTCGAGAAACAGCCTGAAATTCCTGTCGCTATTTTTCGGCTTTCCAAGGCCAGCATACCGATTCTTTGTTCATCAGTTTAGATCAATTCAAGGCCTCTATATAGTTCCTGGATTGCAAGATAAATTGTTGTTAGCAAGGATGTGCAGTGATAAACCTGCATGATACAGATAACTTGATCATCAGGTAGTCCTTATTTTATTGAACGAAAACTAAATCCTTAGTCTAGTATCAAAAAACGTATTTAGTGAAGAACTTAGGGAAATTATTGTTTTATTTTTATAAAATAAAAACAGTGGGAGGGGGGAAGGTCCTCCCGGCCCCTCCCCCTCCAAAAACCTTGTTAAGAAATTATATACCCTATTTAGGACAGATTCGCGCAAAATTATTATATATATTGTTTAAGAAGGAGAGGACACATACTATACCCTGTCCAGCGGCACATCCCCGCATAAGCCATATAAGGGGGTACCCCCCGGGGGGGCCTTAAAGCAATGGTTTTGCCCGATTGTTTTAAATAGAGAGCCTTATGTAGATATAAATTACATGGAAATTAAAATTACCAAGTTAAGCCGGAGTTACAGGGGCACCCAACGGGAAATTTTGAGAAAAAGACCTAACAACAACAACAAAGCGTGAATAAAGTTTTCTGAGACTATTTTAAGCATTTTGGGAGATTGCTGGAAAAAAATTATCTGTTCCTCACTCCCAGCAAGACTGATGGAAGAGTTCCCAGCCAGCAACCTTACAACCTGCAACCTGACTTACTGGGAAGTTTCATAGGGCACAATGCAGATCTTGAGTGGTAAGCAACCCATACAAGTAACCCGTATCAGCTATTCTAGACTTCAAATCCTCTCTGACACCCTGAATTATCTTTTTCCCAGCAACACTTTCCTTCCAAGGACTATTATGTCTCCACATCTCCCAGCCAGCAAAAATTTGCATGAAGAACAAATATTTTGAGGAACAGATCCATTGGGTGCCCCTGGAGTTAAAGCTATGGCTCCTTGACAATTTGAGCTGAAATATCTTGCAAAATGCGTATAGACACGCAGATTGTTTTTGACCTTAATTCTATGAGAGCAAAAACGTTTATTGCTGCCTTGTAAATTCCTTTGACAGGTGAATCGAGTCGTCATGACCGGACAGCAAAGTCCACCAGAGATCGGCAATATTCCCCTACTCGAGACAAAGAGCCTTAAGAACAAGAGTGTACCTTGGGAGAATATAGAGCTCCCGATAGACATTTTGTTGCTGACAGTGAACGAATGGGAGTTTTTAAGTTGCCTTTCATTCCTGAACTCTGAATTCTCTAAGAGTTATCACGATGACCTCGGATTTTTGTACTTCGGGGATATTGGTGAAGATGAAGCGACGAAACTAAAAATTTCCGTGATGAAATGTTACGCGGGCGCGATGGTTCCTGCAGGAGCCACTGTTGCTGTTCAAAATGCTGTCCGTGCCTTAAGGCTTAAGGCTGTTATCAGCGTCGGTTCCCAAGTCTGAACCGCGAAAAAGCCAAACTAGGAGATGTGGTAGTTTCAGCAAAGCTAACAACATACGCACCTACCAAGCACACAGATAATGGTATTGAGGAACTAGGTCACAGTGTGCCTCCAAAAAAGCATCTTGCGGACCTCATTAAAAGCGTTGTTGAAGGCTGGGAAGCACCTCTTAAAAAGCCAGGTGAATTAGTCCCGACGGTAGTCCGCGATGGGGTATTTCTGAGTGGGCCTGAGGAGGTCAAAAGTCAGCAACGATGTGCCCAGCTCAAAAAGCGATTCCCAAATGCTGTCGCAATAGAAATGGAAGGAGAAGGTAAATGTGAAGTAACACAACTTAAGCATTTAATGATAATCTTCTTGGTATGTTGTTCTTTGCCAAACATTCAATTTTTTACAAAGGGGAGGACATGTGCTTGACTTTCCCTTAGTCGCATTATATTCTCGTGTCTAGATTTAATACTTATTACGCCAAGTATAAACTGCCTAACACGGCTGAGACAAAAGCTGAATAGTCGTCAAAAACCTGCAATATTTATATAAAACCACTATGTCAAGGTTGTCCCGCTCTTACGAGTCTATTTTCTTCTTTTTGTCCCACTTGCTTTATTTTTAGGCCTCTACGCGGCTGCACATGCTCTAGACATCGAGTGGATTATCGTTAAAGGCATTTCTGAATACGCAGACGGTAGCGTTGCTTCACAGGACTCCTGGAGACGATTTGCCAGTGAAATGGCAGCTTCTTTGACCGTTAATATGCTCAGCGAGCCCATTGTTTTCCAAACGTGGCCTCATTATGGAGGTGAGGCTTGAAATCATTTCTTGGACTGAGCGCTTTAAAACAATCTTCTCCCTGTCACGCGGTGTAGTTTATTTGTTCTGTAACCAAGGGCACCCAATGACTGTTTTCTGTACAACATCTGTTCGGATAAGCAAGTACTGACTAGAATTTTAAGTTACTTGAGGACGGCTAAAATTTCTAGACGACCGGCTCCATTCATGCACAATTTTTGAGGCTCAACTAATAAATTCCCTAAGACTTTCGGAAGCTCATTTTTTCACATTTCACTCCCCAGGTTAGGCTATGTTTCGTAGAAAAAAGCAAGCCTAAAATTTTCGGGTTCAAACATGTGATGGGAAGAGGAATCAGAAAAATTCTCTCCTTGGTAATACGTTAAATTGCTCCTAATATTTTCGGGAAAGTAATACTGAAGCCCTTGTAATTTCGAAAAGACTCAAGTTCCCTAGGATCATGTAAGATGACCGAACAGATACAACTGACAATTTTATAGGGCCGCTTAGAATGCATTTCTAGAGATCTAAACGTACTCTTTTCAGTGTATTTAGGAGGAACCAGGCGTACCAAGAAATCATATTGAAAATATTTCATTTCACACAATACAATTAAGTTCTCTTTCCCAGCTTATTTGGTGACTCCAGGCCCCTGCATTCCTTATTGATTCCCAATACAAATCAGGATTCTTTCCGTCTGAAAGTTTTTGTGCTCTTGTATCCTCTGCTATTATAAATGGAACCTTACATGCAGACAAATGCAAAGTGACCCGATTTCTTACCGTTTTGGAAACCACGGTAAAATCGCGTTATTATCGCAAAGAACTCTGACCCGATTTCGTTAGTGCTCCCCTTGTTGTTGTTCGGTGCTGTGCAGTACATTTACATTGATTTAATACGACGAAAAGATAGCATATCTTTTTTCTACGGTTGGAAATTCTAAACGTGTTATATATATATCCCAGAGGCGCTTTAGCAGATTAATATCATGCCAGGACTTCTACCTGGATGAACCAGAAAGGATAAGAACAACTGCCTTAATATATATATATATATATATATATAACTATAAGTAGATAAAATGAAGACTTCATCTGCTATAAGAGTGCTCAATGGTAACACCAGAGCTGTAAATAGATAAAAGATGAACTTCTGGAGTCGGACTAGTTCAAAAACATTTCATCGCTACTCGGAGTTTCATGCTTCTCTAGAAGCATGAAACTCCGAGTAGCGATTAAATGTTTTTGAACTAGTCCGACTCCAGAAGTTCATCTTTTATCTATATATATATATATATATATATATGTTTTTTTTTTTTGTTTTTGTTTTTTTGTTTTTGCTTGTTTTTTTTTTTCCTACGGGCCGAAATACTAAACGTGTTATCATGTCCAGAAATCTCGCACGTCAAATTTCGCGCGACTTACTTTCAGACTGTTTCACAATGATTTTAACCGCTGGTTTATATTGTGATTGCCGGGCTCATAAGGTTCTGAAAGTTCGAGTGGTCAAATACATGGTTGTTTGTGGTCAAATAAAAGCCGCTGATCAAAAATATTGCCACAACCAAAAATGGCGACGAAAACTCAAAGAAATAAGCTTTCGAACAACAGGTTTTTGAGACGGTTTAGATGATTTTTGGATGAGATATTGTAGAGCGAAGGTTTTAGGTTTAAGCTGTGTATTAGAATGAGGCGTATTTATAAATAGAATTAACTCCAAATTCTTTAAACGTGGGAAGGAAGAATATGCTTTTTCAGTGGACAAAAAAACTCACGATGGAAAGATAAGACTTTGTAATTGAAGATTTAATCGCAACCTCTCCCAGCGGAACTGTCATTAATTACTGAAAAAAAGAGGTTAATCAAGGTGGCAGTGCTCCATTTGCAATAGAATCATATGGAAGACGAACGTAATTTTTTCGTATTTTTATTTCCATTCTGGGAAGCTCGAGATTTGAATGTAGGAGTTTAAGTTTTTCAAAACTAAGATCTAAATAAGTTAACCTTTCAGTCTCAGTCGGGTCCTAGTGTTCAGGTATATGCTGTATCGCAAATTATTTTACTTATCCCACCTTCTTTGTAAATTTTCATTGTTTTCCGTCGGATTTTTTTCTAAGTGTCCACTGCAAACGCACGTGCGTGAAATTAAATTCTGGCCATGATATCCTAGAAGCGCTCAGGCATAATAATATGCCAGGACTTCTACCTGGATGAACCAAAAAGGTCGACATAGAACAACTGCCTTAATTTTTTCTACCGGTCGAAATGTTAAACATGTTATATATCCTAAAAGCTCACAGGCATGAATATCATGCCAGGACTTCTACCTGGATGAACCAGAAAGGATATAGAACAACTGCCTTTTTTTTTTTGGACGCGTCGAAATGCTAAATGTGTTTTATATCCTAGAGGCGCTCAGGCATAACTAAATACCAGGATGATCTGCGATTGAGTTTGTTTAATCAAACAAAGCTCAAGCGAAAATAAGGAGATCGCAACTTATACTCTTATACTCGAACAATAAATTAGGGTTGACCGAAAAGACACTCAGAATTTGCGCCGCCATCCTGTAGAACATAATCTGGCCGCGTTTAATGAAACAATTTAATCTTCCATCCAGATTTGCTTGTTTGTTTGCTAGAAACTTCAGCAAAGAATAGGGTGTAGAAATCGAATGGCTTGGCGATAATAATCCCTGAGTCTACTTACCTATCACAACATGTTTTGGAGGCACATGTATTTATAAGCGCGCCAAACGAGGTTGTCGCAGCGTTCTAGAGCGAACACGGTCGCGACCTGGACTGATAATATTACCACTGCATTAGCTATCATGCCATTGATTTCTCCTTTTGTTGTATAGATATAGTGAAAGGTTTGTAAGCACATCCTCGACTCTCGAAACATTTGTCTTGTGCCGCTATAGAAGTTTCGTTTCCCGCGAACCGTAAGTAAATTTCCGCTTAACAAAATTTTGATAATTTATGCAAAATTAAACCTCGCAAATCAGAAGTGCATTTATCGACTCAAAAATAAACAGACTTCCTCCAAAAAGGTTTGAACACGATTTTAATTTTAGTACTTCACGAGAGCTGCGGTAGTTGACCGCAAATTAAAAGTGTTACGATGATAGATACTCAACTAGATGATTACGTCAATTCATAGCAGCCAGGCTATGCATTTTTTCAACTTCCGGAACGCTGAGGCTTGTGAAGTAATCGCTTCTAAACGGCAAAAATCGAAAAGTTTAGTATTCTAATGTTGAATCGCTTATATTGTGGACTGAATGACGACTGTTTCTTCTATGTTTCAATGGGACGAAAAGCCCTTTTTAATAATACTGTTTCGATAAAGACTTTAAGAATCAGTAATTTGGTACCCAGATCTCTTATTGACAAAGCCGAAGGCGAGATCTGGTCTAATAAGATAATTCGATTTTTTTTGATTGGCTAGATTGTGAGCGAATGAAGTGAGTGTTGCCTCCTGCACGCGCTATTGCATTTGCAAAGAATGATTTTCTACTAATCGGAGACCCATGTTATGCGCCCAGGATTCTGGGATCGCCAGGGGGGACATTGCGAGCCGCTACAAAGAGATGTATGGCGTAATGTAGTTTCTCCGTCAAAAGCAGTGTCTTTGGACGTAGAATAACGCATTTTCGACGTCATTTTGTGAGAAGCGGTGTTGACTGATGTTAGTGCGTTGAAATTTCAAGTTTAATTCTTTGGGACAGGAGCCGATTACTGTTTGTGATTAATGCGATAAATTTTATCGATATCAAACACTCCTTGCGTGAGGTTGAGTGTGAAATTTATGTTTGCTGAACTTACACAGTGATCTATACGTGAAGAAAAGGTTTCGAAATATGTAGTGAAAATTTAGGTTAACTCATTTAATAAGCTTTTTATTTTAAATTACGTATGGCGATATTTACATGTATAACGAGTGTAATTGTGGGAACAGTCAGTCCCTAGAGATTAGAGGTCCAAGTCGGAGACACCATCCGAAAGAGACATCAGAAACAGCTAGCCCACGGTTCATACCTTCAATTTTGTGCTCAGAGTTACATCGCAAACCACAGTTTCCTGTTCCAGTGGAACTTTTAATCCTAGAAATGGACGAAATGCCTCTCGCAACTTCATGAGCCCCTCCAGCGTCAAGGGAGGTCATACCGGTACCTGATACTCCAGATGGATTAAAGCGAAGCTGATCCTTCATGTACATTGTCGGATGTGTCCGTGCAAGACCCGACAACTCAAACGGTAACCCCTGAAAAGCTTGAGGGAAGATACCTACTCAGAGAGCGCAAACAGCCTCAGAGGTTCTACTGGTCTTATCTGAATTACGAGAACTGTTCAAGACACTTGCATGCATTTCTATCAGTACGCAACGTTATCGTTGTATTAGGTTTCTTTTTTTTCTTACCTTTATTTCAAGAGGGGGCATCTGTTATATCCCGTGCTTTGCGCACGAGCAGTTCGTTCGATGTTTACGATATGCTAGGGAAGACATGCCTCTGATGCTTATTGCGTTTTACTGTTCAAATTGGCCTTCGTAAATATTTGAAACCTCAGTACATTTTAGAGTGTTTCCATGGTTTTATTATTAAAATATTCCACCATGGACCTAATTTGACATTCTTAACAATCACTGTCTTACGAAACTGAACACCATACCAACACGCGGGTGCAATATCTTGGACTTAGTAATCACAAGCGTTCCGGATCAAGTCAGCGTGACCGAAGTTGTTAAGGCAATTTACGCAGTCATTCACAGACATGGCCACGAGCCATGCTATTGCCTCCTTTGAATTTCAAATGTCTCTAAAAGTCCTGCCAAAGATGAATCGCTTTATTTACGATTACAATAAAGGCAATTTCAAAGGGCTACGCTCTTCTTTACGGGCAGCAAACTTATCGAATTTAATTTCGCCTGATGCGGCCGACATCAACAATGACTAACGTTGCTGGAAAGATGCAGTCCTTGCCGCCGTGGCCGACTTTATCCGAAAAAGAAACTCAAAGGAACAAACCCGCTTCCTTGGATCAATGGCTCCATCATAAACCTCATCAACAAGAAAGATTTAATACGCAAAAAACTGAAGCAAAGAGCATCAAGTCTCCTAAGAGAAAAGTTTAGGACTCTACGTTCTGAAATCAAACTCAGACTCCGCGAATGTAGGGTGACGATTTTTGTAGATATGGAATCGATCTTAAAGTTCTGGTCGGTTCTAGAGTGAAATCAAAGCCCAAAACTTCCCTGAAACGATTACCATGGCAACCAGTGACAACGCAAGAGTCAAGGCCTCCACTCCAAGCGAAGCTGCGGAATTATTCAACCAGTATTTTGCGTCAGTATTCGCGTCTGTTCAGGGAACTCCAGCGCCTGAAAGGGAGAATGGTCAGTTACAAGACTCAGACCCGTTCTTGACTGATGTAATTCTCTCAGTATCTGAAGTTGCTACTGCACCAGATTAGTTACCTGCAAAAATTTGAGAGAAACAACTGACTTAATAGCACCCTCGCTTACGGAATTGTTCAACAAGTCGCTGAGGATGGGCTGTCTGCCAGAAGATTGGAAACTTGCAAACATCGTTCTTGTTTTCAAAAAATACAATAAAGAGCAACGGAAAACTACAGGTCGATCTCGCTCTAAGTTTCTGTTGTTTCTAAAGTGATGGAGAGGTGCATATATATTCAATGCTATTAGGGATCATGTTTTTCAATCTTATCAGCGCATGTCAGCATGGCTTCATAGCTGAACGGTTATGTGTAACCCAGCTTGTTGAAGTTCTAGGCAAATTGGCAGAAAGGTGGATAGAGGAGGATATAAGATACCTGGACATGTGAAAAGCTTTTGTGACAGCAAACCACGCGAAACTCCTAAGGAAGCTACATCAGTATGGTTTTAGGGGGAACCTGCTAACATGGCTAGAACCGTACCTGCACAATCGATCCCAGCGAGTGACTATATTGGGTGCAACATCAAGCCTCTTACCTGTGACTTCAGGGGTCCCACAGGGATCGATCCTAGGCCCTATTTTGTTTCTTATGTATGTGAACTCTCTCCCAGATGTTGTTAGATCAAAGCAGATTGCCGCTTTTGTCGATGACACAAAGGTTTTCAAAGAAATTACATCGACGCGCGATGCAGAACAACTTCAGGAGGACCTATCTGGCCTGCTAACGTAGTCAGATTCTGCTGGCCTAAACGTTAACTACAGCAAATGCAAAGCGCAGCGCATCACAAGGAAACTTAAATCCGTCAGCTTTGTCTATCATATGGCCGGCTCTGTAGTCACTGCCGAGAAATATCTTGGTGTTTACATCACGGATAACCTCACGTGGAATAAGCAAATCAATGAGCAATGCGTTAAGGCCAGAAGGATCCTGGGATACTGTACGGAGAAACACCAGACTCGTGAAAAGCATTACGGTTAGACGCTCGGCATACCTTACCCGAGTAAGATCCCATGTTGGCTATGCCACCCAAGTCTGGACACCGCAGTTAATAGATCTGATTCGCTACAAAGTATATGCTGGATCTATCATTCATTTATGACCAAACATATAGGGTCAGGCTAATGAAACTTAACTTATTACCAATCTCCTATTGGCACGAGTTTTTAGACATGATTTTCTTTTTCAAAGTTGTAACTGGGACAGTTAGAGTTTTAGTTACTGGCACTACCAGATCTAACAGCAACCGTAATGTCAGTCACTTTATTTCAAGGAAATGTAAGACTGTCACTTTTCAGAGATCTTTTCTAAATAGATCCACCAGAATCTGGAACATGCTAGCAAATGACCTTCGACTTTCATGCAATGGTCAGATCAGTCAATTCAAATCCATCATGTATAAGTACTACGTGGATGCCTTAGAACTTAACTACGACCCAGAGAACCCACGATCCTGGAAAACCATTTGTCCGTCGTGTAGCGTTTCAAGTAACTTCGTTGTTGTCTTTAACTGTCATATGTAGCTTTACTGTTTCTTACATATCTTTTAAGCTCTGGGACCACTGTAATTGGTTTACCGCTGTTGTGGCACCCCTGCCTAATTAAGCATTTATTATTCATTGTTTCAGTAATAGGCGAAGCTAATTAAATAAAATAAATGAAATAAGTTTTGCTTTTCGCTTTCACCAAGAGGGAATAAGCTACATATGATCATGACCACGCGGGAACTTAATTCACCAAATAACCAGTCACTCTCCACGGACAGACAATACACACCTCTGTTTACTCTGATGATAACTTCCGCCCAGGTTGTGGAAATATCGGACCATGACACAAACAGTTCTACTCGGGACTTCAATTGAAAGTAAAGTCAAACCCCGTTAATACGGACACTAAGGGGGCCTTTAAAAAAGTCCATATTAATGGAGTTTCTGAAAAATGTTGTCCTTTGCTCCTTATTTGTTGTGATTCTTCTGGAGAGTAGCAATGCTTGACAACTCAAGAAACGGTAGCGAAGTAATTGTATAAACTCTTCCTATTTATTTGCAAATAACCTGTTGGAATTTTTCTGATATTTTTTTCAGATTCCAAGGCAACCTCATCTTCCACCGTTGCAAAGCGAAAAGGGAAGTCCCTATTAACAGGTGATTGAAATAACAGAAACCAGAGGTGCAAACTAGTAAAAAAAAACTTTTATTATTTGTGTCAGTTAAATGCGTGTTAGTTATAAACTAATAAAAATTTCCAGATTAATCCAACTTACTTTGAGCGGACCTGTATACACATTTAACAGCCGTCTCTTTTTCAATAAGTCTTTGCCGGTGGTACTTTGACGTGGTTTTTTGAAGGAGATTGAGTTAAGAATAAAAAACATATCATTCTGGTCTACAAATGCCAGCGGGAAAACGGTTGTACTTCGACAAGCATAACCACCTGATTATTAGCTTGGACGTAGCGAACCCCACCAACATTATTTGATAAGATACACACACAACCAATCCATCATTTACACTTTTAGACCTAACCTTCGATCTAGTTAATCATTTCTAACTGCTGGTCAAAAGTTACAGCAAGAGAATAGCCCCTTTATCCTCTCTTAGTTACAGTTGTCTACCAACAAGTAGGTTCTAGTTGTTCTCGATGTACCTTTAAAAATGAAACCAGGTGTACTTACCGTTTACACGGGGAAACCGAAACTATAGTTGCGGATCGAGAATCAAATGGTTCTCGGGAAACATCAGGACGCCCGGGAAAACAAAACTAACTGTTTCCCTCGGGATCTGACATTAAATAGTATCAATAAAAAATTGGGGAAGCTTCAGAAAATATGGGCTGTCGTTTGGGGCGATGCATTTTCTATACTCATTTTAGTCAGTCCAGCTGATTTAAACGTACGGGTCCTCTCCGACGAGATCAAAAGTCAAGTTGTTAAATGCTTTTGATGGAGATTTTTAACCGGATGGTTTTGTAAGTGCGTGGTAAGCACGCCAGGGTTTTTCTCTTTAGTAAAAAAGAATTCATCTTTTTAGTACTACCAGTTGAGTTAGTTCTACTTTCTCTTTATCACTAAAGGAGGATCAGCTCCAAAAAGAAGTAAATCGGCGCCGAGAAGTAAAGCAAGAAATGCTAAACAGTCGAAGGCCACGCCTTCGACGAGCACAAATGGTATTATATCTTTAATTATTTATCATTTCAAACTAATTAAGCTTCTGGCGTTTGAATGGTTTTATTAGTAAAGGATACCATTCTTGACCTAGTTTTACTTTTCGCTTTCACCAAGAGAGAATATGGTCATGCAATAACATTGCAACTTAATTGACCAAAAAAAAAAGAATAAATCTTCTTCGATAATAAGATCCGAGAATGGGTCCATAAGAGTAGTCATGTTTCATTAGAATTAAGCTCCGTTGGTGTATAGGTATAGGTATTTATTTATTTGTAGGTATAGGTAGATCATTGATATGCATAAGGGTCGAGTCCATGACGTCACCCATTGTTTTAACCTAGGTAAAAATGCATTCCTCCATACTAATTAAGTGCCTTCCTCCATATATAATTAAGTGGATAAGTTTACTAATGAGTGTCTCTCTACTACAATACATACATACTTTATTGTTACCTCCCCAAAGGGGCTTTTCAATAGGCACAATGCAATAGACTTGCCTTGGCTTGCCCAGCCTCTTTAAACTCTATTGTTTTCCACCTACGTCTCTTGACCCACTCCGTCTGCCCGTGTGACGTCCCCTAGTATCGTGCAAGAGCCTCGGGTCGCTTGTGCAAATTAGCAAAGGATGCCACAGTTATTAGGACGAGCGAGGTCGAGAAAAAGCTGAGAAGCTAGCAAATATCGCTATATATCGCTAATTTTATAGAAGGTGAATCTGCTTGTGTGAACCGTTTTGATATTTTGTGTCCGTAATTGTATAATTTTGCTAATTTGTTTTGCGGGCCATGTTGCTGGATCTCCATCTTTTTCACATGACCGGCAAGGTCATCAAAACTTAAATCCTTTTTTTCTCTAAAATGGGCAAGGTCTAGTCTCCAGAATAGGAGGTTCCATTCACAGATCACACATATATGTTTATATTTCATCTATTCTTTCGCTAATTAAACGGGCCTAAATTCATATCAGTCCTTTCAATCCTTTCGAGTGTGGGCCTCTAATGATCTCCTAATTCTCCACCAAATTCAGTAAAGCTAGATCGATCGATTATCTACATCGATCGGCCCGTTGAACCAGAAATAATGCGAAATAGCTTTGAAATACGCGCTTGAGCTAATTTTCCTTAAATGTATATTTGAATTCATGATAAATACAGCTCAACCAGCCTCAAACAGCGTCTATGGCAGAGAAAAATGGTTTTAATACAGCAAAATTAATTGTTCAATTTATGTGTGTCACTGAGGTGCCGTGGTCAAGGAGTTGCTTGCACGTGCTGATATACCATGTTCGACCTCCCGGCGACGCTGTTTTCTGTTTCTTTGTACCTTTTTTTTTGTTTGTTTGGTCTTTGTTTTTTAACACTATTTTTCATTTTGGCCTGTTTTCCTTTATTATTACTGCTGACCCTGCTGATCATGCACTTGGATCAATATATATTTTAAGCTCCTCGGAGTTTTATTTTGGAAAAGGGATTTCAAGAGCTCATGATCTACATACTGACCAAGCTTACGGCCAGAAAAAACCATAAGCTGTCAAGACATGTCCCTCGTCTGAGACAGCTGAATTTTTTCAATGTTAGTTGACATTATGACAAACAACACACAATACACCACAAACTGTACTAATTTACTCCCAACACCCACCAGTGACCCACTGGCGAAATTTAAACTTGCCTTTTGTGCATCGTCTGGATCATCAATATTATTACACTAAAATCTTCACTTGGTTTGCCCCCAAAAAATAATTAAAAGAAACAATTTATTGGGTTTTGGGTTTTAATTACAGAAAATTACAGGTGTAGGCCAGAATAGTATTAAAATGCGGTAAAGCAACAAGATTCAATGCTCACAGTCTCTCACAAATACCTGTCATTTAATCCTCTTTCAACGCTACAGCTTAGCGAACTTTAACAGGATTGACATGGGGTTCCACTAGCTCTGAAGAGCTGAAAACGCGCACAATGTATAGTATAATACATCCTTTGATGAACCTCATATTGTTGTGTCTAAATTCTTCAATCTTGCTGGGCACTGGCCCTCAATAGTGTGACCGGTCGGTATGATTGCCGTAAAATTTGCTCGACGATGGAAACTGAATCTTTAAAATTCATTACACCACTGGACGTTTCATTCCAAAAAAGTACTAAAGTTTAGTTTTCTATGGCAATAGGGACCTTAAAATCTTCAAATCCAAGAATTCGGAACATCATTTGTATCCGTCTCTTGGATGAACAGTTTGCTCGCCATTTTGAAAGTCACTGACGCGAGACGTGACGTCATACTGACAGGCGAACTGAACCACCGATTTCCTTGGAGACACCTTCACGGAAGCAGTCGAGACGTGACTCCTCGGTGGTCAAATCATTCACAAATTAGAAATAGTTATCACTGTAAGTTTTTTAAAATAGATTGTGCTTGTTAAGTCCATCTCTAACAAAATAATTTTAAAAGTGTTTCAAATAACTTGTTGGAATTGTTCTGATATTTTATAGATTCCGTGGCAACCTCATCTTCCACTGCTGAAAAGCGAAAAGGACATTCCCAATCAACAGGTGATAGAAATCATATAAATACAAACTGAAGAAAAAACAAACATTTAAAATTTGAATGTTATTTGTATCAGTTAAATAGCTTTTCAGTCATTTTTCTACGTGTGACTTTTTGTCTTACCTTTCGGATTAAGTCTCGACTCGTCCTATTTGCCTGGTGGTGCTTGGATGGTACAAATTAGTCAAAGGAAATTCGCGTGAGAATAGAATAGTTTTGTTCTATAAAAGTCAGCCGAAAAAGAATTTTACTTGGAACTATCTAATTATATACTTAATAATAAACTCAATAATAAACCTCTCAATAATTTACTTGGAAAAGTTAACCAATCCATCACTTACATATTTAAAGCTAATTATATCCTTTTCTGTACTAGTTAAAAATTCTGAGCGCTGGTCAACCTCCAGTTACAAACGTCACCAACAAAGACAGGCACTTCTTACTTTAAATAATCGCCCCCTTCAAATTAGCTTGCACTTCTCGACTCAAAAGAGAGGGCTGTCTAGAGCGTTTACGGTACATTTAATTACACCATCTGTTTTCTCATTGTTACTGTGTTTGAATTAAATTGCGCACTTCGGTGAATTTGAAAAATTTTTACCTAAATTTTCCTCGCATTTAAAACCTCTCCAGAAGCTTTCTATGAATAAACTCCCTGGAAAAACGTCTTGAAAATGTAAACACAGGGGCTACTGATTTTTTTCCAAAATGTAGGTGCCTATCCATCCTGAATTTTTAGGGGTAAAATACATGGAAAAGTCAGGTGAATCGTCTCTTAAGAAGGAATGCACTCGGACTATTTTCACCCGTTATATCGCTTGCACTTCGTTAAGGCTAGCTCAGGTTCATTGATAGGTGGGTGAATTTTCACTACTTGTTTGGAATAAAGGAATAGTCAGCTTAAATATTGGTCATACGACAATAACAGTTCTTGTGATTACTCTTACCACTATAGAAGAGCCAGTTCCAAAAAGAGGAAAATCGTCAGCAAGCAGTGAAGTTGGACAATCAGTGACCACGTCTCCATGGACTGCAGATGGTATTAACTTTACTGTTTTCTTGTTAAGTAAGATATTCCTCACAGTAGATACTAGGTTCAGAGCTAAAGGACGCAACATTGTTGGCCATTAACTCCGAACATTCTTAGGTGTTAAGTGTTTCATCCGTTTGCACACCCTGTTGCATGTTGTTGAGAGTTGTTCCCAATGTCTCAAACCGTCCTAGGCGCTTACTTCCAGACGGGTTTCCTATCAAGCCAAATATTTCACTGTAAAGTCGCTAGAAACTGATCGCAGGAAAAACTTCCATAAATTAAAGATAATGGAGAATTAAATCGGTACATCACCTATCTAAATTTCACCAGTTAATGTTTAAACCTTTTCCCCGTGACAAATGAAGGAGGTTCTTATTTATTAGTACACAAAGAACGAAAACTACATCTACACTACAAAGCGATAGTGATTGGGTGTTGTGTCCGATGCCGCTATTTAGTTGTTACACAGGCCATATCATAGACGACTGTTTTCATGCTATATTCGTTAAAATGAACTTTAAGTACCCTACTGATTCCGACAGATATAGCTGCTTGTTTTGGACTCATAGTCTTACATGGAAAAATATACATATATATTAGTCTCCCTGAAAATTTTTATTGTCGTTCAACTTAAAAAAAGAAAACTAACCTGTACTTGTATCCTGATTTGCTGTAGACTCAATTAAAGATGGTGTCCCCGATGAAGATGTTTTAGAAGAGCTGTCTGTGAAGCTTGGCAATTCTTGGGAACGTGTTGCTCGGCGTCTGAAATTTGAAGACGAAGAGGTTACTGCATTTCACAAGGAGAACGAGGAATACGCTAAAAAAGCTTTGAAAATGTTGTTTCGGTGGAAAAGGAGAGATGGCTCTGAAGCAACTTATAGAGTCCTGCACGCTGCCTTGTCTCATAAATTGGTAGGACGTAAGGACTTAGCAGAGACTTTTTGCCGTAATCGAGTCTAGTGTATTCTGCACTGTCAGTTGCACTTGAGTGTGCCGCAATTTCCTTTATACATAGATATGTATAAATTCCTGAATCGTCTAGCCAGTTTTAACTCTAGAATAGCTTATAAAGTTTTCGTAACAAACGTGGTCGGCTGATACCTCGAATCCACAGAACTTGATGGATCTAACATTAATTTTTTTTGTATTATTACCATGGGAGAAAGCACATTATAAAACATAAGTGCCATCCGCATAACCGACAAGGCTTTTTGCTCGACCAAAGTCGCCTATTTTTTATTTGTTTAGGTCTTACACTGCTAGAAATTTTCGTTTACGTGTCTTGATACAACAAAAGTTGGAGTTCTTGACAAAAATTAGTTACCTCGAGCTTGCAATAAAGATCGCACGAAATATTGCCTTCTGATTTAGTTTTGTTGTAATTCCCTGACCCAGTACCGAAGCGAACTCTTTGTAAGGGTCAACAAATTCAAGAATTAAAGGACAACAAATATAAATTCTTATGGACGAATAATGGTAAGATCTACCTCCGTAAACACGAAACCTCGCAGACATTTACATTTACAACATTTGAAGAATTCGAAGAATTCACTACCCCATCACAATGAAATTGTCACAACTAGTTAAACCTCCCTGTAAACAACTAAGGCAATTAACGATGACTGTCTCAGGTGTTTGGATACTCCTATTTCAAGATTTAGATGGAAGGGAATTTAGGTTTGTAAATAGGTTCTGGTAATATCAATGACTTAATCAGCTCTGGTATTGATGTCTACAACATTCTTCCAAATCGACGAATCTGACCCTGATTTAATGTTGTTAACTCCTAACCTCTGAGTAACAATCCATGACTGCTACTAATAACCTTTTAGCTGGTAGAGATAATGAGTCACTTTTTCTCTAATTTATTGTTCAGTAATGTTAGAAGTTTACCAAAAACCTTCGAGCTCTAACATGACCTCTTATACTGCTTTGATAATTTACCTGATGTAATTGCGGTAACCGAAATTAGACTCAACTGTAACTCATCAGCAAACATAAATTTTCCTAACTACAAATTTACAATACTGATTCCAAAACAATGGCTGGTGGTGCTGGTATCTACATGTCA
>BOPM01000275.1:31912-61365 GCA_022179025.1 Porites australiensis | reverse complement strand
TTTAGTCAAGACTAGCTGGTTATGGAGAACAAGAACGCTCTAAAAAATTTTTAAGTCTAGCTTGCTTGGAGATTAGAGAAGAAATAAGACGCTCTGAAAGTATTGACTCGAACTTGCTTGGAGATAAGATAAGAAATAAGGAGGTAATTCTTAAGGAGCCTGTGTTCGGGAGTGGAAGCCATAGGAACCATTCGCCACTTTAGAAAATACCATAATATTTTTTGTCATTTTTTTGGGGGGGGGGCAGTGGGGTGGGCAAAAAGATTAATAAGGTATATTTTCTAAAGTGGCCAATGTGGGGAAGGAGAAAAAAATGCTGGCTAGTCAGGTTACACAGTAACCATTGACTGCCTTTGGAACATACAATAATACAATATTTCAATTTACAGACTGGTAGATTCTATTGGAAATTAAGTCCTGCGTGACAGTCAAGTACAGCTACCCTTAACACATCCGTGACACATACGTGACCAATAGCTGAAGGTTAAGTCATTGATATCTCAAGTATTTACAAAGTGCAAGTCGACCTCACATCTTAACAACTGCGAAAAATCTATCGATTAAATACATTCAACAAAATGAAACTGCCATAAAAAATCGATTCTTCAATTCACGGAAATTTGAATTGACTTGCCTCCCAACTCTTCGTCTTGCAACAACGTAGCTTCCTACACGAAACAGGATTTCCTCTCTATAAGATTTTTATGTCCTTTTTTATGGACAGTAAAAATACTTATCGGCGAAACGTGATCAAAAGCTGGATCAACATAGCGCGTCGTTTCAATCATCGCCGAAAATAAACCGCATGATCATCGAAATACTCATTTACATACAATGAAAGTTCACATACCCTCAACATCGACATTTTTTCGTTTTCTTTTTTTCAACTGCTGAAGTATTCACTTTTCCAAAATAATCAACGATTTCAAGCGATAGAATTCGTAGACCGACACGTTCCGGAAAAGCTCTGTATCTTTCGCATTGATCTCCCCTGAATGGCTTTCGTCACGCCGAGATACTTAGCCCAGTTTCCACGGTCTTCGCTACGAACGCCTGGCACTATGACCCCTTTTTGGGGTCCACACGAAAAAAAAGAAAAGAAAAAGAAACGCTTGCATGCGCTGAGATTTGAGACAGTCAGAAAAAGAAAAATACGTTGAGTGATAGTAAGTGAGTAGATACAAAAACTTTAGTCCGCGATAATTCTTCCGTGTTTATCATAATAAGTTAAAGGAGCTGTGTCACGAAATTTGTCACTTATTCATCAGACAGTGGCAAAAGCCACCAACTAGGTGAAACACGAAAATAACTGCTCAATAGACGATAAGAAGGTATAAAAAATACAGCAAAAACAAAAGGGAAACGAATGGACAAACTTGAACAAGACCGAAACGGATTGCGATTGTGTTTTTTGAAAACTTGGTGTCCTGACAATTTTTCGAAGTTCATTTTTGTTTTTAAAGTTTGATATTTTGCTTGGGAGACGTCTCAAGTTCCGTAGCAAATAACTGCAACTGCCATTAGAGCGGAGCTTCCATTGCTATAGAAAATGAAACCTATCAAGAAAATTTGGCTATGTCGACAGCGTTCGTACGATCTGGCATAGAAAGACTACGTAGACTCTGCAACGGAGGCGACGAGGAAATTTAGGAATTAGGTTTAAGCAAGAGCCGAAAAATATTCCGCGAAAGATATTTCTATAAATAGATTTTCACGGGAAAGGGTTGACTCGAGGAGCTTATAAGGGAGAGGAAGGCTCCAAGTAACCGGCTCCTGGCTTGCGTTGGTCTTGGCGGAATATTAAGCGGTTCACCTTAAAGCAGCCAGTTGCAGTAAAGATCTTGAATTTCGTTTGTTTGAAAAACTTTGAAAACTTTAAAAGATATACATTTAAGCATGTGCTTTTAGCTTTGGTCACGTTTTTGGTCACGCTGCAAGACCAATCTATGCAGCATCTTCGAGTTTGTTCACCAACAACTGAACAGTCGTATACTTAAGTTTTAAGCTTTTTGAGCAGAGTATTACCTGAAGAATTATGGAGATCGAGGAAGGTGTTATCCGCCTAGGCCGATTACACCCTCCTCGATTTCCGTAATTCTTCAGATGCTGCGAAAGCCGAATTCAATAATTGTTTTATTATTTATCGTTTAAAGATGTTGTAACGCTCATATTTTGTAGTCTTTAAAGCCCGAAGTAGTCAGTCGATAAAAATCGGTATCGATAAAAATCGTTAGATTGATAACGGAAATCGGTGAAAATCGATAAACTGAATTGCTGTGTCAAATCGATATTATCGATTTTTCATGGTTTTAACGATTTGGCACGAGTTAGAAAAAAACTCATCCACGAGTATGTAACAACTGATTACACACACAACTTTCTCTCTAAAATCCTTCATTTTAAACATAATGACAAAAACGGTTCGGTTCTTAAACAGTTCTCGCAGGCAAGTATCACGAGAAATACATCCTTAGGTAATAGAGATTTTCTAGCCTAAATTTCAGACAGTCCCTCGAGTGGGGATTCAGGCGAAAAGATTTTTTTATTGATTTCGATTTTTATCAGTTGACTTCTCCGGGTCCTTCGGGATGTAACTGCAGCCGGATCTACACCGACGTTATTTTGAAAGGGTGGTAGATTTTATAAATCCTGAAAAACTGGGCGCCTACTGACCTGTCCAATATCAGCCATCAGAAGAAGATTTTAAACCTGATTTTAAAGAAAAGATAAAATGTTTTGAAAGAGTTCTTTATAAGTGATGTTTGATAAACAATTTAATGTGATAAATGTTTGATCCTTTGACTCTCAATTGACACCCATTGTCAATAAATTTACTGTTTGCATGAATTCTGTTTTAATTTTTTGATGAGCAGATGTTTCTTGCGATATGAATCGATGAAATCGGTAGAAATCTAGATAAATCGATAAACGAGACGAGTGTGTCATCGATTTCAACCGATTGATGGATACAATCGATACCAATCAAATCAGACATGTCAGATTTACCGATTTTCATCGATTTATCGATTGACAATTCGATACCGATTTTTATCGATTGACTACTCCGGGTATAAAGTCTATCAAACATTTTTCAGTGGATACACTGCACAATACCTGAACACGAACCGCACAATTTGTATAGATTTAACAATTTAAAGTTGTTACTAGTAGCCCAAATGGTTGAATAAGCTGTCCTAGGTCTGTTTCCAAAGAAATCAAACAGTGCCTTGTAGTAAATTCTTTTATAGATACTGTGATGCATACTGGGCCCGATGCAAAGTAAACAATAAACTTAAAACGAACACAAAAGTCGGCCCGATTTTTCTGTTGGGTCTTTCCTTTAGACAGCAATGTTGACTCTAGAAATCGTAACCTGTGAATTGGCTGCAACCTGGGAGTATTGTGCATTAAAACGACTTATGTTTGCTGTATACTTTAGCTTGATGCTAGAGTTTTCATTTCAGGTGTGTTTGCAGGATATTTTTTCTTAATCACTCAGCCCCCACCTTAAAGGGAGGATTCTTCTTAGTGACTTAGAGTTGATTATAAAGGGGGGGGGTCGTTTTTAGCCCTGGCTAAACCTATATATTATATTTATTATTATTTGATTACATTGTCGTGCGAACACGCGAGTAATTAAAAATGACAGTTGGTTGCCTGAGTATCAGGCTTCTTTAGGATGGGGGGAGGGAAGAGAGAAGCGAAAAAGAGGACAGCGAGGACATAGCTCATACAAAAGAAAAGATCGAATAAAGGTCAGAAGTTATAACGGAGACTATGCAAGAAGTCACTATTTAAAAACTTCTTTGGTTTTTAACCAGAGCACCAGAAACTGCTAGAGTTTATTTAAAAAGGTTCCTTTAAAATTACTGTATCTCGCCTCAGCTGAATCTAATAGGAGGTCATCTCTCGCAGTACATAAAGCTCAGTGCTGCAGGATTTGAAAGCCATCGTTTGGTAATTTTTTACTTTAATTTGTTTGCTAGCCTAAGAACTGTGTGAGGTTTTTTTTACTGATGTAGTTGAAATGATTCAAAGAAGAAGTCGTATACAAGCTTAGCAGTTATTTTTTCGCTAACTTGGCACTATGGTGGAGTAAGCCGTATTTTTCAGAGGAGGTCTTGCCTCACTATCATCCGTATTTTAGGCGACTCCCCTGCTGAAGCATTCAGCACTTTTTGCTATTTTCTCTCACTCCCTCAGATCAAGATGGTTTACACACACAAGTACAGGCATAGGCATACGAAATTTAACTGGTTCCACGAGGACACAAACACAAGAAAAGGAAGCTTCTGAATTGCGATTTTGCTTATTTTTACATGGCTTTGTCTTTTCATACATGACCAGTGCGATGCAAACATTTAAGCTTAAGCACAAGCAGCAAAAACAGCGCTTGTCATTAAAACCTGAGCCTGAATTTCATCCGATTACTTAGAGTCGTTATTACTCCCTCGGTAAAGTCTCAATCGACCAGCCGTTAATGCCGTCCAGTGACGTCACTACTCTTTGCTTTAATTCATGCAAAAAGTAAAACACGACTTTCAAGTGGCAAACCGAGAAATATCGTTTGGAAATGTCTACATGATACATAACAGCTGAGAGAATTACTTTACTCGATCTTTTCGATCTCGTAATTCATGTTTAACATTCAAACTATCAACTGCATGCAGTACTCTGAACCGGTTGTAATTGAAATAAGTACATACACAGAACACTTAGTTCAAAAACACAACGATTTCCTTCAATTGAAATGAAGCTATTTGGTCCTTAACGAAGAAAAAAGAAAACAAAGAAACAAGAAAGAAAAGCTAACAGAATCATTACTCATTATAACAAGAAGGTCGAATGACAACGTAACATTGGTCTCAGAAACTTCGCATAAACAAAATCTCTGCGGAAACCACAAAGCGGCTCTGAATGAAAAACCTGCCGACTCTCCGCATTGCATTCGCAGTTCAATTTAGCAATTCAGTTTGGAAGACAAGAGCAATTTTGCTGTTTATGATAAAGATTATCGAAATGTTTGAACTCCACGCAAGCATGCTTACCGATGCGATCCGCTTAATATCAAGCGACAATCCCTCTAAAATTTCTCATAATTATACATAGTTATGCGAATGTTCAGACAATCAACCAATAAAAATCTCTGCCCGGTTTTTGGGTAGTAGTGACGTCACTGGACGGCACTAACGGCTGGTGGATTTAGACGTTGCTGAGAAGAGAAAAGGACTCGAAGCAATCGGATGATATTCAGGCTACTAAAACATTTTCCTCCTTCCATCTAAAATTTCTCTTTATGAGCCTTCGAATTTTATCCATTTTATGTTTTGCGCACGTGTAAACATTCTTGTACTTGTGCTTCTTATACTGCAATTAAGGTGGCTCGACTGGATTTTTTAGGGAGTATACCTCCCCACTTTGAGCGTTTACCACGTCGACATTAACAAAGGTTACCACAGCAACACTGTATAAAGATGAAAATTTGTTATATATGATCCATGCTTTACGGACATCAGAATTATCATGACAACAAAATAACGTTTTTTACTTGCCTTTGTATTTCTCGGTACTAAGAATTTTTTTCAGAAACCGCTTAAGGGAACTTGTTCTTCGCTTAGTTGCCTCAATTATGGCAATTATGGCCAAAGTAGTCCCCTTCTTTTTTTCGCACAAAGTTTCAAATGGAATCAAACCACTATGAGATGAAACTGCATCTCGAGACCTCATCATTTTCTTTAGATACTGATTAGCTAATTATGTCGATAGCATGTTTATTCATTGTTTTTATGACCCTTAATTCTTTGTTTCAAAATATCTTCAAAATACTCTGACAGAATTTGATCAAACTTTGCCATAATTGAGGCAACTTGAGGGAGGTACAAGCTCCCTTAAGCGATTTCTGAAAAAAAAAAACTCCAAGTACGGAGAAATACAAAGGCAAGTAAAAAAGGTAATGGTGCCATTATGTTGCCATGGTAACTCTAATGTCAATAAAACATGGAGGGCAAATTTTCATCTTTACATAGTGCAGCCGTGGTAGCTTTTTTCTGATATCTTTGTTAATTCCGACGTGGTAAACACTCGAAGTGGGTAAGTATACTCCCTTAAAATCCAGTAGAGCCACCTTAAATATGTTTTACTTCGTAACAAATATTGGCCAGCTCTAAAATCTACATGTTATGTATTTATTCAGACAACCCAAAAGTAGTAAACGCGACATCAGGAAAAGGGAAGTATCCGATGACAGAGACCCAACCGTAGCAGGTAAGTTTTGACAGTTTTGGTTACTTAAAGTTTTTAGAACCAATTGGAAGACAGTTCCAGCTGCGAATACACCTTGCCTTTTGAAGAAATACGAATTTGTCAGCAAGAAAAAAAAGGCAATGACGTTATTGCTGAGAAAATTTCTATCTCAACGTAGCAATGATCACAATAAATCTTTATCTTTATGTTATTCAGCTGGCAGTGGTAGTTATAGTTTTCCCAAGTCCTTGCTAATGGCGATGTAGTTAATGCAGTTAAAGAGAGGAAATTGACATACCCGTTAGTAGATGAAAATGGTGAAAGCATTACTAGCACAGAAATAGTCGCCAACAAATTCTGTTAATATTTCACGAACATCGGTCCAAATTTGGTCGATAAAATAGCCCCTGCCTCCAAGTCGTTCCAGGATTTTATAAACAGTGTCCCCTCAGACTCGCTGTCAAGTTTTACTCATGTCACCGCCGATGAACTCAAAACAATAACCAAAAGGTTTTAAGGACGGTAAGGCCCCCGGAGCTGACAACATTCCAATTTCTATTATCAGAAAAACACTCGACCTTATTTCAGATAGGCTTCTATCAATTATTAACCTATCTTTGTCATCAGGAGTTTTTCCAGATAGACTGAAAAGGTCTAAAATTATTCTGTCGTTAAATCTGTTAACGCTGGCCTAGTACAAAACTACTGACCAATTTCTATACTTCCTGCCTTTTCTAAAATTTTTGAAAGAGCTGTCTATGATCGCATATTTCAATTCTTAGTCGAAAATGACATATTATTTAAACATCAATTCGGTTTTCGTCCTGGCCACTCTACTTCCCACGCTTGATCAACTTTGTGAACACAGTTGCTAACGCCGTTGACTGCCAAAAATATTTAGATGGTATATTTCTTGACTTATAGAAAGCCTTTGATACGCTAGATAACGCAATACTACTATCAAAATTGGAAGCATGTGGCATCACTGGGACAGCACATCAATGGACAACTGACTATTTTCTTAATAGAATACAATTCGTCCAAATTGGCGATTCTAAATCCGATGCTTTAAAACAAATTTGAGGAGTACCGCAAGGCTCTAAACTATGCCCCCTCTTTTTTCCGTTATTTACATCAATGATCTCCCAGCCACCTCAAATGAACTCGAATTCACATTATTTGCTGATGACATCAGTATATTTTTTAACATAGTGACTTACATGTACTTACCTCCCATCTTAACGACCAGCTCCACAATTAAAAGCCAGTAAGTTATCAATCAACGTTAAGAAAACAAAACTAACGATTTTCAGACCAAGGTAAAAAACGTTACCTATCACAAGGTAGATTATGATAGAAACAATGTACTTGAACAAGTAGATAATACTAAGTTCCTTGGAGCTTATATTGATCAGCACCTTTCGTGGAAAACTTGTGTTAATTTTATTGTGGCTAAGATTTCTTAATCTGTCGGGTTACTTCATAAAGCTAAATACTATTTGCCCTCAAAATCTCTTCTTACACTATACTATGCTCATATTTATCCATATCTTACTTACTGCAATTTAATTTGGGCCTCTACTTATATCAACAACCTGCAACGAATTTACCTACTACAGAAAAGAGCAGTCCGGGTGATCTCTAACGCTGACTACAAGGCATGAATAAACCCCTTTTGGCAAATTTGAAAATTCTTGATGTTTTTAGTATCTACTTTCTCCAAGTAAGTTCTTTCATGTACCTGTATCATAATGATGCTTTACCTATTTCTTTTACTCAAATCTTTCAAACTGGAAATCAGATTCATCAATATTCAACCAGATACTCTGACTTTTACCGATCTCATACCTGTACAACAAATATTAAACAATTTTCGATCCTGTTTCAAGGTCCTATAATATGGAATTCATTACCGAACAACATCAAAAACGGCCCGACTTTTAATATATTCAAGCGTGTGATCAAAACATTTTTAAGGGTCAGACAGGATGCAAACTAAATACCTTAGCACCTTATATCTATATTTTCTCTTAAACACTTAAAATACTCGTCTTTTTTCTTTATTTTAAATGCCGTATAGTATTTAAATTAACGGTGAGGGGGAAATCTCTATTCCTCATAAGCTCAGTCACTCCTTCTATAAGTTGTATCCTAATTTTAAATTTAATGTTACTTGACCTATTTCTTATCTTTTTGTTCTACTTGTAATTTATTCTGTGTAGCAAAATAATAAAATAAAATGCTGAAAATAGACCGGCGGCCATATTGAATTACTTAGATTTAAGGAGTATGGGATGCCCAGGGGAGCATGAGCACGATCCGATATACTCGTTCAGTATTTACGCGCGCTTTTCGGGCCAATTTTTCTGTAAGTTTTCCTAGAAAAAACAATGGTTGTGCCGTGTTTGGATGTAATAATGATCGCCTTTTTCCTGAGAAATATACAGTGAAGTTCTCTTTTTGCCCGAAAATCGCGCGTAAAGACTGAGCTAGTGCCCCGTGGACATCCCATAATACTCTTTAAATCTAATAAATTCAATATGGCCGCTGTATCGGTATTAATTATTTTTTAAGTTGAAGCATAACGACAGAACTTAAAAGATGGATCAATGCCAGACTTAAGTTTTTAAACCTTGAAAGTGCCTAACGTGCGGTTTACTGTCTTCCTAGGCTCAAAAGCGACAGTTGAGCGATATTTTTCCGAGGCAATCTCATCTTCCACCGCCGCAAAACGAAAAGGAGAACTCCTATCAACAGGTGATTGAATTAATATAAATCACAGATACAGATGTGTCAGTCAAATACCTTTTAAATAATTTCTTTTTTCCGTGCATGATTGTCCTTTTGCTTGCCTTTCGGATTATTTTGTTGGAAATTTGTACTTGCGTTATCGCCAAGAGTAAGTTACCACTCTCGTCTCACGGTCTCGTTTTTTTTTTCTTGCGAGACGCTCGTCTCGTCCAATCAAACGAAAACAAAATACAATAAATCATCTGATGGTCACATTTTTATGCTATGGAAGGATTTACACGATACAGTGCCGTGGGAAACGCCATTAATACAATGAATACGTGTGACTTATAAACTAATCTAATAGAAATTCCTGAATTAATCTATAGTAACCTACTTTTGAGCGGAACTGTATACTTTACTTGAAATAACTTTCATAACTTTCGATTAATCCTGGCCATTGGTGCTTTTCTAAGGAGATTGGGGTGAGAATGAAAAACACATTTTAATGTACAAATGTCAATTTAAAACGATTGTGCTTAGACAGCCATGACCACCTGATTATCAACATGGACGTATTCGTACTACCAATCCATCATTTACATTGTTAGATCTAACCTTTAATCTAGTCACACATTTCTGACGGCTGACCCAAAATTATAGTTGTCTACCAACACAACAAGACAAGACAAGACAATGCTTTATTTGGAGGAGGATTCTACTTGTTCTTGGCTACTATGAATGTGGTCCCCGGCTACTTTCATTGGAAAATAGAAAAAAAAAATAGAACCAAAAGAAGTCCGTAGCTGACTCCAGTAATGTAGCAGCTGCTCATAAGGTGTTTCCTCATTGGTCGCAGTAAACAATGAGAAATAATGATAAACAATGATGTGCGATACTGTTTCACAGATAGGGTATAGAACCAATTGGCTTTTACGGTTAGGAAAGGTGCAGCTGTTTGATTCCCTGACTACTTGTTGTATTTACCCAGAAACTAGAAATCTGAAGACAACATTATCTTGATGCCGAAATGAAATAATCTCCCCCTACAAATTAGCGTCCCGAATCAAAAGAGGATTGAAAAAATTTGGACATAAAGTTTCCTCGCATTTGAAACCTCTCCAGAAGCCACTATGAAAAAAATCCCTTGAAAAACGTCTATGAAAAATGTAAGTACAGGGGACAGAATTTTTCTAAAGATGAAGCTGTCTAGCAGCCTATCCATTCTGACTTTTTAGGGGTAAAATACCTGGAAAAGTTAGGTTAATCTTCTCCTAAGAAGCAATGCACTCGGAATAACATTTTAAGCCGATATATCGCTTGCATTTCATTAAGGCTACCTAAGGTTCATTTATAGGTGGGCGAATTCTCACAACATGTTTGGAATAAAGGAAGAGTAAAAATAATGGTTATACGACCATAACAGTTCTTGTGATTAATCTTATCGCCTTAGAAGACCCGGGTGCACTCACTTATTTGGCCTATACGTTTATGTGCAGCTGCACAGGGTGTTTTCAGGGTCTTCAGTCTTAAACAGCGTATATAATTTTGCTATTGAGCGTCTTCGACAGGGTTTGAATTTTGGCGGTGTACGTGTAAAACGAAGTTTTTTAAAATAATCTAATTTTGATCTGTCAGTGATCTCAAAAAAGATCTTTATGTGGCTCCAAAACAAATTAAATAAATATATTTTTTGCCCATTTTGCGTTGTCTTTTACCTATCTAGAGTCACTTCCAAAAAGAGGTAAATCATCAGCAAGCAGTTTAGCTGAAGAATCAGTAGCCACGACTTCAAGGACTGCAGATGGTACGTATACTGTTAATCTACCCATACCCGTGAAAGGAAACGGTGTATCTTATGGTCTCTATTGCTGGCCATTACCTCCGAACATTGTTAGGTACGTGCGAAGTGTGTCTTCTGTTTGCACACCCTGGTGCATGTTGTTAAGAGTTCTTGTACAATGTTTGAAACCGTCCTAGGCGCTTACTTCCAGGCATGAAAAACTTCCATAAAAGGCTAGGTCCTCGTGTACCGGTTAACGAAAATTGCGTGACATCGGTCAATCAAAAGATAGCGTGACAGTTTCATAAATAAACCATTAAAGAAAATTTCACAAAATTCGGTTGCATAGCTAACTGACAAATCCACATTTTCAGCAATAAAAAAACCGTTAAACTGTCATTCATTCTCAAGACTTCCATTTCAGTTGTCACGCTATCTTGGATTTGACCAGTGTCACGCAATTTTCTTTAAAAGAGGAACCCATTGTCTTTCATGTTTATAAGATTAGCTTGAGCATACTAAACACAAAAGAAATAAGCAATGTCTAAAAAAACACTAATTTCCCAGGAAATGGTTTAACAGGCGACTTGACGATGTTTCATCGATTACTATGCTCGCTTGTATTTTGTCTTCGACATGGCCTACGATTGGCTCTACGTAACCTTTCTGGCACGCTAGTGTTTTTCCCGTTCCAAAAGGGGCAGTAGCAATACGCTCTTCTCACGTATGGTAATACGCCCGTCTAACCTAGTTTTTGAGTAAAAAGTCCTTTGAAATGCTAATCAGACGACGTTTTCGTATTTGAATTTCAAAAGAATTTTTACCCGTAAACGAGGTTAGACGGGCATATTACCATATGTGAGAAGAGCGTATAAGGTGAGGGTTTGCCTTCTCCTCGTATGAGCCAAGAAGCTTCAATGTTGTATGAGCCAGCAAAGAGCTTGTGGATACCAGGGCAGAACAAAGCAACATCTCGCTCGTTGTGCCATTGCTACAAGCAAACGCCGTCAGCCATTGACGAAGACGTTAGGATTAAATTAAACTTCGTCGATAGGAAGGCGAATTTGGCCCAGCTGCGACTCCAGTTCCGCGGTCGATGTGACATTACTTAGTGTGTGCATGATATACACACAAAAAGCGGAAGCTCAAGGGTTTAAAGCTATGTACGATGTACGTTATAATCAGCTCCTTTGAAAGCGGGAAAAGCTGGCATGAACTCGAGAGGCTTGGGCCCAAGAGTGCCCTTTCCCGTTCCAAGGCTTCTCGGAGCCCAAAATGGCCCAACTGGCCCAAACGACTCAAATGATGTAACTGGCCCAAATGTCCCAAATGATGACCAAGATGACCAAAATAACCCAACCATGAACCAATGCCGTCATTTCATTATTTAAAAAAAAGAAAAAAACATTTATTATTTATTAAGTTATCCAGTTGCCATTTTATTACTGCATGTGTTATTATTTTCAAGTCATCCAGCTGTCACACTATCTTTCGGTTGACTGATGTCACGCAATTTTCGTTAACCGGTACACGGGGACATAACCCATAAAAGAAACTGGCGAATCAAATCGGCCAGTTAATGTTTGAACTTTTTCCGCCGTGACAAATGAAGGAGGTTCTTAGTAATTAGTACACAAAGCACAAAAACTACTTCTACACTACAAAGCGATAATGAGCTGATTTTCTCGTGTGTCCGATGCTGCTATTCAGTTGTTACACAGACCATATCATAGATGACTGTTTTCACGCTATATTCGTTAAAATGAAATTTAAGGACCCCACTGATTACGACAGATTTATGGAGTGATTACATGGCTAATTTCAGCCCGGGCTGAGATATTGCTGCGTTTACATGACAAATTTCAACCCGGGCTGAAATACAGGGTGTCCCAAAAGTTCGTTCCTCTACTTTATGAGACTGTAATGTAGTCTGTTTGGACTTGGCAACACCGCTGACCAATGGCTACCACAAGCCTACTAACAAATTCAGACAGGTTCAAGTTGTCCTACACCGCTGGCTGATCCTCGTTGCGTCAAGGATTCTCCAGCGTCATCAGTTAAATCTGGTTACCTTCTTTGGTCAAAAATAAATCCAAAGTATTCTTGTAGACAGATAAACGCAAAATACTTGCCTCCAGCGTTTGAGTAGTTAGATTGGAGAGATGCTTGGACGTGGAAAAGCATTGTAGACTGAAAATTTCTTTCAGCTCCAGTTACTTTTTTGATCGTTAATATATTTATGTACAAAAATATTTTCTTATTTATTCACATATTTATTTCAGTATTTTATTTTTTTTGGTTTTCGGATATTTATCCCTAGGTTTGTCATGCTTTGTTGTAATACATGTGACCTTTAGTTTAGCTAAAGTAAGCGGGAGAAGAGTTGTCTCCGTAGTATGGGCTATTTAGAGTAAGGGTGGAGGGGGAAAGACAGAAATTTGGTTTGATCAACTAAATATTTCTATGATTAACAGTACTACTTAAGTTTCTGAGTTTCATTTCTTTTTTTCTTTTTACCGATACCTAAAGAAGAGCCAGCACCAAAAACAAGTAAAACGACATTAAGTAGCAATCCCAGTGATGCTCGGAAGATGTCACGTTAGGTCACGCATTTCCTTATATGGACTGCGTTCCCTCGTGGCCTTCAGTCTGTTAGACTGGCTACCATCACATGGTGTTCAGAAGTGCGGATTTTATAAAAATGGATAATTTTCACAAACCCAGTGCGTTGAGTTTCGACGGAAATACGTCCGAAAATTGGAGAAGATTTAGGCAGCAATACGAAATCTACTTAACAGCTTCGGCAAGAGAAAAAAAAAGATGACGCGGTCAATTTAGCTATTTTGCTCAACTTCGCCGGCGAAGATGCCATTGAGGTGTTCAATACCTTCCAGTTTCCCGAGGGCGACGAGAAAAAGCTAGGCAAAGTGCTTGAACAGTTTGAGGGTTACTGTAACCCCAGGATAAACGTGGTCTTCGAGAGATACCAGTTTTGGCAAATAACACAGAAGGATTCGGAAACCGTCGATCAATTTGTCAGGCGTTTGAAAAACAAAGTAAAATCATGCGAGTACGAGTAGGTCGATGACATGGTAAGAGATAAGTTCGTGTTCAGTATACGTGATTTGGCTGTGAAGGAACGACTGTTGAGAGACGAGAAGCCTACATTAGAGAAAGCGATTTGTATGGTGAGAGCGTCTGAAGCCTCGAAAGAACAGATTAAAGCAATGGCTCCAAAAGAACACAGCAATGAAAATCCCCCTTTGAATGAAATCCGATATGGCGGCAAACAAAAGAAGAATACTCCGCGCCGACCAGGGTCAGGTCCCACATCGCAACAAGGAAATAGTAGTTTTGTGGTTCTTCTCACTCGTGGGGTTCTTGTCCTGCTTTTGGTAAAACGTGTGGTTATTTGCCAGAGACAAGACCATTTTGCTCGCGTGTGCCGAAAGAAATTGCAAGATCTTGGCGGGAAAACAGTGCATGCCATGGCTGAAGAGACAGGCGACAGCGACGCCGGAGCTGATCTGTTGACATTTTCAGTCGAGTCAAGCAGCGAAAGCCCCCGTCAGGATGACTGGCACGTTATGCTAAAGATCGCTGGTACTATCATGAATTTTAAATTAGATTCTGGTACAGATTGTAATGTGATTTCCACGTCGTTGTTCGATCGACTTCCCGTGGTTCAGAAACAGGCTCATCAGTGCAAAGCAAAGCTAAAAGTGTATGATGGTCGCAAAATTACGCCCAAAGGAAAAGCCAGTCTTGTTTGCGAGTACAAAGGAAAGTTCACAGTGTTCGAGTTCATATTAGTCGAACAAGTCCTGCTACCCATTCTTGGCCCAAAGTCCTGTCTTGAACTTGAACTGGTACAGAGGATTTACAGTGTGAAAGAAGAGAGCTTAGAGAGCGAATATGCTGACGTCTTTGAGGGCCTTGGAGAGATAAGAAGTGTCCAGCACAAAATCAAAATTGATCCCAACGCCACCCCTGTTATACACCCCCCTCGCAGAGTTCCTGTTGCCCTTCGTGAACCGCTCAAGGAGGAGCTTCAGCGAATGGAGAAGCTTGGAGTCATAATGAAGGCCACTGACTCCACCGGTTGGGTACACAGCTTGGTAATTGCAGAGAATAAGAACAACAAAATTAGAGTATCCTTAGATCCCAGCGACCTGGATCGAGCCGTCATGCTTGAGCATTTTCCTATGCAAACGATAGAAGACGTCATTAGCAGAATGTCCAACGCTAAGGTGTTCAGTGTCCTGGATGCCAACCATGGTTTCTTGCAAGTTAAGCTTGATAAGGACAGTAACAAGCTAGCTACCTTCAACACACCTTTCGGCAGATACAACTACACGCGCTTACCCTTCGGAACTGCTTCAGCCCCTAAGGTGTTTCAGAATATCATGTCTCACTTGTTTGATGATATAGAAGGCGTGGAAGTCATTGTGGATGACCTGGTGGTATGGGGAGAGAAAACTGAGCAGCATGATGTCAGGCGTCGACAGGTGTTAGACCGATGTCGTGAATGGAATCTCAAGCTCAATAAAGATAAGTGCCGTTTTCGTGTATCCGAAGTGAGTTATGTGGGCCATCTGTTGAGTGCTGATGGCGTAAAACCAGATCCTTTAAAAGTCGAAGCAATTAAGGCTATGCCACCCCCAGGTGATCGCGAAGAGTTGCAGAGGTTTTTGGGTGTTGTGACGTATTTGTCCAAGTTCATTCCAAACATGTCTCAAAAAAGTGATCCACTGCGCCAGCTACTCCAGAAAGATGTTGAATGGTCCAGGGGACAGGCAGAAAATGAAGCATTTGAAATCCTCAAGACAGCAATTTCATCCACACCAGTCCTTAAGTTCAAAGACCCCAAAGAGCCAGTATCTCTGTCGGTTGATGCCAGTTCAAAGGGCTTAGGTGCTGTCATTCTACAGAACAACCAGCCAGTGGCCTACGCTTCTAAAGCCCTAACGGAGAGCCAGCAAAACTATGCACAGATCGAAAAAGAGATGCTGGCGATAGTTTTTGGCTGAATGTTGTAACAGTAGAAAGTGACCACAAACCATTGGAAGCAATCTTGAAGAAACCCTTTCATCAAGCGCCTCTCCGTCTCCAAAAGATGATCCTTCGAATCAAGCCTTACGCAGTCAATGTGAAATATGTACCAAGCAACAGTCTTCTATTAACAGATACTCTATCCAGAGCCTACTTACTTGACGAAACACCAGATCAGCCTGATGAGTTTGAAATTCTTGTCTTGGACTCTGGAAACTTTTCAGAACCCATGCTCCAGAAACTGAAAGATAAGACACAAAAGGACCCAGAACTTCAGCAGCTGAAGACGGTTGTCATGGATGGGTAACCGCAAATCAGGGATAAAACACCCGCAGAAACCAGGCCATACTGGAACTACAGAGATGAAATAAGCAGCTATGAGGGACTGATGTTCAAGGGTGATCGAATAATAGTTCCGCATAGCTTGCGACCAGAAATTCTTCACCGCGTTCATGAAGGTCATTTTGGAATAGATAAATGCCGAGCACGAGCGAGAGGTGCATGCAGTGTTTTGGCCCAGTATCAATGGTGCAATTGACGAGATGATATCTCAGTGCAGTACTTGTCAGAAACATCAGCGAAGCAACCAAAGAGAGCATTTGATACCACAGCAAGTTCCAGAGAGACCTTGGGCTACAGTTGCAGCTGACATTTTCTCTTGCAAAGGGAGAGATTATCTGTTAGTAGTAGACTACTATTCAAAGTACCCTGAAGTAGCTCGCCTTACCAGCAAGAATAGTGAAGCAGTTATCTCGGCAATGAATGAAATGTTCGCGCGTCACGGCATTCCAGAGAGATTGATTGCTGACAACATGCCATTCAGTAGCCTGAAATTTAAGAACTTTGCAAGCGCACGGGAGATTGAGGTGGTTACATCAAGTCCACAATACCTAAAGTCTAATGGGCTAGTAGAAAGGAATGTGAAAACGATCAAGCTGCTGCTTAAGAAAGCAGATGAGTCCAAGCAGGATGCGTTTCTTGCTTTACTGGAATTTCGCAATTCTCCTAACAGTGGCACTGAGGAGTCCCCAGCAGAATTGCTCATGAGTAGGAAGATGAGAACGAGACTTCCAACTCCTAAGTATCTTCTTAAACCAATTCCAAGGCCCACATCTCAGGTCCGCCGGCAGTTGCGGTCCCGTCAACGAAATCAGAAAAACTTCTATTACCGTGGTACCCGGCCCCTACCTGAACTGCATCAGGGCGAAGCAGTGAGAATACAGAAAGGGCGTGAGTGGAAACCGGCTGTGGTTGTTAAACAACATGTGGCCCCTCGTTCCTATATAGTTGCAACCCCGGATGGCACGCAGATGCGTAAAAACCGGGTCCACCTCCAGCAAAGTAAGGAGGCAGCTCAGGTTGTAAGGCTAGATTTGGAACCAGTCAGTAACGAACCCTCTCCACCTTTGCCGCAGAACACTGAGGATGGAGTTGAAAAAGGCGGGACCGAACCGAAGACAAGTCGGAATGAGCAGTCTGAAGTTCAGCTTGGTGAGCCACCCCAAAGAAGGAGTCAAAGGGTTCGACGAGCACCCCAGCGTCTTATTGAGACATTTGTTGCAAGCTTGCTAAGCTAAAGTCATGAAATAATTTTACGGTTGACTTTGTTGTGACATTTATTTGCTATGAACTTTGTTAAGAGGAATCACTACGGAAGACTTTGTCTTGACATTTCTTTGCTATGAACTTTGTCAAGAGTAATCACTCAAAAGGGGAGATGTCACGTTAGGTCACGCATTTCCTTATATGGACTTCCTTCCCTCGTGGCCCTCAGTCTGTTCGACTAGCTACCATGACAGAAGACGCGACCTCTAGGCCAATTGCACTAAGAATTCATGTGACATCGTTTTTATGAAAATGAAAGTTATATGATTTTGCCTGCGAAAAACGATTAGTGGGTCATATGCTAAACAAAATAATAATGATTTGGTTTTTCAAACCTGCACCATTTTCTTAAACCGAGTAATTTCGAAGTTGGTCAAGTGACCAAAATGTGATTTTTCTAAATTATGAATTACCTCTCTCTGAACGCAAATTTTGAAAGGATGACGTGGCAACGTTTACAGCACATCTGAGCGTAACTATCAAACGTTTAACAAGATATAAGTAAAAAGTAGTTTTGGCCGCCATGTTCCAGTTGGAGGGCAAGAGTATGTCCGCCAACATGGCGGCCAATACAAATCATACTACTTTGTTGAAAAATCAAAGTGCCATAAAATATCTCCCTCAAATGCGTCCCCTCTCAAATTTCGGGTGTAAAATAATTTTTATGTGCTCTGTCAATTTTTGGCATGAGCAAGATTCCAACTTATTGTTTAAAGGAAGCATTGGTCACGTGACCTCTTAGTGCAAGTGGCCTATTTTGGTTGTCATGAATGTATTTAAGCTCTTTCGACAATAACTCCATAAAACATTTCTCACATCAGAAAATAGGTTTTGAAAATCAAATGGCTTCCAGACGGGACCAACTTTCAAATCAATTTTTTTGACTATTTGACTAAGGTTATTAAATTCAATTAACAATTTTAATTTCTTTTTTCTGCAGAAACGAAGTTTCGAAATACTGCCAGTAACCCTCCAGAGGTAACTGTAACTATGCTTACAAATAGAAAACTTCCTAAAACATCAGAACGTTTGGATCGTGAGCAACTGCCAATCGATATTCTGTTGTTGACAGTAAAGGACTGTGAGTTCTTAGCCTGTCTTTCCGTCCTGACGGGTTTCTCAAGGATGTTTCAAAAAGGCCTTGGCGACGTGTACATCGGAAATATAGGTGAGATGAAAATCGCCGTAATGAAGTGCAAAATGGGTGCGGCTGGTCCTGGAGGTGCAGCAGGTGTTGTTAAAGACGCAGTGAAAGCCTTAACGCCGAAGGCGGTGTTTTGTGTTGGTTGCTGTGGGGGCTTACAACCCGTCAAAGTCAAGCTAGGAGATGTGGTTATTTCTGAGGTACTAATCACATACGCTCCTTCAAAAGTCACCAAAGATGGTATTGAAGAACGTGGCCACCGAGTTCCGCTTAAGCCCGATCTTGCCTTGGTAATACTCAATGCTGCTGCTGGATGGAGCCCACCGTTGCGGGATCCAGCAGAATTAGAGGTGGAGCGGGTAAAACGTGGTGCGTTACTGAGTGGACCATATCGGATTGATAACAATGATGTGCGTAAAGCACTTCTCAACCGATTCCCTGGGGCAATTGCTGTCGAGATGGAGGGCGAAGGTAAAGTAAAATAACATTTAATGATAAAAATCCATCAATCCCCATTTAAGTGATGTAAACTGCGTTAGAAATGGGCGTAACGGTTATCCAAAAAGTTTCGATCTATTTATAATAATGCATTTCCCGTATACACCAACGCTCAAACGTGTTTTACCATTGTTTAGTTTGCTAAATTTATAAATCCTATTTTAATTCATCTAAAATGTGTACAATTCAGACTAACTAGAACATAATCGTAGCGGCTTTTGATTACTTTCTAACCATCGCTTGACGTTCGGAAATATTTGTCACTAGCTGCATTAAAATAGACAACACTTTAACGTGTTAAAACTTTGGTGTGAACGAGGCACAAGGTTTGAGGCGTTTTTAAACCAATGGAGAATTGAAATAAACTGGCTTCAATTCTGTCCCAAACCATACGTAAATTTGGGAGCTTGAGCAACCACGAAAGCGCTGGCGGCAATTGGAACGTCTAAAAACGAAAACACTAGCTGATTCAAACAAAAACTCAGCATACTTTTAGATCTTTGGTCAAATTTCAGATCCTTCTCTTGGAAATGTGTAATCTACTACATGTTCTCTTCACTTTCAGGTGTTTACTCAGCAGCACATGACCTGAATGTTGAGTGGATAATTATAAAAGGCGTGTCGGACTTCGCAGACGGCAAGGAATCTGACACAGATGCATGGCGATCCTTTGCGAGTTTAATGGCTGCATCATTTGTTGCTCATATCCTCAGTAATCCCATCATTTTTGAAGACTGGCCTCACTACAATAAGGGAAAGACAAATCTACCTCCCTCCTCAGGTGACTACAAAAATGAAATGTTTAATTTTTCAAGTGATAATTATAAAACAAACAACCAACAGTGTTCCGAGATACAACAAACCAACACGCGACTGATTCTACACCTGAATGTGGCTCTTTTTTCTTAATTTAAAAATAAAGAGGCCACAATAGCTGCAAAGCTTTTAACTGATTCATTCCAAAGACGCACCAGTCAATACAAAAGTAATCGCTTCTAAACAGCAAACATCGAAAAGTTCAGTATTCTAATGTTGAATCGCTTATTATGGACTGAATGATGACTGTTTCTTCCATGTTTCAATGGGACCATAGTTTTTCGATAAAAAAGACCTTTAGAGTAGGTAATCTCGTACCCAGATCTCTTATTGACGAAGCCGAAGGCGACATCTGGTCAAGTAAGAAAATTCAGTTTTTTGGTTTGGCTAGATTGTGAGCGAATGACAGAATGTGAGTGTTGTCTCTTGCGCGCGCTATTGCGTATTCAATTCATTCTCTGCAAATAAATATTTTCACTGAAGAAGTAGTTTTCCGGCTCAATATAACTTGTAAAACCATTTTATCTTATCTTTACAGACTTTTAAAAACTCTCTCTCGGTATCAATAAAGATTTTTTAAAAAGAGAAAAAAAAAAACTCTCGCGTAGAAGTTGACGCGTACTGCTTTGAGGTTTTAGCATGGATAATAGAAAGACTATTATGCATGGTTTTAGCGCGCGCTATGATAGTTAAATATAAACCATAAATTATCCATGTTTAAACTAACTTTCGTGTTGAATTTGATGTTACAAAGAACAACAGCAATAACAATACATTATGTCAGCCAAATAAATCATGTTTACAGTGAGTTTTCATTTCCCGGCGCATTTAATTTCGCCTCTTCTAACCTGTAAGTTTTTCAGTTTCCTTTTGAAACGATCACAGCGCCGATAAAGCGGACCAAGACTCACTATGCAAGGGCCAAAAGCTACCTCAGGACTTTATCCCCGTCTTTGATGTACATAAATTTGTTACTAAGTAGGATGACAAATTTTTCTTTCCAAATCAAGGTGAACGTGGTGAACATGGGGGACACAAAGGTTCTGGAAGTGAGCCACCATCCAAAGGCAAGAAAAAGCCCGTATCTGGTGATAAAGGTATAAATATAGTAGCTATGTAAAGGTTCATTTAATAGACCGAGTTTTATGTTGATAACATCTTCCTTTCAACCGCTTGGATGTCACAAGTAGACTTTTTCTCAACAAGAACCCTTTAATGGGATTACACATCTACCCTGCATACTTATTTTTTTTTTTTTTGTCTCCGTTTTGCGACTGGGTTTGCCACTTACGGGTTTACGTGAAAGTAAACGTTAGGCCAATCTTTTCCTTAGAAGTAATGCCCTGAAATTATCGATTGCATTAGTTAAAACTCCAGTAACTGTCATAAAGGTTGGCGAAACCTCACTACGTGTCTGGAATCAGGGGGCTTGAAGTGAATGCCAATATCAGAAAGTAGCAGTTCTATTTATTGATATGATGAGAAGTTAGAAAGATTTCAAGATTTCCCGGCTTGCTGTCTGAAAATCGTCTAAATATCTAAAAAAAATCCGGATATTTGTATCGAGGCCTAGTTTTGGTTGAGCAAAGCGTCGCCAAGCGGGTTTCATCAATGGCTGTTTTTGTCTCCTTTAACGGCGGGCATTTCAGTCATACAGTGACCCATAGGATAAAAATGCACAAGCTTTTAAACGGTTTTCTGACTGTAAATGAAAAGGAGAAGTTCTAAAGAAAACTTAGTTGTCGTGTTGGTTTTAAAAAGAAGGCTTTAAGCGGGGTATGTATATCCAGTATTCGCCTTCCAAGCGAAGCCGGCTAAAGTAAAAACAAACAGAAAACATTAGGTTTTAAAAAAGATTTTCAGCAACTCTTCAATCACACTACTTTCTTACGAAAAGTGATTTTGTTTTAAGAAGTTTTTCCTGTTTTGAGTGTCCTTCAAGAATTTTGCATTTTGCTGTTATTCCTATTTATGGCTTTTGGTTTCTTTCTTGGAGTGTGGGTCAAAATGCCGCGCCGCAATGAAACTGAAATCAGAATTGCTATTTGATTATGGTTACATGACTTATACTTGATATACGTCTATTTGCACATTCTTCATCCTCACCGAAAAAAATACATAAAGAAGTTGTCGATTATTCTACTGGCAGACCCTTAACTCACCTGGCGTTTTCGATCAATTTAATTTCAACTTTCTGCACTCAATTTCAACTTTTTGCACTGAAAAATTTCAACTTTCTGGACTGTTTGGGATTAATTGACGCGTTCTCAGCCAATGAGCGTGCTGAAATTATTGCATGTATATTATTAGTATATCAATTATTAGGAACCTCTAAGGTCTGAAAAGCTAGAAAGTAAAATGAAACGTATAAAGGGAACATTACTATATTATAAACGAAACGTTAATCATGTCACCGGCCGTACGGTCCTACTCGGGACCATAGTTACGTAGATACTCTCGTTCACAGGGACGATTGTAAACAGTCTAATCACTACCATATAAAAATTTGATATTTCAGAATTAGACATAATTTCTATTAACTTCTCATATTTTGTTAACTTTATATCTAAGACAAATATTTATGCTTTCATTTCACTTTTTATAGATTTCCCGTCAACATCATCTTCGGCCGGCGCTAAGAAGCGAAAAGGAGATTCTCTATCAACAGGTGATTGAAAGGGTATCAATACAAACTAGGAATAATATATTTATATCACATGTAGATAAGTTAAAACCTTTGGTTCTTGGCCTGCTCTTTTTTACCCCACGTCTTAGCTTTCAGATTATGCAGGAACTTTGCTCTTCAACCCAGCCTTCGCCGGTTTCCGTCGTTTAAAGGGCGAGGGTAAGGGGCAGTTCTCCTTCTTGAAGCTGGTGGACAGCAAGGACCTTTTTTTCATGAAAAGTTAACTAAATAAATTACCATTCCTCTCAAATAGACCAATAGCCGGTTTTGCCTGTGCGCCTCCACATCTCCAAAAGCGATGCATGCTAAGGTCCCAGTGGCGGATCTGGGGGAGGAGCCCGGGGGGCCCGCCCCCACCTGTTTTTAGACAAAACCAAGGCCCGAAGGGCGGAAAAATTTTTTTGGATACCGCCCCTCCCCCCCCTTATCTAAGGGTCTGGATGAACGTGCCCCCCTATTACCTCGAGGTCTGGATCCGGCACTGGGTTCTTCTGTTAGGTATAGAGTAAGTTGCCAAACTGAGCCGTTTCTTGTGTTCTTTGTGACTCGATAGGAGCGGAGGAGAGTTAAACTGGGAGCAATTCTGAAAAAAAATATAACTAAGAGCAGATATATCAAAAAACGTAAAACACATGCATGCAGAGATTTAGCCTTTAGTTGCCAAAATTCAGTTCATACCCGAATCCAGTGACTAGTGTTCTCTGATTTTTACATTTTAGGAGCAACATCTAGTGTCTGCCCTACAATTCATTGATTTCTTTTTCAAAAGCACACGAAATGCAACCTCAGAAAATCTTGTTTTTTTCCAATGTTGTCGGTAGGGTAGACAAACGTACTTCCGTAGTAAGCCTAAAGCGCGGGATATTTACATCGTCCGCACTCATACGGACCTCCCTAAAAACCTCGCCTAAGATGTTGCGCTTACTTACATGTTGTACTTTAACTAATATGTAGCCACTTACGTGATAAAAGTTAACGTTCAATATAAAGTTACAAACTACTCGTTAAAAACATACCATGTACGCGCCTTACCTTAGTGGTGATAAAGTAGTAAAGGCACAAACGAGCTGGAAAACACCACCACTGTTTTTCCACCAGTTGACCCTCTTTCCTGTTTTACACTTGTCATAGTAGGCAACACCGCTGACCAATAGCTACCACAGACCTACTAACAAATTCAGAAAGGTTCAAGTTGTCCCTCTCGATCGCCACTCGTTGATCCCCGTCGCTTCAAGGACTTCTCCAGCGTCATCAGTTAAATCCGGCTACCTTCTTTGGCCAAAAATAAATCCAAAGTATTCTTGTGGACAGATAAACTCAAAATACTTGTCTCCAGCGTTTGAGTTGTTAGATTGGAGAGATGACTGCCAAGTGGAAAAGCATTCTAGACTGAGAACTTCTTTCAGCTCAAGTTACTTTTTTAATTGTTAATATATTTATGTATAAAAGTATTTACTTATTTATTAGTATATTTATTTTATTTTTTTATTTTTTCGGTTTTCGGATCAAAATCAATCCTCGAAAATTATGCCAAAGAGTACAACTGGCTGGAACAAACTAGAGATCTCGTTGACAAAATCATGGCCATTCGTGATGGTAGGTAGTTCTATTGTTATTTTGTAAAATAATTCATAAATGCAGTCATATGCCACCTACATTTTTCTCATTTGTTGCTTTAATTTATCTGCATAGTGATTGCAAAGATGAATTGACAAATCGACATTAACTGTTAGGACTGAAGAATCATCAGAGTTAACCAAGGGCCATTTTGGTTGTGTGTGTTTTGTACAGGTAATCACATGATTTCGAGTGCAATTTGGGATGAATCAGCACAAGGAAATTTTTCAAAGGTTAACCAAATTGCAATTAATTTTGTGGTCTTTGAAAAATTTACGAGTGCTGATTTATCACAAATTGCACGTGAAAAATAGTGTGATTACTTAATAATAATATACATGCAAAATTTGGCTTGCTTTCCGCTTTTACGTGTCACCGCGTCACCCCTCCTTGTTCCCCCCTACAAATGACAACCTCGACCAAGACTGGTCTAAATTTTGATAGGTGAATATTGATGGGTATAAACACACTAGAAGCTAGAAATTTGTTTACCGAAAACTGAAGCCTTTTGTCGTTTTACGTTTTTAATTTTCAAGTTATTCCACTGCCGCCACCGAAAGAACTACAACTGCGTAGTTCTTTCTTTGTTATGTTTTGTATACACAGTATTTGGGTTTTGGTTGAGGAAAGCGTCGCAACGGGGATTTCAGCGATGGCTGTTTTTGTCTCGTTAACGGCGGGCATAATTATTTTAAGTTTCAGTCATAAGGTACGGTGACTCATAAGACAACTATGCACAAGCTTTTAAACAGTTTTCTGACTGTAAATGAAAAGGAGAAGTTCTAAAGAAAACTTAGTTGTCGTGTTGGCTTTAAAAAGAAGGCTTTAAGCGGGGTATGTATATCTAGTATTCGCCTTCCAAACGCGAAGCCGGCTAAAATAAAAACAAACAGAAAACATTAGGTTTTAAAAAAGACTTTCCGCAATTCTTCAATCACACTACTTTCTTATGAAAAGTGATTTTGTTTCAAGAAATTTTTCCTGTTTTGCGTGTCCTTCAAGAATTTTGCATTTTGCTATTAGTCCTATTCATGGCTTTTATTTCTGTTGGTTTCTTTCTTGGAGTGTGGGTCAAAATGTCGCGCAATGAAACTGAAATCAGAATTGCTATTTGATTATGGTTACATGACTTGTGATTTACGTCTGTTTGCATATTCTTCATCCTCACCGAAAAAAATACATAAAGGAGTTGTTGATTATTCTACTGGCAGACCCTTAACTCACCTGGCGTTGTCGATCAATTTAATTTCAACTTTCTGCTCTCAATTTCAACTTTTTGCACTGAAAATTTTCAAGTTTCTGGACTGTTTGGGATTAATTAACGCGCTCTCAGCCAATGAGCGTGCTGAAATTATTGCATGTATATTATTAGTATATCAATTATTAGGAACCTCTAAGGTCTGAAAAGCTAGAAAGTAAAATGAGACTTTTAAAGGGAGCATTACTATATTATAAACGAAACGTTAATCACTGTCACCGGCCGTACGGTCCTACTTGGGACCACAGAAGATACTCTCGTTCACAGGGACGATTGTAAACAGTCTAATCACTACCATGTAAAAATTTGATATTTCAGAATTAGACATAATTTCTATTAACTTCTCTTATTTTGTTACAGATTCCCCGTCAACATCATCTTCGGCCGGCGCTAAGAAGCGAAAGAGAGATTTTCTATCATTAATAAGAGATGGTACGCCTGAACTAGTCGACTTAGGACGCTTGTCAAAAAAGCTGGGAACATCATGGCAAGCTGTTGCTCGGCGCCTTGAGTTTGAGGAGGAAGAAATTATTGAATTGGACCATGAGTATATGGGATACGCAAACAAAGGCTATCAAATGCTCTATGAGTGGAAAAGAAGAGGTGGTTCAAAAGCAACTTACGAAGTCCTGTATGATGCCTTGTCTCATGTTTTTGTACAGCGTAGGGATTTAGCAGAGATGTTCTGCCTAAGCAACCGTGAGTATTGTACCAGCAAAAGGCTATTTTAGATGCGATATAAAGTTGTGCATCACATATTTCATCCACCTATTTTATACGTTTCGCTTTTAGCCCTTTTTTTTAGCCAATTTGTACGTACTGTTTTAAAACTTGCACGAGAGAAAGGACTCACGGCTGTGGAACTGGTGGACCATTGGCACCAGCCCAAAATATTTCTTTTTTTAGAAACCTGTTTTTTTTTATTCATGATTTCAATTCTATTTCCAATTAGAAACATCCAAGAGACTTTTGGAAATTTCTCGTTTCCATAACAGGGTGTTCAAAGGACTGAAATATTTTTATGTTTACTCGGGCGGATGTTTTTCGCATTTACTATAAACAGTTGAAATAATTAAATTCGTCAAAATACGTCGAAAGTAAAACGACCCCACGATCCTACACGCATTCAGGAAAGACAGCTGAACACGGGGCACTAGAACTACATTTTAAGATTAAGCTTAGTCGTTAATTGCATGCGTCAGCCACGAAAACTGAACTATCCTTAAAAGGATGCGAGAACTTCCTGTCATGTTTCACCTGTAGGTTATAAGAGGAGGTTCTTTAAAGCTCACTAACAGAAGAAGCAGCCTCGACAGACCGTTATATCTGCAGTGCTCCTTTGGGGTAACTTCTTTCTGCCGTCATAAACTCTTCCCTCCTCCCTCTTTTAGTGCTCTTTTTCTCTCTCTCTCTCTCTCTCTCTCTCTCTCTCTCTCTCTCTCTCTCTCTCTCTCTCTCCAGTGCACTTAACTGATTTCTACTTAATCTGTGCCATTTAGCTTGCTTTTCAAGAAGTAACTTTAATTTGATAGCCCTCCTTTTTTGTCAGCCTCAAGTTTTAATTGTGGCGTTTTAAACGGCATACACGGCTATTTTCAGGGACCTCTCGATGATAAGACACAATGAATCCTACCATGAATCCGCCTTATTTTACATCGAGTCAAAAGGACAAGCAATTTTTTTTAAAGAATCTTTTTCGGCACAAAACACACCAATATGTCAGTCGATTTCTGGAACAGTTTTGTCACTGTAGTTTTTTTCTTTCAGTTCTTCCTTTTCCCCTCAGTATTTTTATCTTTGATGTAAAGATCAAAATAAAGTGTAAGGGAGACTAATATATTAGTGAAAGTTAAGTAGTTATTAATAGCTCCCAGTTGCATAAATTAATGATAGGCCGTAAACACGTGACCTCATTCTAAGGGTCTCCTAAGTGTCTCATGTTTTATTTTCTCAATCAGTCAAAAACTTTGTTAGAGTGTCTAAGCTCAAATAGGGCACTAATCTGGGACACTTGTTTTTGTAGTGGGCAGCTGGATAAATTCTTCAGTTAAAACTGCAATTTACTTCTATAAAAAAATGAAGCATCAGTCTTAACTTTCCGTGAGTGAAAACGGGATATTCTCATACAAACGAGTGAGCAAAAACCAGCCATTTATGTCCGCCGTGTTGAATTTTTTTTGAGTGGGCAGGCCTCTTCTTCCTTCCGTGCACTCGTGTTTGTTCCATCAGGAAGTCTTAAAAATATTAATAAAGTGTCTTGGAGTCATCATTGTCAAAGGGTACATGTATATTGTCTACTTTTAACTCAAAATAAATGCCGCCCTTTCATTACTTAACTTGTATCTATGGCTTTTTCTTCTGACAAGAATCATTCACACAGTCAATTTGTTGAAATATTTTCATTCACTCTCTCGAAAAAGTAGGCAACTGGTACCTTATAGGGCTCACCTTTTCCTACTGTCAAGTTTTTCAGACCGCTTTCCCCCCTTCTTTTTGTCTTATCTCTAGAACTGAAGAAATGAAAAAATCTTTTTTTCAGAATTGGTGTGTCTTTCTGGAATTCTATTTCAAATTCTGTTAAAACTCTCAAAAAACATGATTAAATCACTACTCCTTAATGTCCTAGATAATGAAGATAATTATTATAATGTTACTTATTTAAGGACGGTGCCCACTAATGGGAAGTATTTTTTTCCCAGATAATGACTATGTGAGATAAGTAGATCATATCAGGGGCTATTGAAATCCAAAAAGAAAACTGGGGGTAACCACGCATTTTTCAGAGATAACTTCGCTTCAATAATAATTATATAGATTTAGCCAGGGCTAAAAGCGAGGCTCCCATTAATAAGTTTATAATTTAAATCAAACAATAAAATTCCACAATTCAGTTAACTTTAGAGAACATTCGTGTGACTTTTTAGGGAAAAGCTAAGTGATTTTACAAAAAATAATTTGCAAACAGTCTAAGAGGGAACCAAATCTCACATCGAGTTGATAGCCTCATAAGTACACCCAAAAACTGGCAATCATCTTCGATCACATTTATTAAGAGCCATAATGGCTCTTGATCACCGTAGATTAATTAGGCCTGGAAAAAAATTCCGGCCGAATTTTTTGCGTTCGACAAGTTTATTTTACAAAATCTTGCCAACAAATCTGGGTGCGTGTAAACCAACCTTTTATATCATTTATACATCACATCTGAGGTGAAATAGTACTATGAGGCACTGTTTTTATCATACAGACCTCGGACAACAGAATGCAGTATTTCACAATACTGCGATACAAATTGCTATTCAGGACGATCGAAGCACGCGTGGGCTTTAGCGGTAAACCGTTGAAAAAATTTTCAAAATCATCTATACGGCCAGCCGGTTCTGACTTTTACAGTGCTAGCAGTGGCGAGTGTTTGAATGAACATTAACAGAGTTACGCTCGAACATAATAAAGAATTTTTTATGTTTATTTTTTATTTTAAAACGGTTTAGCGCGCGGCATTTTGAGTACTCCGGGAAGCGTTGTTTACTGAACGACTGAAAACAATCGGCACAACGATTAAAATTACAAGAGAGAGTACTAACAATCAATAAAAGAAATATAATTCGGTGAAACATATACAGAGACGACAATTTTCATTCAGGAAGACAAGTGTCTCTAAAAATCCTGAGTCTTCGAGCTTAAAGTTGAAGTTTATGTTTTAAGCCGGCTTCCCGGTGTTTGCTTTTTTCAAAGACGAACTCGAGGCAAGAAAATCGCTCAAACCTTTTTTTTACAGCCAGAATTATAACTAAATATGCTTTGAAACGTTTTCTTTCTATTTGCGGTGAGAAAATGTCTAAAGGCTTTTTAAAGATCTGTAAGCTTATAACAAACCTGATACTCGGTCAGATCATTGTCTCAAATCTTACAAACGTGCGTAAACAAAATAACCGCATCAACTACGCTCGACTTCATTAAATTAGGAATAAAAAACAAACATCAAATACAATAATTACTTAGGCTTACCACTCGAGATGCA